>JAJEJO010005738.1:17188-165700 GCA_020662805.1 Glaucomys volans
CCTGCTTGGGAGCTGCACGCCACTCATCTTTACTATGCATTAGGGAGGAACCAGGGTCACTACACCGAGGGTCCCTTTTCTTACGTGGGCCCGAGATGGACAGTCACTGGAGCTCAGTGTAGACTCCCGAGCGCCACAGCTGGGGTATGTTTCCTTTGGGCTTTTCCTTCAGTACCCAGATGGCTGTTGGTGCTCCAGCCATCATGTCCATATCCAGCCAGGAAGAACGGGGAAATGGGAGTGGCAAAAGGGCTCACCGACCAGTTGAGTCAGCTTCTTGAGAAACTCTCAGGGGTGCTTCCCCGACTGCTTCTGCTTCTACCTGGACGGCCCTGCACATTGCGAAAGAGGTGCAGAAGTGGGCCCTTCCACTGGGCTCATTTTAGGACTTTGGGTTCCTCTTAGGAAAGAGGAAGGAGACTGAATTGTGGGATGGCATCCAGCCCTCCTTTCCACCAGGTGTCCTGGGGTTTGATTTTCTTTCTTGCGTGATCTGCTTGAGGCCATCAGGACTCACCCACCACAAGCCCACGGGCAGCCCCCCCAGTGCAGGAGGCAGGTCCAGAGGCAGAGGCAACAGGGAGCGGTGAGGACTGGGGCGGGCTGTGAGTAGCTGCCAGTCAGGCCCAGCTGACCTCAGGTGAGGAAGAGGGGCTCCCGGTTGCCAGTGTCTGATTTTTTTTTTTCCAAAAAGGTGGACATACAGAGTTTGAGAAGAACTCTCCTGATTTTTAGATGGTAATGATTTCAAATATATTCCAATCCCGGATCACGGGCTTGGTCTTACTTGGGGCTGATTCTTCCTGGAGTCAGCTGACTGACCCGCTTCGTTAGGGCGTGCGACACACTTGGTTCCGTGGCCATCGTCACCGTGCTGTGGAACATCTCCTCATGCCCTGGACGTCCACTGCCGCCTTCTGCCAACCCTGGCCACCCTGCACCCATGCAGGTCAGGATCTTTCCTCGGTCCCTGCACTTCACTGTCCCCGGGTCACATGTGTGGAGCCCAGAGTCCTCAGCGTTGGAGGCGCTGCTGTCACTGGGCAGGATGGACTCCCTGCCGCGGTGCAGGGGGCCCTCCTGCGTGGAGTGGTCTTGCGGCGGTGGTTCCACAGCCCACCCCACCCGCTGCTCCACCCCTGGTCTGCCTGCAGTGTGGACGGGGGTGAATTAGGCCTTTCCAAACACGCACACCTGTTTTCACGCATCTGGGTGAACGTCTGGGACGCTTCCCAGGCCCAGCGCCATCTGGCCCTCCCGCCCGTGCCCGCGGTCTCCTCCACACTCTCACACACCTGATCTGGTCGGGCGTCTTTGAGTCCAGCTGTGGGCCTAGCTGCCCGACTCTGGCTTCAGTCCGGCTCCCTGGTGACCAGTGGCAGAGCCTCCTCGTTTGTGGTTTGCCTTGTGCCCGTCCCTTGGTGAGGCGCTGCCATTTTGCTGGACGCCAGCACTTTCCCGGCTGTGTGTTTGACCGAGGTTCCTGGCCTCTGGCGAGCCCTTCAGTTTGTCACCATGTCCTCGGAAGGGCAGAGGGTCACACACTCGAGTCCAGTGTCCAGTGGATTTGCTCCTTTATGAGGTGCAACTGCTGTGGCTCGGATCCCCAATGTTCCCTGAAGCCTTGGTCCCCGCTGATGGCACTGTCGGGGGTGGGGGGCCTTCAGGAGGTGGGGCCTAGTGGAGGAAGTGAGGTCACTGGGGAGGTGGCCTGGGAGGGACAGTGGGACCAGGGCCCCTTGTCCTCTACATCTGGCCTTGGTGAGGTGAGCGCCTTCGTCCCCACAGCCTCCGTCATGATCGTCCCACCTCAAAGGGGCCAGGTGCCCATGAACTGAACCCTCTGAAACCAGGACCCAAGCCAGCCTTCCCTCCTCCTGGGATGTAGCCAGGCATTCTGTCCAGGGTGGCGGCCGATGGCCTGTCTGTCAGTGGCGTCCACATCGATGCCCAGGGACTGTTTCCCTGGCACTGTATCAAGTCAGGTGAGATACGGGGTCCATGAGCGCAGCATCGTTACGTCCCAGTCCCCGAGCCTCGGCTTCCCCACCTGTGCAATGACAGGAGTGCCGGCCACGCTCACAGGGACGCGGTGGGAGGGCGGGAGCAGCCCTCGCGCTGCCCGCTGGCCAGCCCGGCACCCAGTGCAGGCTCCACCCGCGCAGCTGCCTTTGCTCATCTGCCCCCAGGCCTGAGAGGTTCCCAGGGCCCTGGAGCTCAGCAGCTGCAGGTCAAAATAACAATCCTCGGGCGGAGCATTCGCAGGGGTCACTGCAGGGGTGTCTCGGGCCCAGCTGTGGGGAGGAGGCCGGGACCACCCGCCAGCCTCACTCCAGATCTGCCTGAGGTTCGCTCTCGCTGGAGCAAGACCCTGGCCCCTCTCCCCCTGTCTGGGGCCAGGGCCCCTGTCCTGTGTCACCTTCTCTCTCTTTTTCTTTTATGTCTGGAGCACGTTCCCTTTTCTTGACTTGAGCTTTTCTCAACATTACACAACCAACACACTGATTTTTGGACAGCAGAGAATTGAGATTAAAAAAAAGAAAGATGTAAAAGTGATGTGTGACCCCACCACGCAGAGACAGTCGTGGTGGAGGTAAAGTATTTTTTTGTTTTGTTTTTCTGGTTGTTAAAAACAATACTCATTGTAAGGCGCACGTGTGCCTGGTATCGCAGTGGTTCAGGAGGCCGAGGCAGGAGGATGGCGAATTCAAGGCCAGCCTCAGCACCGGCGAAGTGCTAAGCAACTCGGTGAGACCCTGTCTCTAAATAGAATACAAAATAGGGGTAGGGACGTGGCTCAGTGGTCCAGGCCCCTGAGTTCAATCCCTGGTACCAGTCATCACCATGATCACCATGATCACCATCATCACCATCATCACCATCATCACCATCATCACCATCATCAGTCCTCATTATAAAAGAAATTAGGAATTACAGAAAACACAGAGGACGACGTTTCCTTCTCCCTCTCCGTCCAGATGACCCGTGTGGAACATGGGCCCCTTCATGACTGCCAGGCCTGCGCTTCAAGGCTGCTGCTGCTGAGAGCCCCTGACTTCCTCCCCGTGGTCTCTGATCTCTGACCACCACCCAAGCGCTGCCCCTGGTGGGCTGGCTCTCTGCTCACACGACGCTCACGACCTGCGGGGAGGCCTGGGTCCTGTTGAACTTGGCCGAAGCCACACAACTAGACAGCACCAAGGCCGAGAGGGCATCCTGCACCCTCCCCGCCATGGCCCCTGTGGACAAGCAGGCCACCCACAGCCCGGACCGCAGGGACACAGCCACGGGCTCTCTGCGACTTGAACCATCTTTGTGAATGGGTGATGCCCCCGAGGAGCAGGGGTGGCCTCGGAGCCCCTGTTCAGAACTCCTGTCCCGTCCTGAGATGGGCTTTCCAACCACACCGTCCTCCATCATCACTCAGCAGGGACGGCTGAGCAAGTGGCCCAGTGGCCACCACCAGCTGGAGCCGCTGCCTCCGTCGCTGAGCATAAAACCAGGTCGGTTTTCTTCTCAACCTCCCGAGACTGGGGACTGGCCGGGATGGTTCCAGGGGAGCCCCACCCAGGTGGCACCAGGAGAGGACGTAGAAGGAACGTGTCCTCGGTTCTCGTGAACCTGGCCATTTGGTTCTCCGGGTGGCTCAGCAACCGACGCGGAGGAGCCCAGTGTGGAAAGGGGAACTCACAGAGCTGAGGGACTGCTCTCTTTCAGTGCAGATGTTCCTGGAGTTTTTGTTTCCTTTAAAAAAAAAAAAAAAAACAGTGCCGCGAGAGCAACCTATGCCGAGATTGTGGAATATAGAGAAACACAAAGAAAAGCCAAAAGCCAGCCCGTGGTCGCCGTCACACATCAGGTGCGAAGCCTTGGTATTGCTCTCACGCTGCGTGTGCCATTCCAAACTTTCGTTGGGTTTTTTTGGTGGTGCTGGTGATCTAAGGAACCCCGAGTCCCAGCGTGCTGGCAGGTGCTCTCCCACTGCGCTGCACCCCCAGCCTGCGTTTTTCCATCCTCTTAGGATTATTTTGTCACATCACTTTGATATTCATGCCTCTCCCCATGACTGCTCAGCCCTGCATTGAAGAAGCGAAGCTGCACCCCGGCCTTGGCTGTTTGGACTGGCTCCAGCCTCTGGCCCCCGTAGCAGCCCCAGCGTGGCCGTCCCACAGGTCCCCCAGCGTGATGGCCGGGGATGCCTCCGCCGCTGTCCTCAGGGGAAATTCCTAGAAGTAAAATTGCTGGTGAAATGAATCACACCTTTTAAGACTTTTGATAAGCAACATCATATTTGTTTAGAAAGTCTGCCACAAACATTTCCAAGAGCAGCCGGGCCGTCCTCGCCCGGCCCTCCCTCCCAGCCGGCCTGGTGTTTATCAGTGGGAACGGGGTGGGGGGCTCTCCCTCCCGAGGACAGCCACCGTCAGCAGCTCAGTGAGTGTTCTCTCCAGATCGTCTTCCTGTGTGTGGATCCCGGATGTGCACGAGCATGTCCGGGGGCTGCAGGACCCGCTCGAGCTGTGCAGCTGGATTTTTATTAACCGTGTGGTGCCCTCGTCCTTGGTGCTTTTTTTTTTTTTTTGGAACCAGGGATTGAACTCAGGGGCACTCCACCACTGAGCCACATCCCCAGCCCTATTTTGTATTTTATTTAGAGATAGGGTCTCACTGAGTTGCTTAGGGCCTCGCTAAGTTGCTGAGGCTGGCTTTGAACTTGTGATCCTCCTGTCTCAGCCTCCCAGGTGCTGGGATTGCAGGCGTGCGCCACCGCGCCCGGCTGGTGCTTTCCACAAGCGTGGGCCCTGGTGCGTTTCACCAGCTCCTCAGCACTGGACCTGCTTCCGGCTTCTCCAGGGACCCAGATGTGGGAACGCAGCTCCTTCCTCAGGCATGGCTGCTGCCTGGTTCCGTGGGGTGGAAAGCGCCAGGGCAAAAGCAGGAGCACCCCCGGAGGGAGCTGACCCCGGAGCGGCTCCGTCCTCCCCCCTGGCTGGCGCCCAGTCAGCGTTCCCTCTAGATCTTTCCACTCCGAGCGGCAGCAGGAGAGACGTCCTTGTGGTCTCACTCTGGTTGCTCCATCACCAGCGACTGGACACGGGTTTTGCCCGTTTGCATCTCGGCTTTTGGGCTTCGTCATCTTTCCTTGGCCATTTTTATTGCTCTGTAGGAACATCGTGTGCTGGAAGTCTTCATCCCATCTCGGTGAGTTGGAAGCGTCTTCTCAGCCTTCAGATGTCTTTCAGTTTTATTAGTGATGGTTTTTGATGTCCAGGAATTTTTCAAATGACTTAATTAATTTTAATTGACAAATAAAACTATCTGTTTGTGGAGTACACCCTGGTGCTGGGCTGTGTCCTGCTCTGGAATGGCTACATTGGGCCCATTAGCGTGTGCGTGGCCGCACACGTTAGCATTCCTTGTGGTGACAGCCCTTGCCATCTCCTCGGCCATCTCCAAGGACACGGTGCTTTGTACTTAAGTAGAGTTGACGTGTTCGCATCTCTCGAACCTACTCTTCCTGTCCCTGGAGCCACACAGCCCAGTCTCCCCACCCACCTCCACCCACCCAGGGAACCACTTTTCTGTCTTGGCTTTCATGAGGTGATTGTTCCAGAATGTTCTATGCTCACCTGCCCTTCCCCTCATGGTGTCTGCCTCCTAATCCACGAAGGGCTTTGGGGAGTGACCTCACAGCCACAGTGGGACAGTTGGACAGATAGTCAGAGAACCAGATGACCCTAGTTATGGGGGAATAAAAGGGCCTTTGGCCTTAGGGGCTGCTGCAGTCCCTTGGCAGTGCAGCTGGGGACCTCCAGGGCCTTCTGTCTCTTCTTAATTTTATTAGGAATCTGTGACCCACTGCATAGCAGAAAGAGCCCTGGTCAAGGAGAGGAGGTGCTGCCCGCCCCTGATCCTCCCTCACCATGGTGCCTCCGTGTCCTCATTTGTAACCCCCTGGAATGATGGAGGAACTGCCCTTCTGCCCCTGACTGTCCTGACCTGTGACCTTAAGGAAGGTCTTAAGGATCATTCCACAGCGGTGCCCTTTCCGACTCTGTAGGGCCACAGACCCCAAAGGAAAGACAGATCGGGACGTAAATGTGAACCATTTCTGGAGAATCGGAGATGAAATTGAGAGACAAAGAAGGAACCAGGAGCAATGACGCTTCCAGCCGCTGAGCCAGCAAACCTGGGACGCTGCGGGGGACAGCGCTGGCTCCCCTGCCCTTCCTCCCTCAGGCCCCGACGGCAGCAGCTGGGCAGTGCCGGGGCGGGACCTTCCCAGGTGGGTGCTGGGGCTGCAGCACCCTGGGCGGAGCGTGGAGCTGTGCCGGACAGGAGGGCGGCCTCCCCACTGCTGGCCACGGGGCCGAGTGCCCTGGAGCTCCAGCCTCCTCTGAGCTCATCTGGAAAATGGGTTCAGAGCTGATCACTGCGAGGCGAGGCTCGGCCTCTGCCCCCGCCTAGGAGTTGGGTCCAGATGACTCAGAGCTCAGGCGTCTTGGCCCAGCCGCTGCTTTGACAATGAGGATGATTAAACAGATAGTTTATTTACTTATGCTCGCTGCCGTGCCCACAGTTCCCGAAGGGCTGAGTTCATAGGTGTGGGCAAGAAGGGAGCCTGCAGACGAGTCAGAAGCTGGTCATGGGAAGAAAATGAGAGCATCGCTCAGGAGCTTTATTTTCTCACAGGATCCTTCTCGCTTCAGACTGGTTCTGTTCTGCTCCTACTTGACCCAGAACGGTTGGAAGCCTACGTTGCTACTGCTGAAGTCCAGGCCTGAGAAAAGAGAGGAACTGACTTGAGTTGCAGCATGAAAGATTGGATTAGACATCAGGAGGGACCTTCTGCCTCCTGTTGTGATGCAGGTCGAGGAAGGAGTGAAGGAAGAAAACCATCCAACTTCCTTCCCATGATTGGAGGTAGTTTGTCAGGAGACGCTGGGTGCCTTGTGTCAGGCATCTGGCCACGTCCGCAGACGTCTGGGTAGCAGTGAGGGAAGCGAAGAACAGGGCTGCTGAAAGGGTCCTGGTGGAAGAGCAGCACTGCCCTCCCAGCTCCCAGGGGGAAACTGAGGCAGGACCTGCAGCAGGCATGGACCAGGGGCCCCTGCATCCAGGCCAGTCCTGAGCTCTGCGGGTCGAGCTGTGAGCAAGACGCTGACCATCGGACAAGACCATGACGTAGACTGACGGGGCCAGCCAGGGACAGGGAGCGGAGCACAACAAGTGGTCAGAGTGGGCCTCTGACAGCCTCACGAGTTGGGGTGACTCACCCAGGGTCATTCAAACCCTGCTGTGGCCCAGGCTGCTCCCCTGGCTCCCAGGCAGCGCTGCTGCTCCGAGTGGGCTCCAGGCACGAGGCTCTGCTGCAGGCAGCTGATGGGTGAGATCCCTGGGTAGACCCTGGGTTTCAGGAATGTCTCGATCCAGGCGCTCAGACCATGTTCCTGTGGCGTCAGGATCCCAGCTCCGCCCGCGGCTCACAGTTTGTGGGCTGTGGTTTCTGGGAAACCTGGTCAGAGTCCGTGGGCTCTTGACCACTGACCATCGGGGGTTGCAAGGTGGGGTGTGGGCAGGTGCTTGATTTGACAGCAGGTATTCCTTCCAGAGTGTTCGACAGACTCGTCTTTCACCTACCAGACCTGGCTTGCGAGGCCCGGGACGGAGCTGAAATGGGCCAGCAGGAGCCCGCCCAGAGGGACGGGCAAGGTGCTCGCAGGGCCCCTGACGGGAGGACAGAGGGGCTGGCCTGCGCGGGCCTGCGGGGTGCTGGGTGCAGACGGGCCCCACGCAGTTTCCCACCCTGTGAACCCAGGACTTCAAGGACTCCTGGAGGCCAGGCTGCGGGGACCCTCGGCGCTGGCATCCGACACAAGACAGTGGCCAATAGGAGAGAAGGACTGGCACAGAGTGACAGGTGACAGGCTGGGGCTTCAGGGGACCTGGTCCCTGGGGGGCAGCAGGGTGATGCTGGGTCCCACGGGGAGACGGTCATTCTGAAGGACACTCAGAGGCGACAGGCTCCCCAGGACTGGCGTCTGAGGACCTGCAGGTGGCCTGGCCTCCTCCCACCTCCTCTCCCACCCAGCTGACTCCTGGCCGCCGCGTCCCCCTAGCCAGCAGGCCTGGCCTCACCCATCAGGGTTTCTGGGACACAGAGCTGGAGAGCTGGATCAGCTGCGGGGACTTCACCCGAGCCGTTTGTCTTTCAGACACCATTAACCACGAATTAGCTGCTTCCTGTGTCACGGTCATGAATTAATAGCCTCCATTAGTAGCAGCATCGGCGTGATCGCTTCTGCTCCCTGAACCTCGCGGTCTTCGTGGCTGGCTGAGAGGCTTTGTGTCCGTCCTCTTCGCCCCGGGCCTCCTTTTTGGGTTCTGGGCTCCTTGGACCAGATCCTCAGGGGGAGGCCGAGGGCGGGCAGCGAGGGCTGTCTGGGGGATGAGGCTGGAGTGGGGTCCAGCTGGTTGTTCCAAGAAGGCCAAACCAGCAAAGCCAACGCCTCCGTCCATCCTGTGCTGACCAGAGACACGTCCTATTCATTTTACCTGCTGTGCCTTTGCTGCGTCTCAGACCTTGTTCCGGTCAGCGCCCAGTGACCTCTTCCTCCGCCTTCCTGTCGGCCTGCCTCCCTCCCTTCCCTCCTTCCTCCCTCCCTCCCTCCTCCCTCCCTCTCTTCCTCCTCCCTTCCTCCCTCCTTCCTGCCTTCCTCCCTCCCTCCCTCCTCCCTGCCTCCCTCCCTCCTCCCTCCCTGCCTCCCTCCTTCCTCCCTCCCTCTTTCCTAACTCCTCCCTCCCTCCCTCCCTGGGACGAATTTGCTTCCAGTGGTCTGTGTGTGGTGATTGACAGCAGCTACAGGAAGCCGACACCGTGACAGACCAGGAGGCTGGAGCAGCCTTCAGCCTCTCCTGGAGGCACCTCAGGAGGTGCGTCCGGGGGGAGTTCTGGTGTCTGGATAGAACCCAGGCACCGTCCCTCAGCAGCCTCCAGGGACAGGATCGGCTTTGCCCTCCCCGTCGAGGCTGCTCACCGTTCCAGCTCCAGGGAGCCAGCCCGACTGGCCGAGCCGGGGGCACGGGCTCCTACGGGAGGGAAGGTCACCTTGACAGGCAGCCTTCCCAGACCCAAAGGTCCCTGAAGCAAATCAGGTGCCGAGACCAGAGGTGGGCCAGCAGCACTGACCAGGAAAAGGTGGTCCACTGTCCACCCCCTGCCCGGCCAGGTGTGGCCAGGGCTGGCCGCAGACGGCACATAGGAAGCCTGAACCCTCGGCTTGCAGGAGGGTGGCCCGGCCCTGGGACCTCAGCCTGGGTCTGGCCCCTGCTGACTCCTGTGGGGACCGGCTCCCTCCTGGGTCCCCTCTTGGCATCTCCCGTCTTCCCAACACACGTCCCCTTTGCCTCCCAAACATAAACTTACCTAATCAGGCCTCAACACTTGACACCGTCCTTTGTCTGGGGAGGGGCTCTCCTGGACCCCGTGGGATCTGAGCAGCTCCACCCACAGACGCCAAGAGCACCCTCCCCTGGGGGACCATGGCTGGGCCACGTCGAGGGGGCAAGGCTGGCCAGGTCGAGAGCCCTGCTCGTCCCTCCCCCACGCCCATCACCTCCTGCTGCCTCAGCCTCGGCAGCCAGCCATCCTCCCATCAGTCTCTGTCCCCTCTGACCCTGTCCGATCTGTCCCATGACAGACTTCTGCAGTGACCCTGCGCGCACTGAAGAAAGAGGTCCAGGAAGCCCTTGGAAGGCGCGCTCCCTGCTCCTGGACAGGCAGAATCAACGTGGTCAAGGTGGCCATGCTGCCAACGCCACCTGTGGACTTCACGCAGCTCCTGTTAAAACCCCAGTGACGTCCTCCAAGAGCTGAGAGTCGCCCTTCATTCCTCACACGGAAGAACCGAGACCCAGGACAGTAAGGCCCTAAGAAGCACGAAGAGCGACCATCACAGACCTGGGCTCGGACTGTCCTACAGGGCTGGAGTGATGACCCAGCGCCGCGAAGGCCATGGACAGAGGAGAAGCCTGGGGACCAACCCACAGGCCTTCCATTATCTGCCGCTTTTGACAAAAGGGCTAAAACACACATTGAGGAGAAGACGGCATTTGTCACAAGTGCTGTGGGGCCAACTGGACACCCACGTGGATACCAACTGGACACCCCCATCTCTGCCCTGCACGAGGTCAGATTAGAGGGGACCCAGCGTGGTGTTCAGATATCCATCCGGGATCTGCCCCTGGGGAGGAGCCCGGGCCCTGCAGCTCTCTCCTTTCCTTCCCTGGCTGCCGTCCCACTCGCTGATCTCGGCTTTATTTCTTGGGCTTTGGGAGCCTTGTTGAGGAAGTTGGTGCCTAGGAATGTGGCCAGAACTTTCCAACTGCCAGGAGATTGCACGGGGTCAGCTCCCCAGCGCCTAGGCCCCGGCACCCGCTCCTCACCAAGATGCCCAAAGCTCAAGAGTCAGCCCGAGACCCCGTCAAGCTGAGAAGCTTCTGCCCAGCAGAGGAAACAGGAGCGAGACGCAAGAGCCCACTGATGGGGGAGCTGGGCAGGGGCTGATGTCCAGGGCAGGGAAGGAACCAAGAGCTCACTCCAGACAACAAACCAACCAACAATGACCCAGGCAACAAATGGGTGAAAGAACTAAGCCAACGTCTCTCAAAAGAAGAAATACAACTGGCCAACAAATACAAGGAAAGAAGGCCAACCTCCTCGGTATCCGGGGAAATGCAAGCCAATCCACGGAGATTTCCTCTCCCTGCAGCGAGGAGGTGGCATCAGGAACACAGGTAACTCCTGGCCAGACCGTGGGCCAGACCCATCACCCGCACTGGTGGACTGAGCTCCAGGTGGTGCCCTCTGGGAATCAGTGCGGAGGGTCCTCAGAGGCTCGGGACGGAAGCGCGCTCTGACCAGCTGTCCCACCCCTCGGTGTTTATCCAAAGACGATCTAAAATCAGCACCGTGACACATGCAGACCCACACTCACAGCAGCACAGTCCAAATAGGTTAGGGGCCAGCCCCACTGCCGGTCAGTAGGTGGACGGTAAGAAAATGTGGTCCCTGGGCACAAGGGTCTCACTCAGCCACAAAGAAGAAAGTTCTCTCCTTTGCTAATAAACAGCGGTGCTGGGTGAAATCAGCCAGACCCAGGCAGTCAAGCCCCTTCCCATTGCCGCAGCAAGGCGACCTCCAGACAGCAAGCTGAGCTCTGTCACTCTTTCTCTAAAGCCCCTCTGGGCCTCTTGGGTGCCACTTGGGTGAAGCCCCAACCACTCAGAGCACTTGGGAAGGCTGCCAACTTCCCTGCCCTGGCCCCTTCACCCTCTCTCTCCTTTAAGCATCAACCGCAAAACAGCCTGTGGGGTGCTCACCTGAGGGCCTTTGCACCTGCCGTTTCCCTCCTGGGAGCTCCGTTCCTGCCACTCTTTGTTCAGTTAACACTATTGGCCTTTGAGGCCTACTACAGTTAGAAACGCTTTGGGCTACAGGTTACTGTGGTTTAAATAAAAACAGACATGTTTTTCTCCCATAACGAGAAGTCTCTAGGTACCTGGCTTCTGGTCTTGGTTTTGTGATTTGGGATGACGATCTCTGGGATTCTTGTTGCCTTGACCCCAGGGTCACAAGATGGCTGCCTCGACTCCAGCCATCCCCACTCGAGTCACGGCAGGAAGAGTGGAGCCAGCAGACTTCAGCTTGTGTATCATTAGTCACACTGGCCCCTTGGCAAGCCCAGCTGCAATGAGGCTGGGGCAGGAAGTGCTGGGCTCTTTGGGCCTTGGTAGGGGGGGAATGGAGCCGGCCAGGAAGTATGGCTTCCCTAGAGCAGCTTGGGTAGGTCCACCATCCGTCTTCCCAGCACCGAGCCCCTGGCCGTCGGCCTGGCACGGCTGTAGCTGACCGGCTTCCTGCAGTGCTCGTGGGCATCTGGCTCTTCCCCTGGGCTGGGAGTGCAGCCAGTGAGGCGGGGCTCTCGGCAGCCCAGCACAGAGCCGGGCACATCCTCTCCAGCTGCCAAAGCCTCCTGCCCAGAGTGGGGGCAGCCGCCTGGCCAGGAACAGCCTGAGCCCCGAGGGGAGGGCAGTGGGGCGCTTCTGTTGGCCATCTGCTGCGGGCAGTGGCCGGCCTGCCTGGCAGCACTTCTGGGCAGGGTCCACAGAGTGCCAGTTCCTCCTCTGTCGCTGCACTGAGGAGGGACGAAGCCTGTTGGCCGACCGGTCAGACACCGGCTCGCACTGGAGCCCACGACCCGCGAGGCTGCCACTCCCACCGGCCCTGCCGCTGGCACCTCTGGGCTTTCCTGTTCTGTCATTCACTGAGCCGCTGACTTGGCCCTGGGGTCTGTGATTTTTCAGGTCGGAGTGCAAGCGTCACCTCCCAGGTTCTCGGGCTGTGGTCCTGGGACGCAGAGGTGAGCGGACGGGCCCTTGGGCTGCAGTCTGGTCTGCGAGACAGGCAGGCAGGCAGTGGGCATCAGCGGGCACAGACTGCGGTGTCCACAAGTCTCAGCCAGAAGAGGGGCACCTGGCCACTGCTGTCTGCTGGGCCTGGACAGAGCTGGCAGGTGGGGGGTCGGACCAAGGGACCTTGTGAGGAGGCTGGAAGAGGCTTCCCCAGGCCAAGAGGAAGTGAGTTCCTGGAGGGAGGAGACAAGGGTCCACAGTGGGAGGGACCCAGGCAGGCACAGGATGGTCCCAGGGTCCCCCTGGGACTGCTGAAGCACGTCCACACACTTGGTGGCTTAAAGCCATAGAAATAAATCCTCCGAGGTCCAGGAGGCTGGGAGTCTGTAACTAGCCCCCTGGGTTCTGGGGAACCTGCTTTGCCCAGGGCTGGGGCTGCGGCCATGCTGGGAGTTCCTTGGCTGCAGACGTGACCCCCTGGTCCCTGGTTCCCGGTCCCTGGGCCCATCTTCACCTGGCTCCTCTCCTGTCTCTTCATGGAGGCGCCACTGTGTGCTTCCCCAGCCACACCTAAGAGGCCTTTCCCAGGCCAGATCACACTGACAGGTGTGGGGGGACTAGGACACGTCTTGGGAGGGGACTCTGTTCAACCCACTCCATGAGTTTGAGGAATTGGAAGGAGACTTTGTGGGTGGGGTGGAAGGAGCCAGGGCTCCTGGTGTGGCTGGGGGTCTCCAGGGGGTGGAGTCAGGTGAGGGGACAGGCAGCCCTGAAGGAGTGCAGGCCACCTGTCCTTGGAAAGACCGTGAGGCTGTGGACGCAGAAGGTGCAGAGCAGGAAAGTAGGTGCTGGACAGGGGTCCCCCTCTTGAGTGACCCCGGCTGCCTGATCTTGAGCCTGTGGTTCAGGCCCTCCAGATACGGGTAGCGAGGCAGACACTTCCCTGGCAAGAGTGTCTGGAAGAACCAAGGGGTCAGCAGTGGGGAGGGCCTTCAGGCCAGAACATGGGTCCAGCACCAGGGACGGGAAGGAAGGACGGGAGGAGGTGGGCTGGGCTGTGGGAAGGGCCTCAACCGCAGGGCAGCTCCAGCCCCAACCAGCGGACAGGAATCCCAGGGCAGAGCCACATCAGAGGAGCCCCGCTGGGCAGAAACCGCCCGCCCTAGCTCCCCACCCACCACCCCGCAGGCCCGGAGCCACCTGGGGACCTGGTGTGGACACTGCCTCAGAAGGTGGCGCTGGAGGCTGCTTCCCCGCCCCCCAGACCTAACCTGCTGGACACCTCGGTGCTGGCCTGGGGTAAGGCTGAGCTCGGCATGCCCAGCCAGCTCTGCCCCCCAGGGCAGGGCAGGTACTGGACTCGCTCAGGTCAGCTAATCAAGTCACCCACAAAACGAAAGAAGACAAACTCTTTCAGCCAGAACCAAACACAGGGGAAAGAAATATTTGCTTTCCTGACTGATTTTCTGGTCAGTTGCCTGCGGTGGGGCCGCACGGTGCCAGAGCCTCGGCTGCCTTGGTGGGGACACCAGGGCTCCTCGCCAGCCAGCGGCACGGAGCTGGGGGTGCCACGGGGCACTGGGCTTCCAAGCCTCAGGTGGAGTTTTTGAGTTGACGTGGAGCCCGGCCCTTGACAGCTTCACCTCACATGGAGGGCGTGTGGCCAGGACACCGTGGGCCCCAGGAGAGGCGAGGAGTGTCCAGGACCTCCGTGGCATCCGGGTTTCTCATTTTTCCCTGGATGTGTTCCTGATGCTTAAAAAAACTTTTTCTTTTTTTCTTTTTGGTGGTACTGGGGATGGACCCTAGAGGCCCTCCACCCCTGAGCCACACCCCAAGCCCCTTTTTATTTCATTTTGTTGCAGGATTTCTCTAAGTTGCTGAGGCTGGCCTCAAACTTGCGATCCTCTGGCCCTAGCCTCCCGACTAGCTGGGATTCCAGCCTGAGCCACCATGCTTAACAACAAAAATTTTTTAAAAGACAAGCAAGTATCATTTTTGGTTATGAATGTCTTGCATTTCTCCAGAAAGAAGAAAAAAACACACATTGCCATGTAGCCAGCAACAAAACAAAACAAAACAAAACAAAAATCCCCCAATGGAGCACTGGGGGCTTCCTTGCAGACAATGCCTTCCTCCCGCCCCAGGGAGCTGTGCCCTCTGCCGAGTGCTAGGGGCAGGGGCCGCCCTGGCCAGCAGGGGCTGCGGGAGACACCCTCTGCGTAGCTCTGAGAGCATCCATCAGGAGGAGTTTCTCTTCTTGGTTCATGACAGCGAATCAAATATCTAAGTGTGATTTTCAGACTTGAAGGCGCAGGGGGGAGGTTTGTTTGAGGAAGGAGGGTGGGGGCTAGGCAGCCACTCCAGGGCGGGAAGACATTCCTGCAGGGCAGAGGCCGGCTCCCGACGGCCGTTCCTGCACCTTGGGGCCCCGTCACCGGGGAAGGGCCCAGTGGCCAGACCCACCCCTGGCGCGTGGAGGGATCCCACGAGTGGGCCTCGGAGTCCTGGTCCCCGTGGTAACAGGCCCTTCCCTGACACCTGCCTCCCTGCAAGTGACCCCTTGGCGAGCTTCCGAGACCAGCACTGACAGCTCCAATTTGCCAGCAAAGGGGGAATCAGAAGCGATGGGTCCGCCGGCTTGGGCGGTGGGAAGGGCTGGCGGCTGCAGCGCCGGGCACCTCACTGGGCAGAAGACACACTAACAGGAGCCGACAGCTGCCACCCAGAGGGCTGAGAAGGACAGCCAGGTGGGTCAGGCCAGAGACCCCTGAAGTACGTGGCCGGGGCTCCCTGAGGCAGGAGTGCCCAGGTTCCACCCAGAAGCTGAGGCCGGTGAGCACCCTGTGCTTTGGATTGGCTCCTGGAGGGAGGGACAGTTTTTGTTAAAAAAAAAAGTGTTAGTAAAATCACAGCTAGAACCTGAGAATTGAAGGCCACAGCTTCCAGCCAGGCTTGGTTTTCTCATAGAACACCCACGGGGCGGGTGGCTCAGGCAGAGCACCTGCCACATGTGCGAGTCACCAGCACTGAGAAGAAAGACAGATCAGAAGGGAAGAAAGGAAGGAGGACAAGAAGGCCCTCTTGCCAGGACTCCTGCGAGCTGGGTGTGTGCAGCCATAAGCACACACCTGTGCCCGTGTGTGCCACCTACCTGTGCCCGCACGTGCACACACACCCATATCTATTGAGACTGAGTCAGTGCCACCAGGGCCCCGTGTGACAGACAGGAGGCTGACTGGGTCACTCGGCCAGCGTGGTCCCAGCTGTTGACCTTTGGGACCCATGCTAACAAATCCAAGCACCCTCCCCTCCAGGCGTCCTGGAGACCTGGTGTCCACGGCCCTGTGTCCTCCCTGAAAGCTCACAGGGTGCAGTTGGCCAAAGAAGTAAGCTCGCCAGGGGGTTCAGGGCCACCAGAGTCAGACAAAAGCAGTGGCTTGAGATTTATTAGGGTCTGTGTCCCGGGCGAAATCTCCAGCCCCTGGGGTGAAAGTCGGGGTGGGAGAGCCAGGAGAGATGGCATGTGGCTTGGCTGCTCAGGGGTACCCAGGAAGGGGTCAAGGGTCCTGCCCAGGGAAAGGTGGACCAGGGTGGACGTCAGGGTCAGCAGGTCTGCCTCATTGGTCACTTCTGGCACAGTGTGTGGCCAGGTGTCCTTGCTCCCGCCCCCTGCAGCCGCCCAGGTTGGACCTGACACTCCCGTCCCGGCCACAGGCATGGCTCTGCCAACTGCAGCCTGCTCACCACCACCTGCCCGGCTCCCTGTCCTTCTTCAGGAAGAGCTGGCTTGTGTCCAGTTCTGGTCAGGTCCACCCTGCACCAGCTGCACAACACTGGCATGCATCACGCCCAGGGATGCACCCGCATGTGCACACGTACGCACGCTCAGAGTCCCGAGGGCCCTTAGCACACGCTCCAGGCACACGCGGGCACACACGTGCACCTGCCGATGCCAGTGTACACACGTGTGTATGCTCAGGCACATTCTCGTGACCCTTGGCCCACACACGTGCACACACACACACACACACGTGTGCACACACACACGCACCACACACGCACCACACACACACTTGCACTCTAAGCCCATGTCGGGGCTGCAGGAGGCTGCAGGGTTCATGAGCAAAGTGAGGAAACTGCATGCGTTTCAGTGACGGTCAGTCCTTCAGTCACCAGACTCCAGAAAGCCACTCCGGCCCAGGAGCCACGCTGGGGCTCGGGGGCCACCCAGGGAAGTAGCCACGAGGGTGAGAGCCGTCAGGACCACAGCCCCAGCTCTCCAGGAGGTGGATCCCCTCCCTGGCCCCAGCCTCCCCATCTCTAACGGCCCTTGCCTCCTCTGTCCTGGGGAGCTGAGGGCCGTGGCCACTCCGGTCCGGGGGCAGCTGCAGGGTGAGGTTTGCCTGCCTGCACTGGGATGTGGGGCAGCGACCTGCCAGCTGTGCCGGAGCCCTCCCGGTGTGACGCCTGGGCTCACACACACACATACACACACACACACACACACACACACACATGCCTTTGCCTCTCACAAGCCGGGGGCCAGGGCAGGCTGCTTCCCTCCGGGGGTCTCAGTCATCACCTGTGATACCACCAGCTCCGCAGTTTGCTGTGAGACTTGGGGACTTCATTTGTGAAGAGCCCTGAGGACACCAGGGCTCCAGGTCATCGAGCGTCCAGCCTCCCACCCCAGGACACACGCCGCACCCTCACCAGCTCCCTCCTGCCCTTCCCATGTGGCCAAGTGACACCCTCTCAGCCAGGCTGCCCGAAGCACTGGCCACGGGCTGGACCCCTGCTTCTGCTCCCAGTAGACCCTGGGGGCACTCGAGAGCAGGGACCAGCTCTGTCCTTCCCGGTGTCCCCAGAGCCCAGCAGGGTCGGGCCATCCTGGGCATCAGGGCTCTGCTGCGGAAGGCTTCCAGTGCCAGCTGGAGAGAGGCCAGCGCCTCGGTGGGGGTTGGGGGCCTGGCGAATCCCAGCGGCCTCCAGGGCTGTGTGTGTAGGAGAAGGAGGCACGAGGTCCTGGCCTTCCTCTGCGTCCAACTCAAGCTGCCCTGCCCCCTCCTTTACCCAGTCACGGCTCATTACCTCAACCTGCCGCGTGCCAGGCCACAGAAGGGCAGAGGAGGCGGCTTCCTGTTGGGCAGGGAGTCTGACACGGAACGGGACAAGCTTGTGGGTGGGTGCTACCAGGCCCCCACGGGTGCAGCAGGGTTCTCTAAGGAAGACCTCTTGCTATCCAGGAGATGAACAGGGAAGAGCACCCAGGCTGAAGGAACAGAATGGGCGTGTGTCCTGAGGCTGGGGAGAAGGCTGGGACCTTGGAGTGTGGCTGTCTGGAGAGGGAGCGGAGGCTGGGGGTGGGCAGGGCCTTCGAGTGGGGGCCAGTCGGGACATCTGGAGAGCCAAGGAGTCTGTGGAGGATCCATCTCATCAACAGGACCTCGAGCAAGTTGGGAACGTTGGGACACACAGACGCCATGCTGAAGCCAAGAGGTGCGTCCAGCGGCCATGGGATCACCCAGGATGGGACCCCTATGCTGCCCTTTGGCAGGTCCTGTCGGCCCCGTTGTGGGAATGAATAACTGGCAGGAAGCTTCTGTGTGAGTTTCCAGCTGAAAGATGGGGGAGCGTGGGGACAGCGCTGCCCGCACACCAGCTAGGCCAGGGGCTGTCCAGGCAGGGATGCAGGTGGACAGGGCAGGCCTTCTTTCCTGTGGGGCTCATGCTGCTGTGGGGACCCAGACAGGGATCCAGTAAGTGGGAACTCGATCCAGGAGGTGCGGGCCGTCAAGAGACCCCCAGGGAGCGGGGGCCGGGAGGGGCAGAGGGGGTGCTGCTTCAGCCTGGAGCACTGTCCAGGGACAGGCCAGGCGGCCTGGCCTGGGGGAGCAGCAGGGGCTCCGCTCTGTGCCCTCAGAGCTACACGTCAGATGGTGGAGAGGGGGTGTTGGGCTGGCTGTCTCGGGCCGGCCCTAGGTGCCCAGGCTCCCTGTGCCCCGGGGCGGCTGTCGAGCCCATATAAACATTTGGAAGCGGATAGAGCCTGGCTCTCACTCAGCACGTAAATAGCTGTCAAGTCTTCAGTTCTGAAAGGACTGGTTCCCTGCTTTGTATAAATTTTGAGGCGGAGTGGAGGCCGCACACGCAGAAGACCAGGTCCCTCTGCACTGGGGCGGGTTTCTCGACACCGTCGTTTCAGGACTGAACTCCAAGGCGGAGGCGAGGGGCAGCCAGGGCCAGAGGCCAAGTGAGCCAGGCCGGCAGCAGACACCATCCCTGGAGGGAGAGACCTTAGAAATGCAGAGGGCTGCTGTGAAAGGCTTCGGCTGGAACCCCCTGATTTTAACCCCTAAGCTTTCCGACGTTTTCCAGGGGTTTAGCATTAGGCACATTTTCTTCGAGACTGTCCCCAATAATCCTTTCTGAAGTTCGACTTTGGGATGCCAACCTATATAGGTGAAGCAAAGGGCCTCACGGAGTCACGAGGTGTCACCGATTCCACCCACCCTTCTCCCCTCTGAGCCATCGAGTGGAGCTTGCTGCTGCGGAAGAAGAGGGGGAGCAGGCCCCCGTGTGAGGGGACCAGCTGGCAGGCTTTTCAGATGGCAGTTTGCAGGGTCTGGCAAAATGTAACATCAGCTGACCCTCCAAACTGGGCCATCCCGGGTTCAGAGCACAGAAGCTCCCGGACACTGAGCAGACATGGAGGGCTCAGATGTGCACTTGGATGTGGTTCCCTGTATTGAAAAATCACCCCAATTGGTTAAAGATCATGCCTCCCCACGACAGAACGCTCCTCTGCAGCTGCTTACAATCTGGTGGCCTCAGCCAGGTGATCAGGGTCAGCAGCAGCAGCAGCGGTTCATACTCCAGCCCGGGCCCTGGTGTGACCTCTGTGCCTTCCTCCCCCAGACCCACTCAAATGCAGTGGAGGGCCCCCCACTCCTGGCAAGTGCACCTCCGAACATCCCAGGCCATGGAAGACAGGGAGTCCAAGAGACGGTCACAGCCCAGGGGAGACTCAGGAGGCGAGGGGAGCAGTGGACCCTCGAGATTCCGCATGGAATCCTGGCTGAAGAAGGGTCATGGGTAAGAACTGGGGGGACCTGGACAAGGTCTGACCTCAGGCAGCAGCAACGCATCCGTGTTGATCCCTCAGAGGTACAAATGAGCCCCACTGATGGGTGTGGAGGCCATGGGAATCTGCACTTGCTTTGCAATTATTCGATCAATAAAAACTGTTGTAAAAAATAAAAGTTTAAAGAACGAATGTCTATTAAGAATGAGGCAGAAATCAGGGGTGAGTGGGAAAGTCGTTCGAGATGTGTGACGAGTGAAGCATCAAAACAAAGTTGCGAGTGTTTGTGGAAGTAGGACCCTGCTGGAAGCCCCTGCCCCCGCGGGCGTCGCCTTTGGCGATGGCATGAAAACCACTTTTACACTTGTGTAAAATTTGGGGTTTTTTACTATGTGTATGCAAGACTTTTATCATGTGAATCTTCAATAAAGATATCAACACACACACGCACACACACATGCGCACACACACATGCACACACGTGCACACACCTGCACACACGTGCACACACATGCACTCACACGCACACACCTGCACACACCTGCGCACACACACACACACGCACACACACCTGTGCACACACACACGCACACACACATGCACACACATGCACACACCTGCGCACACACCTGCACACATGTGCACACACATGCACTCACACACACACCTGCACACACCTGCGCGCACACACGCACACACATGCACACACATGCACACACACCTGCACACACACCTGTGCACACACACACACTCACATGCACACACACGCACACACATGCACATACGCGCGCACACACCTGCACACGCACCTGTGCACACACACGCACATGCACACACACGCACACACGCGCACACACCTGCACACACACCTGCACATACACACGCGCGCACACACCTGCACACACACCTGTGCACACACACACATGTACACACACGTGCACGCATACACACATGCGCACACACACACACGCACACACACGCACACACCTGCACACACACACGCACACACGCACACACACGCACACACACACATGCACACACACGCACACACATGCACACACACGCACACGCACACACATGCACACACACACATGCACACACACACACACCCCTCAAGAAAAATGCCACCCTGATGGTCAGGGGAAGGCAAACGGGGTCCAGCATCTGTGCCGATGTAACGACCCCCCCTTGAGTCCTAATTCAGGGTCGGCTGCATGGGAGCTGGAGTCGTCCCCTGGTCTCTGGGCACAATGAAGGGCACTGTTTCTAAAAAGCTCTGTTTTCAGCCTCTGTGGACTCCATCCGTGTCCAGCTGTCCGAGTGGCCTGCCTCATGGTGGCTGCCTGTTACTGGACACCCACGTGGTGGCCAGCAGGGCAGGACTCCCAGGCATGCCCCCGTGCAGTCCTCAAAATCACCCTTCAGGGCGGGTCACGTTATCACCGCCGTGTACAGGACAGAGCCAGAGAGGGACAGTCACTCGCCACCCAGGCAGCCAAGGGAGGCCTGGCACAGTCGGGACCTGGGGAGCCCAAGCCTGGCCCTCAGCAGCGGCCACTGCACAGCAAGCCGCAGCTGCAGCCGTGTCCCGGGCTGGTTCGGGTCCCTGGGAAACGAGGTCCCTGCTTGACAAGATGGTCGCAACCGCTCGATCTCCGGTGTTGTTTATGTTTCTGGCGGGATGTTTGGTCCCTAACCAGGTGCACGTGGAGTTTTGGAAACAATCAGAAAGCCCACGTGTTCCCGCGCCTCGACCACGGCCGCTGCGTGTGGAGAGTGTTTGTCTGCAGTGTTTACATTTTCTGTATTTATATTTTCTGGAATTCCTTCAAAATAAAACCAACCAGGTGGCCCTGGAGCCCCTTCTGATGCGTGGAGGGTCCGCTGAGCTCCGCTTGCTGTTGGAGGGACAAAGAGCCATGAAGTGGGGGCTTGTGGGGGACGGAGGGTCCTGCGTTGCTGGGAGGCTAGGGACCTCCGTCATCTGGCCCGATGGCCTACAGACAGCTGGTTCCAGCAGACTGACCGTAGGCTGGGCTGGGCCAGTTCTCTGGACACGGCTCTGCGTGCCCGGCTTACACGTGACCCTTGCCGCCTGCGGCCGCTCCCACCTCACTTTGAAGCCACAGACCTGCCAGAGACAAAGCGTGGGCCCTGCGACCTGCAGCGAGACCCTTCCTTGGGCTCCATGTGGCGGGAAGTCCGCTGCAGCCCCTCCTGCCAGTGCCCTGGCTGCTTGGCCAGCCTGGCTTTGGGTCAGCGGGGCTCTGGGCCTGCGACCCACGCCCTCTCCTTCCCAGGCCTGGAGAGAATGTCCTGCCCCCAGCGCCCAGACCAGAAGCTGTTCCCTGGGTTGTCCTCCCTGACAGACCTCGGTCACGTGCCATCCGTTTCTGGGAGGTGTCCCTCCTTCCATTTCTACAGCCCGGTCATCTGGAGCAGAGGCCCTCCGCGAGCGTCCTGCACTTCCTCTCCTAATTGATCCCAACTGGGCCTCGTCTGCGGCCGGGCCCGCTGGCTTCCTCGCCGCTCTTCCTGCGGATCTGTAAACAGCAGCGGGCCGGCGAGCAGGGCCGGCTCTGGTTTGAATTAGGCCGGGCTCGGGAGCTGCCCAGCTGGGCCTTCCTGTAAGCGCTGTCAGTTTTCCAAAGCTTGTTAACATGCTAATATAAAAGGAAATAGGACGAACTTCAAGGAATTTACAACTGGTCTTAAACTTCAAAGACCAGAGCTTCATCTACGCGACACACACACTAACCCATGTCCCTCCTCCGTCCTCCTCAAACGGAGCCCAGCGCAAAACAGAATCCCAAACTCGTAAAAGTCCCTTTGGCAAGCAGGGACGGCGCGGCCACGGGCCATGATGTCGCGGGCCCAGTGACCACGCCGGGCTTTTGTGCCTTGTGTATCCGATGGCAGATGCGATAAGGGCCCTCCACCCGGAGCAGGGCCAGCCCAGCCCTTGTCCTCCCCAGAGTTACGCCTGCCAGGAGGCCGGGGAAGGCAGGGCCCACTGTCCCATCCTCCCTCCCGCCACCTCGACTGCCAGCCCAGCCCGGGACAAGGCTGAGCACATCCGTGGGGCCCGGGCGCTCCCGCCGGGGCCCTGGTGCCAGCGAGCAAGAGGCCGGGCACGCTTCTCGCGGGAGGTGACTCATTTTCACAACCGTCTCCTGGAGATTTTGACAACAAACAGAGCCTGACTTCAGAACTCCCTTTACTGTTCTCCGTCCTCAGAGGGGTGTTGGCAGACGGGGCCACCTCGGCCTCCCTGGGTGCGGATGCCAGAGGCGTTCCCAAGTTCTCGATTGCGTCCTCTGATCGTTTCCAAAATGGAACCCAAATAGTGAGCCTGCAGGTCCCATTCTGGAATTCCAGAAGAGATTGGTGGCTGTGGCCTGTGACCCTGGCTCCTTGGAGCTGTGTTAATTTTGACTGTGGCCAAAAACTTGCAGCCAGTGCGGACACCCACGGGGGCGTCGCTTAGATCCCCCAAACCGCTGCTCTGCCTCACAGCTGCAAGCGACAGCGTGAACGGTGGCCGAGTCACTGGTGCTGTTTGGGCAGAGGAGCTTCATTTGGGCCACCTGTGCTCTGTAGGACCTCCACCCACCCAGTGCCATGGCAGTGCCCCCCCATCTCCTGACAGCAGGAAATGTCTCCAGACGTCACAGACGACTGTCCCCCAGGAGGAGAGGTGACTGACAAGATGCAGGAGGCCCAGCTGAACTTGAATTTCCAGGGAACAGGAATGATGTCTTCCTACTGTGTCTCACGCGCCATCGGAGCAAGTGTCCAGCAAGACGTCACGGAGTCCACTGGGAGACACGCCCCTCGGGGAGCCCACGACCTAGGGAAGGGGCAAGAGGCTGCCTGGCTGGCCCCTTCTTAGCCATGGTCACTCCCAAGGGCCAGTCGCCCTCCCTAGGTCCACTGCGTCCCCGTCTCACTGAGAGGATTCAGTGAGTCCCAGCCCCACGCTGCTGGTGGATGCCTGGGTCCACTTTCCCAGCCTGTCGCCAAACCCCTACCTCCCGAGACCAGCCCTCTGCCCCTCATGGAGGGGATGCACCCCTGGCTCTTAACCAGTTAGAGAACCATGCTCCTCCTGGCACAGGGTGGCTCAGGGTGGCTGGGGTCGCATGTGACCTGAGCAGGGCCAATGGGGGCCAGTGGGGCCACGTGGGTTTCGCTGGGACTTTTCAGAGGGATCTTGCTCTCTTCACCTGCAGCTGTGCCGGGAGCTAACTGAGAGCTGCCCGCAGCCCAGCAGAAGCCAGGGCTGGGCAGAAGTCCCCAGACCCCTGGTGAAGCCACACCCAAAGCCAGCTCCACCTCTGGACTTTGCAGACATCCATGCATTCCCTCTCCACCTCATTGACTAGAGTTGGGGTTTCAGCCGCGTGAATCCCAAGTGGCCAGACTCTCCCTGCAGGTGACAGGGTCTCACCTTGCCCAGCCTATGGTCAGTGCTGAGTCAGAGGTGAGTGCTCCTGGGGATGACCACCACCTCGTCCTCCTGGGGAGACCGTGGGCAGGGTTTCCATTTCAGTGGAAGAGCAGCCGTGTCTACTGTGGTGGGTTCCTAACCGTGGTGAGATGTGCGTAGGAGAACCGGTTCCTCGTTCAGAGGGAGCTGATTGGACGGGTGTCTGTGTCACGTCAGGCAACCTCACTGGCTTTCTGCTGGGGGAACCAGGCCTCTGGGGGCTCAAGTCAAAATGGAAAAGTTAGGGAGCAGATGGGGGACTGTCGGGGGTAAGGACAAAGTCACAGGGTGCGTGTGGGGTGCAGGAAGTGAGCACTGCCCTAGCTCTTCTGGAGACACTTGGATCTTAGGGGGCAGGTTTAGAGAGGGGGTCTCACTAGTTGCCCAGGCTGCCTTCAGCTTCTGGGCTCCAGCAAGCTCCCACCTTGGCTTCCCAGGTGGCTGGGATGAGAGGTGCCCACTACCCCACCCTGCCCACACTCACACCTCCGACGGCTGCAGTCCTTCCTTCTCTGTCCCCATTCTCCTGCCTGGTGCTGCCGAGGCCTGTGACCCTCCTACTGTGATGCCAGGCTGGGTTCCACTGAGTCTAGTCCCCACCTCTTTCTGGTCCCTGCGTCTGGACCCCTCTCCAGCGTCTGCTGTGGCTCACACTTGCTCTCTAGGGCTGCACTGCAATGCCACCTCTGCAGCCCCACTTCCCTCGGGCTCCACTGCTTCACATCCTCTGGCACCAGCAGCACCAGGAGCGCCGGTTGCTAGCTCCAAAAGCGGACCTTGGTCCTCAGCGAACCCCACCCACGCAGCACAGGCGTAATAAGTACTTGTTGAGTTTTGCTATTGAATTTTGAGCTGTTTCTCTCTGGCTTTTCCTGCAGAGGATCAGTCCCTGCGGGGCTGACGCCTGTCGTACCTGTTCTGAACCCCCAGGGTCCAGTTCAGGGCTAGGGACCAAATGAGGCCTTGTGCACGAGCAGGGGACAGGGAATGACTTTAAAACCACGCGGGTGTCGGAGGAACCAGGGCAGCGGGAAGGTCGGCGTGGGCTCACCTCTGGGCTCCCGGTGCTGGGAGGTGGGCTCCTGTCCAGGTCTGGGACAGCAGGTCCCGTCCCCTGCTGGGTGGGGTGAACACCAGCACCCCCTCCCTCCCATCACGGGCGAGAGCGCTGGACTGAGGGGACCCGTTGCATGCTGGGCTTGTCCGCCTCGCTGGCCTGGCCTGAGGCAGCTCTGCTGCCTAATTCCCTGCATCCTGTGGACCCAGCAAGGGCACCCGCTGCAGGGCACTTCACAGGCTTTCCCACCACATCGCGGGTGAGCCACCCTGGCCTCCACCCCTGGCCTCTACCCCTGGCCTCCGCATCCCCAGTCCTCCGCCTCCCCAGTCCTCAGGGCCTCGCCCTGGCTGTTCTGCACTGAAATCCGGGGCCCTTTTTCCTGGGTGGGCACATTTTATTTTAAACAGAAAAAATGACAAAGTCGCTCATAACGTAGCTGGAGCTGTTTTTCACACTGTTCGGCTCTGACAGGCTGCGAGGGAAGTTGGGAGGGAGGCGCTACTGTCAGACTTTTGTTATTCGGTGCTAATTAGAGGGAGGCTGGGCTGGGGGCGGGGAGCCT
The DNA here is from genome assembly GCA_020662805.1 of Glaucomys volans. Lineage (NCBI taxonomy): Eukaryota > Metazoa > Chordata > Mammalia > Rodentia > Sciuridae > Glaucomys > Glaucomys volans. Next base: position 42,801 of record JAJEJO010005738.1, read on the forward strand.
CTCCAAGCGCCTCATTGTTTCCACTGGAATCAAAACGACCCGCTCCCAGCCTCTACTCCTGCAGAACGCTTTGTGCTTAAGCAGCTGAAGGGACCTGGCCATGGCGTGCGTGCGTGCGTGCGTGCGTGCGTGCGTGCGTGCCTGCGTGCGTGCGTGCGTGCGTGCGCTGCGGCCTGAGTCTGGAAATGAACGTTTGGAGATTCCTGGGGGGTGAGAGGCGTCGGCTGCTTTTTCTGGGGTGACTGCAGTGAAGGTGCAGAGAGGGGGGACGGGGCTGTGACCCACAGAGAGGCAGGTACAGAGGAGGCTCGGAGGGAGTGGTCGGTGCTGGATGGGGACAGTGTCAACCAAGAGGCTGTAAGGGGGACTGGGTGTGACTCTTCTCCAAAGTGCTTGCTGCACCCGCACAGCCAGGCATGTGACGTTGCAGCCCAGAGACTGGAGCTCACGACTCTGCTGTGCCCAACGTGGCCGGATCGTATTGAAAGCTCTGGATGGTCTGTGGGATTTTATAGAGGAGGAAACTGAGGCTCAGAGAGGTTACGTAATGTGTCCAAAGTCACACAGCAGGTACCTGGTGGCAGTAGGATTTGGTCCCAGCCTGTTGTGCTCCAGTGCCTTTGATTTTGGCTGCAAGGCTGGGCTGCTTTGCTACAGGGCTTATCTTTGCCCTTTGTACCAGCGAAGAAAGTGAGGCTCAGAGGGTTCCATCCCAACTGAAGGACACAGAGAGAAGGGAAACAGCCCAGAGGCAGAAGGGCCTCCAGGCTGCAGGATGGAGAGACGCAGAAAGGACATTGGAAGAGGGTCCCAAGTCACAAGCCTGTGAGGCCCGGCTCCACCTGCCAGCTGAGGGACCGGAGCCCAGTAACCTCTCCAAACCTTAATTTTCTCTAAGATGAGGATAACGGTTCCTGCGTCTGGTGGGCCGTGAGGATGGAATGAGGCAACCCCTGTCCCACACACTGGTCCTGGGACACGAAGGGGGGCTCCCTGCTGGCTTCTGGCCCTGGCATCGCGCCCTTCGTCCTCCAGAACGCAGCTGCGCGCTCGCCTGGCTCTTGTGGGCTCGTCCAGAGCGAGCTGGGGACCTGCTCAGGCCTCGGGTGTCCCAACCCCAGCCAGCACATCTGAAGGCCGGGGCACCTCGGTGACTCTGCCCTGTGTCCCTCACGCAGTCGCACACCCCACCCTTGGGTGCTGCGTGCACAGATCCAACCAACCACAGGTGGGAAAGATCAGGCAACATTGTGCTCGCCCTGAACGCCTAGGCTTCCCTCCCTAAAAGCTGCCGTAAGACTATCACACCGGGTCCACACTGCGTCCTTGTCACCAGACACCCAGAGACGCCTCAAAGTCTACCAGGGGATGGGCCAGGCTCCGTGCAAATGTGGTGCCTTTTACCCCAGGGGCTTGAGCGTCCTGGGGTTTTGCTATCTGTGGGGACCCTCCCCTCCCCCAGGATGAGGGACAGCTCCCTCGATTTCACTCCCTGGCTCACCAGGGCCACAGGCCACACTGGGCTCCAGTACTGACAGCAACCCCGACAGGTTGGAGTCTCCTGTGTCCAAGGGCACAGATGCCAGCCACAGCCTCTCAGGCTACGTGGCTTCCTCCTGCTTCTCCAGGAGGCAAGCAGTGCTGGTCCACCTGCACTTTATTTTCCAGAATATTCCCCGTCCTCCCTCTGGGGCCGTCTTCTTGACACTGTCCAGGTTCCGTGACAGACAGCAAAGGTTGCTTATCCCCCCCAGACGAGGAGAAAATCCCCAGAAGCTGAAAGGCTGAGCTCACAGCCCGGGCAGCGATGGTCAGCATCCTGCCCCTGCAGATCCTCTCTGGCCTGCCTCGCCAGGTCAGTGTGGTCATTTCGGTCATGCTCTCATGTCCAGGATGGCTGATTTTTCTCTCCTGGTAGCACATAATTGGAAGGGGATCCTGGGAGCTCCCGGGTCATTTGGGTCTCCTCAAGTCCCACCAGACTGAGGCCAAGAGCCTCATCACTTGGGAGAAGCAGCCAATGAGCTGATAGAGGCTGAAAGAACTTAAGTATTCAGTACCTGGATGGGAGACCCCCCAGTCCTGGCCTCAGGGTCTCACCTGGTGTGGCGGAACCATCACAATCAACAGTGCAGTAGCACCTGATGGGCGCCCGGGTCACTGCCAGATCAGGGGTCGCCTCCTGGGCGCTCCTCCAGGCTGGGGACCCTCTGATCTGATGTCCCTGTCCAGATCCGGACAGGGCTTAGCAAAGCGGCAGCAGTCGGTAGGGGCACAGGTGAAGCACCCGCAGGGACGCACTCAGAGCCCCAAATTACGTGTCGTGTGCCCTCAACTCGTGCTGAACTGGCTCCTACACTCGTCATTGGCTCGATCTGGCCGCTCCCCCGAGGCCATGCAGGCAGCCATGGGGACTCGGGAGGCCAGGCTGCCCAGCCTCTGCTTCTGCCTGGTGATGTCGGCCCAAGGGCTGATGGGGAAGTGGGGTGGGTCTGAGGCTGACGGGGAATGTCTGACAGGTCAGAGGAGGAAAGGTCCACGCTCCAGGCGTGGTTTGCAGATCTGCTAGGGTCTGTTTCAGGACGGCGACAGGGATCAGAGCTCGTGGCATGAGGAGGAAAGGAATGGGGGCTGTGTGCTGGCAGCAGCTGGGGAGGGTGGGCGAGAGGGCGGGATCCCAGGAGCCATGGCCCGGAGGCGTCCTGAGGATGTTGCTCCATCGCCCTGCCCTGTGGGTGGGGGCTTCCATATCTCCATTTCCCAGGGGATCCGCTGGGCTGGGCTCAGATCCAGGCCTGACCAATTGGCATGTCCCACTGCCCTGGCCAAAGCGATTGGCTTGGTGCTAGACTTGTGGCCTGAGTGAGCTTCATTGACCCGCTGAGGGGCAGCCCCGGGCTGTGGCTGGGGTAACTGGGAAGGAGATTTCTGTCTTGATTCCTCTGGCCGCACACACACAAACCGAGCCGCACTGCATGAGCCACAAAGGGTTTGTCTTTCTTATTCTCCACTGGAGGTTGGTCCTCTGGACTAGTGAAGCCGCGTAAAACATCACCAGGACTCAGGCTCCTGCAGGTCTTCCCTCCTCCATCCTTAGCATGTGGCCTTTTTCCTCCAGGTTACAATTTAGCTGCCAAACCTCCAGCCCTTATATCCACATTCTAGACAAGCCCAGGAGACCCGACAGGAACGGGCACCTGTTGGCTGAATCTGTGCCCCCACTTTACAGATGGGGTCCTTCTATGTTGTCCAGACAGGGCCTCTGCAGTGGGGAGACTGAGACGAGCAGGCTGGCCATCCCTTCCCCAGGCAGTCCACGGTGGTCCTCCTCGCCACTCAGGATTTCAGGAATTTGCTCTGTCCCTACATCCCAGAGCTGGTAAGTGCTCATCTGCTCAGATCACTCATCTGTTTTACGCCCCTTCCTCATGCTGACTTTAGCCCACTGTGCCCCATCGTCCTGTGCACGGGACGCCTCCAAAGCCCTAAGACCTTAGGACACCTGCAAAATTGCTCCGTTGGAGTTTCGATAGGCGTCCTCTCTAGGGTGATGGGACATAAAGGGTCACATGGAAAGCCAGTCCCTGTCCCCATAAATGGAAAAAGTCATAAAAATGAGTTTTAAAGATTGTTAAATGAAGAAACCGCTCATCAGGGTGTCCCTCGAAACGCACCTCATGGGTGTGGATGTCGCCCTCTGCACCCGATGGGCCCTGGAGGGCGGGGAGGCCTCAGAGTGGGGGCCGTGGTGGACTCTGGAGAGGGGAGCTCCTCAGCCTCACGGCTCTGCCACATGCTGGCCATGTCCCTGCACCGGTCAGCCTTGACCTTGAACACACTGCGGGCCTTGCTGGGAAGCCTCAGCACACAGAGGCCAGAAGGCCACCACCGGCTGTTTGGGCTGGAGGGCAGTTTCCTAGCCTTGACCCTTCCCCAGTAAGCAGGGCCTCTGGAGGCAGCGTCTGGCTCTGCGAGGGCTGATGTCTGTCCTCCACTCACCTGCAGGTTCAGGGCTGGCCTTGGGCAGCTGAGAGAGAAGTGAGGAAAGTGAGGTTTGCCTCACCTGGTGCCCAGCCACGGGCACCCTCCAGAGGGCCAGCTACCGTCAGGACTGCTGCCTCGCTGGGGGTGGTCACCTGGTTCAGTGCGGCTTCATGGGGGCTGGCCCTCCTTGCCCTACAGGTGTCCACTTCGGTCATCACTGGCTGCGCAGGCCTGGGAGCCAGAGCCTGGTGAAGGGTGTCCAGAGACGGCCACATCAGGGGAGGGAGCTGTTGGAGACTCCGGGAGGCCTCCGAGATGGAGGCTCTAGCCAGGTCAGGAGGCCAAGGTGTGGACACAGGCCTGGGGTAATCGGTGGGCAGCTCTTCTCTGTTCTTCCCCAGAGGCTGGTGGCAAATTCACCCCAGCTTCTGAAGCAAAGGGGATCAGGGTTTGTAGTGGGGGAAGGACAGTTCCCAGTGCAGAGGGAGGGACACAGCTGGCCAGGGCGGCTCTCATGCCGCTGTTGGCTGAGGGTCTGGAACGTGCTGGGCACCAGGGCCTCACGTTGTGTGAGTTCCCTTTTCCCCTTGAGAGGGCACCACGAGATGTCTTCTTCTATTCTGAAGATGTCCCAACAGGGGTGACAAGCTGGGTCACAGTCTGGCAAAAATGGGGCTCACCTGTCATCGTGCCTGGGGTTTCTACTCCCCCGTGTGACGTCGGATATGGGTCTAAAGGCCAGGTGGCCTCTTCAGTGTAGGGAAGGAGAGGCCAGCGAGGCCAAGGAAGCGGGATCCACCCGGCTCAGGCACCTCCAGGAGCCCTGCCTGCTGTGACCACGGTGGACAGCGGGAGCCAGGAGCGGCTGTCAGTGGCAGGTCTGAGAGTCGCAGGTCTCCAGGGGTCTGGAAAGCCGGCTGGAGGGGTCACAGTTGGGTGCAGCGGCCACAGGGAGTCATGATTGGTTCTTGAGCAGGGGAGCGTCCTGTAGAGATGACTGTCTTGGAAGTCGTGCCCCCTGCCGTTTGCAGGGCGGGGAAGGCAGGCAGGACAGCGGCTCAGGGGAAGTCGTCTGAGCATTAACAGGGAGGGGTAGTCCAGGATGGCGTGGGCTGCGGGGAGCACGGAGAGCAGCAGGCCTGCGGGGGTCCTGTGGCCCCTCCACGGCACAGGAATGGGCCATGTTCCACCCGGGGACGCGCTGGGACGAGCCAGCAGGGGCTCCAGGAGGCGTCCCAGGTCCCTGGAGGGGAGGGCACCACAGCGGCTGCTTCTCCCTCTGGATGTAGTTGCAGATGAGCTGTGACCCCGAGCGTCCACCTCGCAGCCACCAGGGAGCCTGCCTCAGGGCAGGGCCAAGGCCCTGCTGCGGGCAGAGCAGGGAAATGGACAGAGCCAGGTCTCCTGGCCCCGCTGGGCCCATCCTCCTCCCAGCTTCACGCCACAGACCATAATGCTCCTCCCCAGGCAGTGGCCCGAAGGCCTCCTGACAGATGCGGATTAGGGGGGAGCCAGGCCTGGGCTGGAGAGGGACCTCGCTGCCTGGTGTCCCAGCCCCTGGACCCCACGTGCCAACCCCAGCTGCCAGCCAGGGCTGGACCCGGGCACGTCCTGCCTGCCAAGCTTCCCCTGGCGGGGATGCAGGTCCACCCTGCTGCGGGGAAGCGGGGTGCTCCAGCCCCAGGAGCGAGGAGGAGGGTTAGAACAGAGGGGAGCAGGGCGGCAGGAAGAGGGCAGCGGGGGGACACAGACCAGGGGCCATGGACCCCACAGGGGCGGGGCACTGTGAGGACAGGCTGCCCAGGTCTGAGTCCTGTGCACGCCTCAGCAAACGCCCTTTGAAGCTGAGCGGGTCTGGGGGCCTCTGCTCCTACCCCAGCCGTCAGGGTGCTGAGCCCAGACCACCGAGCCTCAGGCTTCCCAGCTGTAAAGTGGGAATAGCAGCAGAACTTCCGGCATGAGGGCACGGAAAAGCCCGGCTGGCATGGCACCCTTACACGCTTGGCTTTGTGCTGAGCGTGTCCGCCTGCTTGATGATCCTCGCTGTCCGCACGGCTCTGACCTGCCCCCCGAGGGGGGTGAGCGCTGAGCAGGAGGGTGGGTGGGAAGGCGGCAGGGGCGCCTGGTGCCTCAGGCCTCCGCCTGGAGTCACTGCTGCTCCTGACTCGTCCCCCGCATGAGGCCCAGGTGGGCAGGGGTGGGGCCGGGCACCTGGAGTGAACAGAACCCAGCGTCGCACAGGGCGGGGTCTTCGGGGAAGCAGACCCGGGCCACACCCAGCAGCCCCAGCCTCACTGGCCGGCCTGGCGGCTGGCACCCTGCGTCTCTGCCGGCGTGAGAGCTGCCCCTGGGTGGTCCCGTGGTGTGGGCGGTGACGTGCGGCCCCAGCCCCTTGGCATCCGCCTTCTGTGCAGCACATGTGTCACTGCTGACACTTACGCAGCCAGAGCAGCCTGGCCACACTCATCGCCAGAATAAACACGCGGGTGCTCCCAGAGCCGCGCCGTCCCATCCATCAATCCAGCGTGACACCCAAGAGCCCCTGCGGGGTGTGACTTCAAAGGACAGGCCTCAAAGCCAGGTGTGCCTGTCGGGGAGGCGTGTCCCCTGGGTTGCAGTGGACGTGAGCCCGAGCCTGTGTGGGTGTGCGTGTTAGTGGATGCGGTGTGTGCGTGTGCACACGGGTATGTACGTGGGTGTGTGTGCACGTGTGTGTGCATGCCTGTGTTCTTACTGCGCACGCTTGTGTGCATACTTACGTGCCCTGTGCACACGTGTGTGTGTGTGCGCACGTGTGCAAACAGGCTGGATCAACAGTTCCGGATCCCAGCACCCTTTGAGGCCGGCCAGTGTGTGGGAATAAGGAAAGGTACCGGGGTAGGTAGAGACCGACCTGGTTCTCCACATCTGGAACATACCATCGGAGGGTGGCGGGGACAGCGGGGAGGGGACCAGGGCCCCGCTGCAGGGCGGCTGCAGCCCGGGTCTGCCTCCTGCAGAGTGGGAGGTGGACCAGAGACCCACTTCCAAGGAGAGCTGCAAAGCTGCCCGTTGTGTCTTGGTGTTGGAGCGCCTGCGTCGGTTCACCGAGGGGTGTAGGCGTGTCTCAGGGCCACGGGAAGCGTCCCAGGGCCTGATCTGGCCAGTGGAGGCACAGCGTGCCACGCCCTCCCTCTGGGCAGCGGGGCAGCTCTCCCAGGCCAGGCTGCAGAACTAGGTGCTGCTGGGTGGCTCGGGATTGGCAGCTGGAGGGCAGAGGTGAGGGACGCTGCTAAGTGTCCTCCCAGGCCCGGACGAACACAGTCCCGTCGTGCAGTCACCTGCTCCCAGCGTCGATGGTGAGGCCGTTGACAAGTGCCGAGTTAGGGTCACCCTGCAGTGACTGGGGACTGCCCAGGCAGCCCCAAGTCCCGACTCTCCAGCAGTGGCCGTGGGGGTCGGTTGTACACTCCTTAGAAACCCCTTCCAAAGGCACGGATTTCTGGTGGAGGGTCCTGCGCACCCGTGACCTCCCCGGGGAACCTCCGTAAGGGCTTTACACCCTGAGTGGAGAAGCTCCCAGCCTGTGAGAGGAGAGGCTGGGCGAGACTCAGGGGAGCCCCAACACACACGCCGCAGCCTGGGAGCAACGTGCACAGCCCGACTCCTGGGCCCGCCCCTTAACCACAGGCTCCACTGCAGAAAAGATGGACGGGGACCCCGAGTTTGCCTGCACGTCTAGGGGGTGGGAAGGAGTGCTTTCCCTGCCGGAGCAGGCTTCTCCTGGAACACGCCCACTCGTCTTTGGGTGTCACCTAAAGAGAAGCTTCTAGGGAATCCTCCCCTGCTGGCCGTGGCCCTGGGTCAGAACCCCCCCGCCCCGGGGGTCCCTCCCCATGAGGGTCCCCCATCATGGCGATTTCTCCTCTGCTTGGCCTGCTTCGACGTCTGTGCCAACCGTGAAGGAGCGGCCGTCATTGGCGAGCTCCTTCCTGGCACCCACGGGCCCTGACTAAGCACTTGCTGGGTGAGCGGGGCGGCGAGTGGCTGGGCGTCTCTGAGCTGTTTCTGACCAGCGGGGCGCTGTTCTGCGCGCTGGAGCCGAGCTCACTCCCCTGATCTCTGCAGCAGTCCCCGGAGGTGGCAGTTCCTACTGCCCTGGTTTCTCCTCCTTAACTCGACTTCTCAGGCAAGGAGAAGGCAGGGAGCTTGTCAGGCACAGCTAATAAGCTGCAGGGACTTTCCAGTGCCTGCACCAGGGTTTTCCACAGCCCTGAGGACAGAACTGAGTTTTATGCTTGTCCTAACTCTCCGGATCCCTTGGTAGGGGCCCAATGAGTTCTTATTATGTGACTCCAGACATGCACACACCCCAAACACCATTTTATTGAGCGTATATGGCGTGGTATGCAACTGCATCGAAATGGTTATAATAGTGTGGGTTCTTTTGTCATTCGTATTTCTTGTTTAGATATTTGCCTGTTTATGCCCTATTAGTATATTTTTCTTATTGATTAGCAATACTCTTCATATATTAAGGCTCCATGCCATGGATATCACCTTGTACATATTTTCCCAATTTCATTATTTCTTACCTTGTTATTAATATTTTACTTGCTATTCAGAGATTAATATTTGGTAGTTAAAACTGTTCTTTATGATTTCAGTCTTCAGTATTATGTTGTAGATTCTGTGCCCAAGATCATAAGACACTCACTCATACCTATTTTTCCATTCCTTTTTGTTTCATTATTTAATTCATTTCTTTATCTGCTGACTTCCCATTCTGACCTTTGGACCCCAGGAGTGAGTCCTGGCACAGGTGTGAGCAAGGGATCTTTCTTTATTTTTTTCACTAGCTCTGCTTTTTCCACCTCCAGCAAAAGCTCACTGCTTTGTCAGGAGCGGGCAGCTGCGGAGGGCGCGCCCTGACAGACCATCTGTGAACCAGCTCGTCTTTCAGTTTCCCAAGACGGTGTCCACCATCAGGCTGGATTTTGGAAAGATGCAGCGGCTCCGGGCACTTCCTTGGAGCGGTGCCGTCGTGCCGAGTCTCCCGTCTGCCCATGCACATTGCTCCTGCCCCACACCACCCCCTCCTGTCAGTGCCACCTTATGCGTGGCGCTGGGGACGTCCTTGACACATACCGGTTAAAGTAATGTGATGTGGGCACTGGTGGCCCCCTTGGCAGAGATGATATTTCTTATGCCCCAGCCGTGGGGGGACGAGGGCTGCCTGGACCCCGCCGGCTTGAGCACGTGACTGGCAGTGGGACGGGCTGGCAGGCTGTTTAGGAGTCCCCCAAGCTGGATGCCCGTCGCTGCGCCGTGCACTTGACCTTCATCCTCTAGACCAAACTACCTTAGGAGGCAGAGGGACAACCAGGTCCAACTCACAGGCAGGGCTGACGCCCCAGGCAAAAGGCCCGTTCAAGGCCAGACACCAGGCCCCGCATGTCCACTCCGGGCCTCGCACTGTCGGCAGCAGAATCCCCAAAGCCCCGCTCACGCCCAGCCTGGCACTCCCTGGAGGAGGGGGCCCAGCTGTGGGTGGGCAGAGGTTTGGGTCATGGGCACTTGTCACAAGATTGTTCTCAACAGTGACAAATTGGAATTAACCTCAAAGTCCATGGGAAGGAAGTCACAAATTCTCTCACAGCCCCCACACATCCTGGACTGGGCCACAGCTTATAAGACACAAAGTAAGTACGGTTTTCCAATATATGTAATTTCTGGCATGTTACCACATGTACAAAGCTGGTCGCTGATTATAGAATATCATGAAATATTGTCATTTTTGTTGTGAAAAAATAGAGAGCGGAAAATGGAGGCTGGGGCTGGAGTCTCAGCCTCCGTGCTGTCTGACGCGGGCTGGGTGTTTTGTGTGGGTGTGCCTCGTGTGGGGTGCTCAGCCGCGCCCTGAGCTCAGCCCGCTGGTGTTCTGAACATTCCCCATGACCGGAGGCCCCAGTTGGCAACCACAAATGTCTCCAGTAATTTCTAGAAGTCACTGGTCACCCCATCCTCCCGGGAGTTTTGCTGCTGTGGGAGCAATGTGTCCCAATGCCCTCCATCTGCCCTGCCTCCTTTGCTGGGTGGACGATCCAGGGCAGGTGCTTGGCCTACATTCTGGCCCAGGACCGTGCGGTCAGCGCACAGTAGGTGACACAGGTGCGCGTAGGATGGGCGGACACCATGGTGGGACAGCTCTCCAGGGCCCCGCTGATGGCCGCCCTGTTCCAGGTGCTCCTCCTCCATCTCCCACAGCCCCAGGAGGTGGGCTCTACCAGGACCCTGAGTCACGGGAGAAAACTGAGACCCGAAGTCGCTTAGTGGGTCAAGGTCAGTGTGTGCGGGTGGCCAGCAGAAGGTGCTCTTGGACCTTCGGGATTGCCCAGACCTGAACGTTTGCAGGTGACAACTGCTTTGCGGGTGTGGAGAGACCTGCGTTTTAGGTTTTGAGAGTCGCCGCCCCGGCCCTTGCGCTCCCGCTGCTTCCTGCCGCGTCCTGAGTTCTTCCCGTGAGCAGGGACGTGGGAACGAGGCGCCGCGCTGCCGGGGTGGGTCGAGCTGTAGAGGGGTAGAGCCTGGCGGCCGGACTTGTGCCTGCAGACCCCGAAGCACACGGCCTCCCTCCCCGTGGCCCGTGGCCCAGGGCGCGGCTGTGGGGCTGATCCATGGCCGTCAGCTGCCCCAGCCTCAGACCTCCCGCCCCACGGGCTTCCAGCAGGTCCTCAGGAGGCTGAGGTGAGGCCAGTGGAGGAAGCACAGCAGCCGGCGGGGGCCCCCGGGGTGCCACTCTCTAATCAGGGACAGCTTTTTAATTTTTGCCATAAAGACTACGTCCCAAGAGGTCCTGAGTTAGAATCAACACTGAGGCCAAGACGCACAGTTTAGGTCCTGGGTTCCCAGATGCTCATGGGCCACTCATCCTATGCAGCCACCCAGTGTCCCCAAAGGGCAGGTGACATCATGCAGTGTAAGGGACACGTGTTGAGATCGAATCCAGTGGCGAGACACCAAAGGGACGTTCTCCTTCTCTTCTGAACATACACATGTGGGCAGCCAGAGGAGAGCGGTTTAAACCCACAAGGGGCAGGAGGGGAGGACAAGGGAGGCCCGAGGGCCGGGGGGCTGCCGGCGGGGCTGCGCACCCCTCGCCGCGGCAACACTGGCCCACCGTGTGTGTGTGCGCGCAGCACACCTTTCAAAATATTTCACATCCTTTATCTCGATCCGTTTGGCAGTTGGAGTGAACCCGAGCCTCAGATCCCGTATCTAAACCGCTCAAGCCCTGGCCGGTCCCGGGCGAGGTCCCGGGTTCACCCCAGCTGGGTGGGGTGGGCGGGGGAGAGAAGAGAGGAGCTCCAGGGCCCACCGCAGCTCCGCCGCGTCCCCACCCCTGCTGGGCTCAGTGTCCCGATCAGCCAGGTGCAGCCGGCACAGCTCGGCACGTGGCTGGCACATAGTAGGTGCTCAGTTGTGTCAAGTCGCTGTCCTCGTGGTCGGGACAGGAGCCTTGAGGATCATCTCTGGCCAGAACAGCTCCTGAGGGCGTCTCCCCCGCCTTCCAGGGTTCCCAGGGCTGGACAGGAGCCCCAGGTCCTGGCAGGCCGACCGCGGGCAGGCGGGAGGGGTGACCGTCCAGCGGCCCTGGGGGGCGGCCACGTTTCATCTGCACGACTTCCTGGTTCAAAGACCAAAGGCCTCTCACAAAGGAGGATGAAGGGCTCTGGACTTCAAATGCCGCTGACAAGCACTGTTTTGATGGTTTAAATGTAAACAAATCCAAAACATATGGATTAAATTTCTCCCGACGGCTCAGAAATGAAGGGGAGGGAAGGGAGCCGCCGGCCGCCTTCTCGCTGGTCTCCGGCTCTGGGAAGCCGCTGGAGACAGGCCCTCACACCCATCCGGGGCCAAGCTGCGCTTTTTGTTTTTTAATTGCTCTTATGACTCACCGTTGAGTTGGTGATTATTTTTATCCAGTTAACGAAGGTAATCTATAAATTACCCCTGACCCAGATTCATTATTTATAAGATTTAATTACACACCCAGGTTCGCGCGGCAGCGGCGCGGGAGCCTTTCTGAGCGCAAACCTGCATCTGCTTGTTCCCAGAGGTCCAGGGCTCGCCCGGCCCCCACCCGAGAGCTTGGCCTACATAGTGTGACATGTGGGGCCACCTGGTCAGTTTCCAGGCCCTGTCACCGCACGTGCTCTGTGGGGTTGGCATCTGCGGGCAGCCGCCCCGCCCCTGCCTCCGAGGGCCTCCAGTTGCCCTGGAAAAGCACGGAGGGCGCGGGTCTTCAGGGGCTCCGCACGGGGTGCCAAGCCGGGGCTCCCCAGAGCACCTCCTCTGGAGCTCTGCTCCCCGGGGTGCTCTGGAAGGGCTCCTTCCTCAACCCCGTGTGGGCAGGGTCACACTCTGCCAACTGCAGAGTCACAAGGCGCACAGAAGGGTCAAGGGCACTGTCACCTTGAACTCTAGAGACCTGCAGGCTCCAGGGAGCCCCCGGGGTGTCCGACTCCTTCTCAGCACCCCCGGCCCCAGCCCCCCTTCCTGGGGCAGCTCTGGCAATCTCGGCCCCCTGCACAGGGCTCCCTCCACCCTGCAAAGCCACTGTGTCCCTGTTCCCTCCAAGCTGGCCCAAGGCTGCCCTAGACCAGGAGCCTGTGTCTCGTGGGAGAGCAGGTCTCGCCCCAGAACCCAGAGCACCCACACGGAGCTGCTGGGCGGCTCATGGTGCTTCCCTGCCGCCCGGTCCGCACCGCGTGGGAGGCTCGGGTCTGCCTTGGAGCCCACGGCCAGCGGCTGCCACCTCGGCCGTCTTGAAGGGTGCCGTTCAGTAGGGAGCACTCCTCCACTCTCGTGCATCCAACGTCTGAAACTTCGAAATCCTGCAAAGCCGAACCCACGAACCCACCAAACCAAACCTCTCTGCCCCAGGCCCCTCCATCTACCTCCGTCTCTGTGCGGCCCAGCACCCCGGGACGTGGTGTCAGCGGGATCAGCAGTTCCCACAGCCCAGACTCACGACGGTCCACCTGTAGGCGACAGTGGTGTGAAGGCAGTAGGCGTGAGCGGGCACCAAACTTGGAATTTTGAATTTGGATCTTTTCCTGGGTTGGCACTTGCCCTATGACCCTCCCTGGGGATGCTGGGCAGTGACAGCTCCCCGCCAGCCCCCGTCAGGTCATGAGGGGAAGTACCCTGCCCTCTACGCAGCACTGCACTGTGGGCACAGCTGGCCCGTAGGTGAAGGGGGTTAAATGACTTTCGGCCCCACGATATTTTCTCCTTACTGTTATCACAAGCCCATGGCAGGTAGAGGAGCACTGCATTTGTCTTTGTGACGGGCCCATTCCCGCACCACGTCCCCGAGGCTCATCCTCTCTGCTGCATGTGACAGAGGCTCCTTCCTTTTCAAAGCTGAATAATATTCTCTTACACGTCTGAGCTCCTTCCTTTTCAAGGCTGAATAATATTCTCTTACACATTGGTTTATCTATTCATCATCCATCCATGGATGCTCCTGTGGCTTCCCTGACAATGGACCCTATCCCCATTTTACAGATGAGAAAACTGAGGCAGAGATGTGTCACTGGCTTATGAAATCTGTCTGAAAGGGAGAGATACCTAGAAGTGTCTCAGACCAGTGCGCCCACCTCAGAGTCACCCATGAAGCTTGCTGACTCTTTTGCAGACTTTACCCAGCCTGCTGATTCCAGAGGTGCATGTGGGACTCGGGCCAAGCAAGAAGCTTTGGCTTGACAGAGCATCCTCGTAGGAAGGGAGGCATGGGGACCCAAGTGGGAGGCCTCATCCGTCCAGTGTCCAGAGAGCAGTCAGCAAAGGCCCTTCCGCAGCAGCACCCCTGCCAAGCTTCAGACACGGCGCTGGCTTGAACAGAAATGGCTTGGCCTTCCTTCCGCACCACGGGTCACCTCTGTCCTGAGCAGGTGTCTGTAGGGCTTGTGCCAGCTCCCTGCCTGGCATGGGCACGGGCATCGTGTCTCACAGCGAGCAGGCGGCTGGTTCTCCTGCACTGTTTCTACAAATAACCAAAGACCAGCAAAGCTTCCTGGGCCTGCGGACCTTCCCTAGTCGGTGACCAGGATGGCCTTGCCCGTGCTGCGGCCAGCTCTCCACCCCACTGAGTCTGAGCAGCCCAGGGCTGCTCCCTGTCTGTGAGAGAAACACGTGCCCCTGGCCTGGGCTCCCTCGCTTCCCAGGGCTTTCTTGGGCTGCCTGGGAAATGGCGCCTCCCAGTTTCTGGATCAATCAGGAGAGGGGCAGATTCATGGCAACGGGCAAATCTTTTTCTTTTCTTAACAAAGTAATGCCTGTCTGTGGTCGACGGGTTGGGAAATGCAGATGATCAGGAAGAAGAAACCAGCCCCTTCCGCAGCCCACCCTGGACGTGACGAGGACCCTGGAGGCCTGCTTATGCCCAAGTCAGAAACCCAGTGCCGGGCTGAGCCTGTGGCCCCGCTGGTTCCCAAATCCTGTGCAACCAGGAATTCTGGAGCCGACCTGGGGAGATGTTGCTGCCCCTGCTTTGGGGGCTGGAGGAGAGGCGAAGGGTGAAGAGAACATGGCATGTTGTGGAGGCCCCGGAGCAGGCGGGACCCTCCCCAGGATAAATCAGTTGTCACATTCAATGTACCCAAGGGCACAAGCTTGTGTTTTCCAGGAGGTTGGCACGCTGGTAGTGAAACATGCACATTTTGATGGTTTTTGTAATATTAATTTTCATTTGTTCTGGAATTGGGTTTGTCAACGTCAGCATTACTGACATTTGGACCAGAGGGATCTCTGTGGGGGGGGCTGTCCTAAGAGTCTGAGATAAAGAAAGGGAGCGGCAACAGCAATACAGTTGGTGCTGTGCTCCTCGTGTTGGTGTGCGCGCCTACGTGCTGATATCCATTACATCTAATCACAATTAGGATTGCATTACATTTAATATTATGTTACTAATTTCATTTAACCGAAAGGAAGAGCTTTGGGAAGATTTAAGCTTTTATTTTCATATTTTTTTCATGCAATGATCAGTTTCCTGCCCGAGGGATCCTCTTACATGTCAGCTCGAGAGGGTTTGCAACAGACCTGAAAGCATTTGCTGATGAATAGAAACGAGCTTCTGGAGAGAGCTGTGCCCGCCACCCCACCTCCCAGCTGGGTGCCCGGCAGGAAGTAGCACCCGTTTCCAGACAGGTCAGAAATTGGCATTTTATTTGTTCAATGGCAACGGAATTTCCATTCCGAGTGTCCACCCTGTGCAGAGAGGTTACGGCAAGGTCTTAAGAAACTGGAAAGGTTTTGCAGTTGGACTTGTCTGGGAGAATCCAGGAATGGAGAGACGTCGAATACCACCGTTCAGACAAGATTTGCCTTGCAGAATCTACTTGGCCGAGCTCGAGACATCTTCTCATGCAAAGTCTCATTTCAGTGTGCATGTGTGTATACACAGTGTGTGTGTGTGTGTGTGTGTGTGTGCGCGCGCGCGCACGTGCTTATCTGTGCAAAACGGAGGCAGGGGCTCTTTTATTCCCTATCACACACTTTGCTTCAGAAGCAAAGTTGATTGGGGATCTTAACGATTGTTCTCGTCACTCTGTCGCCCCAGGAGTCAACCCATCCGTACTGCAAAAGGCTGGAAGGATTGAAGCCCTCACCTCCACTTTCAAGAACACGTTTCATCATTTTTGCACGTACCTCTCAGAACATCCAGTCCCTCTAAATCCATCCCCGAGATCATTGCTGTAAGGAGCTGGCGAATCTCCCTCCAGTCCTTTGGTTTTATTTGTGTGGCTGCGTGCACATTTAGGCACACGAAGATCATCCATGTTTTGAGATTTCTGAGTTTCTAGTTTTGCTTCAGTTCCTGATGGACCCTCAGGAAATAGGATTCTTAAAGACAAATTGCCAGCAGCAACTAAGGTGCCCAGGCAGTGCACAGCCCAGCTGACCGTAGGTGCTTCTCCCTGAAACGAGCCTGCTGATTCTGGACCCTTAAAATGCACCATGCGTGTATGCAAAGAAATCAGGCCGAGTGACCCAGAGGCCCGGGCCTGGCTTAACCTCCTGAGCCCAGGAGAGAGCGGCTGCCGCGGGCAGGGGAGAAACAGGAGCCACTTCAGAGGCCTGAGGGAGCCAGGCTGCGAGGCCTGTGGGTGGAGCTCACTGAGTTACACACCTGCAGAGAAGGGGTTTCTGGAGTCCCACCTCCACCTCCGTAGCTGCTCTTTTTCAAGGGGGCAGGACAGAGTGCAGCCCGCATCACCAACCAGCTCCAGGAGCGGGAGGATGGCTGCCGCTCCCTTTACGCAGGGCACAGAAGCTCCCAGAAGGCACCCCTGCCGCCCCTGGCTGGCAGGATTCCCACCCTGGTCCCTGGCTGGACCTCCTCTCAGCCCCTTCCCAGCTGTGAAGTGCTGTCAGCCCTCGGCCTGGGGCCTGGCGTCTCCCACTTCTGTGCACTCCAAGGGGACAGTCTGTGATTCAACCCGTTCCCGTCCCACTTCCCAGCCTGGGTGGCAAACACCAGAGTCAGCCTAAAAAAAAGAAAAAGAAAAAGAAAAGAAAAGAAAGAAAGAAGAAGAAAGAAAATGGATTTAGCAACAGAGAAGCGGGGGCCGCCTTCCTCCCGCGGCTCTTGATTTAAGACAGGCCCAGAGCTGCGGAGCTCCCGCGCTCAGGTCCCCGTTCCCCAGCCAGCGCTTGACGGGGTTGATTTATGGCGGGGTTTGAAGGATCCCAGGACAATGCAGAGCTTTGCGGCCTGTCTGAGGACACACCCGCAGAGCCACCAGCCCTGACTCTGAGTCACCCCCAAGGCCACGTAGGAACCAGCGTGGAACACTCGCCTGGCGCCCTGCCAGAGTGGAGCTTCCCCTGGACAGCTGCTTTGTGCCTGGACGTGCCCTGTGCTGTCACCCGGGGGCTCACGGGGCGCGGGCTGCATCCCCAGGGGGCCTGTGAGAACCGGGACTTGCAGCCCGATTCCCGCAGCCTCTGGCTGGGCCCAGCGAGCAAGTCGGGCAGCGGCATGTGGGGATGCGGCCGCGGCGCAGGACGAGGCAGGACTCGCTGGCCACCTGCTCAGCTTCACACCTGCTGCTTCACTGAGGCCCCAGCCTCGATGGACCACCTCGAGCCTCTGCCCCAGGTCCACACAGCATCGCCTGCACCTCATGAAAGGACCGTGGCTCCATCCGGGAAGGATCAGACAGGGGGACACTGTCCAGCAGCTAAAGAAACGAGCCCCCTGAAACGCGGTGGACGAGGCCTCCCTGCCCGCTGGTGCCGAGAGAGGCCAGCCTGAGCAGGCGACACGCTCTGACCCAGCCGCACGAGGGTCTGCAAGAGGCAGGAGCCTGGGGACAGCGAGGCAGTCCGTTGTCATCAGGGTGGGGGCAGCTGAGGACAGGGAGGGCGGGCAGGGGCCCGGGAGAGTCCTGCAGCCGGACAGCTGCTCTGAGGGACCCGTGCTGTGGACTTGGGGCGTCACGCAGCGTCAGAACCGATAACGGGGAGTGCGGACCTCTGGCTGACAGCGGCGAGGTGTCACCATGGTCCACCCACGTGACGAATGTGCCGCAGGAACGCAAGCCATCGGGGAGCCTGTGGGGGGCTCTGCCCTTGCTGCTCCTTGTCTTTCTGTGAATCTGAAACTGATATTAGAAAAAGTCGGCTCATTTAGAAAGTCAAACTCACCACTCAGTGGCGTCCCACGGAATCGCCTCCCAGGTGCTCTCCTCATCCCTTGCAGGCCGCGGCGACCTGCGCTGCCCGCCTGCCTGACCTCTCCAGCCCCATGACCTCCACCAGCACCGCAGAGGCCCGGGCGTCCCCCCAGGACTCTGCACCCGCCGTGCCCTTGGTTCCCCCCAGGGCCGCTTTGGTCACCTTCCAGGTCAAAGCTTTGGTCAGAGACCCTCCCTGTCACCTGCCCGGAGGAGACGGCCCTGGGCTGGCCTGCCACTCGGGCTCCTTTGCTTCCTCCCTCATTGCTTTGGGAATCCGTCACACGTCATCTACGTGGCAGTTTGTCTGTCTTGGCTATTGTCTTGCCACCTCTCTCCATCTGAGTGCAAACTTCATGACCAAGAGGCTCTGCCTGGTCCCTGGGTGCGTCCCAGGGCCTGGAATTGTGTCTGTCACCTCGGAAGCACTCCACGGGTGACTGACACATGGAATGACTGACGCCTACTGCCCTCGCTGGAGTTCAGCATAGAAATTAAGGTCATCTCAGGGTTTAAAGCTGAAGGAGCGCTGTGGGGCTGACCCATCGGGCTCTCAAGAGGATTAAATAAAATATTTCATGCAAAGTGCCCAAGCTAGTGCTCAACCAGGAGTGGTGACGTTGATGGCAGTGACCCCGTCACCCCTCTGTGCCAGGCACAGTGCCTGTCAATGATGAAGTGATGAGGACCTGCCTCGTGGAGGGCAGGTATGTGGACGAATAGTGCACAGAGAGTAGAGGGTGACTGCCGAGGGAGGGCCTGCACAGAGATGCGACTCTGGGGGCAGGGACCATGGGAGCCATAGCAGGTGCTGGAGCAGCAGGGGTCCACCCCATCAGCTGGACGGAGCTGACTTTCTCCCTGCTTGAGCCAGAATCAGTCAGTGATTCGGGTTTGTGACAGAATCCTGCATGGTGTCCCCAGCCAGGAAAGTGGTGGCTTGCCTTTAGGATCTGGCCTTTGGACTCGCCTATTGCATTGCAAACCTTCCTCCTTGCGAGACCTTGGCTGCTCAGTTCCCCGCGGTCTGAGCCAAACAGAGCAACCAGCGGATTTGGTCCCCGGGACACAGAGGTAGAAATTTATAATTAAGTGGGCGCAAAGGAAATCAATCTGTCTGGCAAGAGGCTATAAAGTGATTCCTCTCCAGACGGAATCTGCTGTGAGAAAACAGATGGGAATGATATGGAGCAGACGCCAGGAAGGACCAGCAAAGGCCGCTCCTTGCTAAGCGAGTGATGCTCCAAGCACTGCTTTGGACTCTGGCTACTCAGAACGCCGGAACCCAGGATGCGAGCATGGCCCCCGCAGCCCACTGCATGTGCAGACGCAGCGGGACGCGTGTGCCCGCTGCACAGGGAGCCTCTCAGTGCCCCCAGCTCACGGGCATGGGCGGCAGGCCACGCAAGGCCCTGGGCTCCTTGGCCCTGTGCGCATGATCTATTGGAGAAGCAGTTCCATAATTGTGACCAAAGGTAAGTGTAGTTTTAAAAATAGCAGCATCCAAGTTAGGGGGGCTGCCCTGCCGTACACACACCTGGGAAAACCAAACCGGGGTGGGGTCCTCCCTCAGCGGCTCCCAGGGCAGGGAAGCCTGGCAGGGGAAGGTGAGCGGGCGTGGAGGCCAATCACAGTCAGCCTCCCTGAGAGGTCGGGAGGAGAAGGAGGGTGATTGGGATTGTTATGGGGTCCCTAACTTAGTCTTCTGGGTGGGACGATGATGTCCCCAGAGGGAGACATTTAAGCACCAATCGGAAGAGCAAGGGGATCCATCTTATTTCCCATCACAGGGACAAGGACCCGTGGGGACCTGAACTCAGCCTCAGCCCCCCAGGAGGAGTCCAGCCTTTCCTGGACTGTGGTCAGCCAGGCCCGCAGTCCCCCCTTGCCAGCAAGTCAACCTTCTCTTAACCATTCACACAGGTCAGGAAACGGTGTAGATCTAAAAGGTAACAGGTGAAGTGCCCAGGGCTGGCATTTTCTCAGTGCGCAGTCCTAATGAGGACAATGACACCAGGGCCACCACCACAGTGACAATCGTGAAGAGCTGCCATCTGAACACCATGTCTCACCAGGACCCACAGATTGGTCCTCACTACCTTCCCATGCGGACAGTGGCATCATGCTCCCATTTCACAGATGAGGAGACTGAGGTCCAGAATGGCCCTCCCTGGGTCTCATTAGCAGTGATGTCAGGTGGGGGCAGCCCATGGAGGTGGCCTGCAGGGCGGCCGCACAGCCCCGGCCTTGCTTGGCCCCGCTTCCCGGCTTCTCTCTGCCCTACAGAGCCACTACTGCTGTGGCCGTCCAAACACAGCTCCTCAAAGGCGTCAGCAGTAGCAAGGTGGCATCACATCAGGGGACAGTGTCGGGCTTGGCGGTGTCCGTCTGTGCGTCACAGGTCCCCACGCCCAGCAGGGGCACTCTCTGGAAAGAGCCCTTTGGATGTCCGCAGGGTGACGAGCCCGCTCTGCCCAGTGGCCTCGGTACACTTACATCAGGCAGCGTGGCTCACGGGACAGTTGCAGAGGGTCACACCGTACCATTCTCAAAAAGGACCAGGGCGGCCTCTGTGCGCCCGCTCGGGAGGACCCTGGGAGAGCTCAGTAGGAGAGCCAGCTGCCCGCGGCACAAGTCCCCGCGGCCCGAGGTGCTCGAGAAACAAGGAGGAATGTAGAGAAGGTGCCGTTGGCAGATGCAGGTGACCTGGGGTGGCACCAGGAACCCAGCAGAGGGGGCAGCTTCTGTCCAGGAATGGGAAGAAGGGGAACGGGCACCTCATGACCCCTTGGGTCCCATCGGAGCTTTCCCACGTGCGCCTGCGCTGCTAGCAGGTGATGTGTGTGCGTACTGAAAAGCATCCACGCAGCTCAGGAGACCACGACAGGGACACCTGAGAGCACGGGGCTGGGTGGATCCCTCTGAGCACGCAGGCATGGGGGTCAGCGCCCCTCGTCCCCAGCGGCATCTGCCTTCCTTTGGTCCCTAACATCCAGAGACCCCACGGGCACCCCCTCCGCCGGCAGGCCTGGCCTACCTTTCTATGCCATTTGTGTCCTCAAAGACTGCCAGCTCAGCTGGACCTCTCCACTGGAGTCCCTCTGCTGTCCTGAGGCCTCAGGAAGGCCAGCGGTCACTGCGATTACAGGCCAGTCCATGCGGTGTCTACATCCATTACAAAAAGCATCCCGAGCAGCTGGGGCAGCTTCAGCCGACCACATTGAGCGGCACGCTGGGCTCTGTTACTCTGCGTGACACCTCGATTTGGGGCAGAGTCTCAGCACTCCCTGCCATCAGTCCCAGCCTCAGTGTCCTCAGCACCCCCCGCCCCCGGCCTGCAGGGCTGCTCCTGGGAGGGGCCTGGGCTCTCCAGGTGGAGGAGAGAGGAGGCCCCTCCAGTGTGTCCACACCGGGCTGAGGACAATTGCCCTGCAGACTGGTCTCCCTGCCGGGATGCCAGGCCCTGCCCCGCCCTGCCCGCCAGCTCCGTCTCACTCGGCCACTTCCCTCTGTGACTCAGGACTCGGCAATGGCCGGCACGCAGCCGCCGCTCCCCCTGCCCTGTGCATGGGCCGTAATGGCTGCAGAGGCAGCTTGTGCAGAACCCGCTTAGCACAGCTGGATGGAGACCCGACAGCGAACTTGACCAAAGTCCCACAGGTGCAGGTGGTGGGAGGAGAGTCGGGGCTCCAATTCGGGTCACTCGGGTGCCACCCACGCCTGTGACTAGACGGCAGCGACAGGTCCCAGGGCTCCGTCCTGCACAGCCAGTGGAGTCGGAACTCACCCCGAGCCCCAGGCGGCCCCCTCTGGTGCTAAGGCCCTGCCCCCCAAGAGCAGGACCAGCCTGGGTCAGGGCGACCCCGCGTCTCCTGCACCTACCCCAGTGCATGGCCCTAGTAGCTCAATGAACATTCATGGCAGGAAAGAGGGAGGAAGGAGGGCGGGCGGAAGTAGGAGAAGAAAAGGAATCAAAGACTGGGAGGAAGGGAGGGCAGGATGGCCCAAGGAAGGGGTGGGGGCAAGAAGTGACTCTGCACCCACGCAGCTGGAGCAGAAGGGACGAGCGTCCCTGGGGCCAGGCTCTAAGCCACGCGTGCCCCGACCTGGCCCTGAGCACACCCTGTGCCTTCCCAGCCACCCCTGGAGCGCTGGTCCCCGTCACCGCTCAAGCACAGCCACTCGGCCACTGGAGAGCCTGGCTGCCTGGCTGCAGGAGCAAGAGACAGGGGGCTGGCGCGTCCGAGCCTCCACGCTTTGGGGTCTGTCACCGTGCATCCGCGGGGTCAGCCCAGCAGAACTGACGCTGCCCAGAGAGGGAAGCTCCTGCCTGCCCAGCACCTCGGCCAGAATGCTGCCGGGCAGCTGGGGCGCTCGGCCCGGGAGCCGAGGTCTGAGCAGGGGCTACGGTTGGCGGCAGGGCAGGCAGGAGTGTCGCAAGTGCATCGGTTCCTGGGTGGAGCGTCCAGAGGGACACAGGGCACAGTGAACTCAAGCTCTCTCTGGAAATTCTAGCCAGTCCCGCATGCACGGGGCTCCTATTCGCCCCTATGCACATTATGGTTTCCCTTTGGAAATGAACCCTTTCCCACAGGCAGAGGAATTCTGGGAGCTGTTTCAGGTGAGGTTCCCTGGAGCACGCGGTTCCTGAGGGCTGCTCTCCAGAGAAACCGTCCTGGGGAGGAGGAGGCAGGGGAAGAAAGAGACGGTGCAACACTGGCCCTCGGGGGACCCCGAAGCTCTGGAGCACGAACACCACCATCTTCCCACCGGAGACCAGGGAGCTGGGCTAGGCTGTTCCACTAGGAAACCAGAGACCCAGGAGGGGACGCCTCTTCCAGACCCCTCCGGGCCGAGGAGCATCTGCCTGCGAGGGTAACTCACCCACAGCCCGCTCAGCCAAGAGTCCTGCTCCAGGGCTGCAGGGCCGGCTGTGAGCATTGGCCGCCGGGGTGGAGACTGCAGAAGAGCCACCCTGGGACCAGGCACT
The DNA here is from genome assembly GCA_020662805.1 of Glaucomys volans. Taxonomy (NCBI): domain Eukaryota; kingdom Metazoa; phylum Chordata; class Mammalia; order Rodentia; family Sciuridae; genus Glaucomys; species Glaucomys volans. The sequence continues at coordinate 65,502 of JAJEJO010005738.1, forward strand.
GCCGGGCACTCCTCACCTGCCATCTCGTTCCCCTCCCACAGCCCCACCAGGAAGGCGCTGCCGTTGCTGTGGTTCCATTCTACAGATGTGGGTATTGAGGCTGGAAGGGGAGGGAATTTCCTAAGGACCCTTTCCAGAGGTTGGCAGAGGCCAAGCAGGAATTGGCACTTGGACGGCTCTGACTCCAGGGCCTGGATGGACTGCAGTCCTGCCTCCCTCAGGACAGACGGCGGACGGAGCCCACCAGGGGCCAGAGCAGGGCAGGTGAGGCCACGGTACCCAGAGGGCTCCGCACAGGCTTTTCCTGGTCTTTGTCTCCAGACTTGGCAGCTGGCAGTGCATCTGGCTGGCCAGATTCCACCAGGTGCTGCAGACAGGGAGGTGCCCGAGGCCGCTCAGCGCCTCTCGCTCCGACTCGCCCTCGCTGGGCCCTGCAGGTCCTGCTCAGCCCCTCTGACTCAGGGGCTGCCTGGCCTCCTGCTGTGCTGATTTTGCAAAATAACCAGACTTGGGGTGCTGCATGCGTGTGTCTGGGTGCCTGGTTTTCCTGGGAGTGGCAGAGGGAGAATGTTTGAGTATGTATGAGAAAGTCACTGACCGAACTGGTCCCCTGACTGCCGGCACAGTGCAGAGTGATCGGAGGAAAGCACACAGTGGATTCGCAAACCCAGGTTCCTGGACTCCATCCCAAGCCCATCCCTCTCCAACTGTGTGGCCTGGGGCAAGTTACTTAACCTCTCTGAGCCCATGAATAATCATGGGCCCTTCCTCATGGAATTTTCATAAGAGTTCATTGAGATAGTGTGTGGAAAGCACTCAGCATGTTCTAAAAAATAAATATTTATAGTCATTGTTTTTTAAAATTATTATCCTCCTTGTGGTTAATTCAGCAAGGTTTCCAGAAGATCTTCTCTGGAGGAATCCTCCAGTCTTGGAGAAGCAGATCTTTAGGGATCTGAGAAACCCGACTAAAGTTGAAAGGACACCCCTTCCTTATGTCCGCCCCTGAAGGTGCTGTCCCACAGCCTCTGGCCTCCAGAGTCCTCAGGCAGAGGCGGCAGTGAGGAGTCACCTGACGAGGGTGGTTTTCTCTCTGCCTGGGTTCAAGATCTGCTCTTTATTTCCCATGCTGGGGTCGCCAGGACAGGGTCCAAGGAGGCCCCTGAGAAGGGAGCGGGGACCTCAGACCCGGCAGGATCTCGACTTATGCCACAGAAAGGAACTTGAGGACACGTCGCAGGAAGCACAAGGAAGGTGGAGTTAAGAAAGGCGAGGTTTTATCCCGGGAAGCAGGTCTGACTCCAGGAGGAGGGCGGCCCAGGCCGGTGCTCCCGTGTCGGGTGCTGGCGTCTGTAAGGGAAGCTCTGTAGAGGTGGACGTGGGGCGTGGGACGTCAGTCTGTAGAGCTCAGAGCTGCTGGTCACCGGGCTCCAGCTGGCCGGGGCCAGTGGGCGGCCCTTTCGGGTCTCTGGGTCTCCACCACTGTCAGTTCGTAGGTCTGGAGCAGGCACCCTACGTCTCTAGCAGTGCCCCCTTGGCCCTCGTTAGTCTAAAGGAAACCCATGCTATGGACCAGCCGCGTGGGCTAGACTCCTGGTACTCGAGGCCCAAGGGCCTCTAGGACTCAGGCCTGGTGGGAGGCAAGCCTGCGGCAGAGGGGAGGTTGCGCGTGAGCTCCGTGGGGCTGAGGTTGCAGTTTCTCCTCCCTTCCCTCGGGCCTGCTTCCTACCTCCCTGTGTCCTCCGCTGGACCGCAGTGGAGTGGCCAAGGGTGGCTTTCTTTGTCTTAGTTCTCCCTGGGGCTCCCTGGCCTCCGTCTGTGAGCACATGTTTTACTGGGGGTGCAACATTCCCGCTAGTCCTTATCCAGTCCCGTTCTGCCCCATCTCCTCTTTTCTCTCCTTTTGGGACTAAATTACATGTGTGTTTGACACACACGTGCCCGGCCCAATTGTGCCTGGGCGGTGGGATCGGTGGCAGACTGCTTAGAGAAAGGTGCCAGAGACGGCCTGGGAGACATGCCATTTATTAGGGAACGCTTATGAGACGTCAGTGACTGCTCCAGAGGAACCCCGGTGACAGGCTGATGAAGAGATCCTCCGTGAGTCACACATACAAATCCTTTGGGCCATGGCCTCTTTCTGCAGCCATCCCCACTCAGAGGGCTGTGGCAGCCGCAGCCGCTTGCTTAGTTTGCTGTGTGACCAGCGTCCCAAGGAGCACCTGCAAGAAAGCAGCTTTCTACAGCTGGCTCCAGCTGGCCCTCATGCCCAGGGTGCACATGGGACCCAGCCAGGTCCTTCTGGATAGTACGTGCCTTGACTTACGGCCCAGGCTTCTGTCTTTGTTGCCTTCCTAGGATAGGTTTTGGGGGACCGAAAGGGGACATTCAGGGACATGGGGTTTTATTGGCCCCCTTTTCCTTAGGGATGACAGTCGTTGTCCCACAGGTTACAGAGGCTCTGGTTTAATTGTTTAAATTTGTTCTATTAGTTACACCCACCTGGCAGCTGAATGCACTTAGATACATCATGTATGATGGAGGAGAATTTCTCATTCTTCTGGTTATACAGGACGTAGAATCCCACAAGTCATGTAGTTATAAATGTACATAGGGTAATAATGTCTGATCCATCCTACTATCCTTCCTGCCCCCATCCCCCTCCCCTCCCTTCACTCCCCTCTACTTAATCTAAAATACCTCTATTCTTCCTTAGCATCACCACACATTGTGAATTAGCTTCGGCAGATCAGAGAAAACATTCAGCTTTTGGTTCTTTGGGATTGGCTAATTTCACTTAGCATGATACTTTCCAGCTCCAGCCATTTACTGACAAATACCATAATTTCATTCTTCTTTAAACCTGAGTAATATTCCATTGTGTATATACCACATTTTCTTTATCCTTTCATCTGTCGAAGGGCACCTAGGTTGGTTCCACAGTTTAGCTATTGTGAGTTGAGCAGCTATGAACAATGGTGTGGCTGCGTCACTGTAGTGTGCTGATTTTAAGTCGTTTGGGTCTGGTTTAATGTTTTTGAATTCTTTTTCTGTTTCCAGACTGGATAATTTCTATTTCTCTGTCTTTAAAACCAGTGACTTTCTTTGGCCATCTCTGATCTTGTTGTCAAGCTCTTCCCATGATTTTAAAATTTCAGATACTGCACATTTTAGCTTTGGAATTTCCATGTAGCTGTTCCTGTTTGTCTGCTGAGCTCTCTTATTTGTTTATTCATTACCTGCATACTTTCATTTGTCGTCCCCGAGGGCATGGCGAGCTTAAAGTTCTTGTCTGGTCATTTGAACTCCAGGTGCTCTCCTGGTTGATTTCTACCACAGCCTTTTTTCTTGAGTATAAGTATTTTCCTGTTTCTTTGGAGGCCTCATATTTTCTGTTGTATTTTAAATGCTGTGAACTATAGAGTGAGAGAGCCCAGATTCTGTTCTGCTCCTCTGAAGAGTGTGTGTGTGTTTGTTCTAACCTGTAGTTAACTTGGCTGAACTAAACCTGCAAACCCTGTCTCCTCTGGAGTGTGTTGTGACTAAAATATCTGGTGTGTTCCTTTATCTTTAAGCCTGACTATTTACAGAGATTTCCAAACATGGGGCATTAGGATACTAAAATTATTCTGGCCAGTAGTCCTGGTACAGGCCAGTAACCCTAGCAACCCAGGAGGCTGAGGCAGGTGGATTGTAAGACCAGCCTGGGCCTCAAGACAGCCTGACCCTGCCTCAAAATAAAACAATTAAAGGCTGGGGATGTAGCTCAGTGGTAAATCACCCCTGCCTTCAACCCAGTACTCCCCCCCCCAAAATTGGAAATTATTATATCAAAATTCTGAAGTTATACTAAATCCCAAATGTCTTATGCTAAAGTGTTTAGTATATGTCCTAACTATTCCATGTGACATACACCTGCTAAAAATTATTCTTAACACTATTAAATGATCATGATAAAAACTTTTATATGTCATAGATATTATTTATTGAACACACTTATGCTAAAAATTGTTCTAAAATTATCATATGGTGCTAAAATTTTGAGGTTATTATGCTAAATTCCAAAATTATCATGCGAATCTTCAGCATAAGTGTGCCCCAAATCTTGCCTGGGATATACTTGTACCGCAAACATCATTCATTGTTCGTCTGACCTTCCGATCTAACTGGTTTCCCGCCTTCTTTGGCGGCACTAACAGGGACTGAGTCTGGCAGCTCAGCCCGGTGGGGACCTCAGGGACAGGGAACCCCAGCCACAAGAGGCCTTCAAGCGCCCTCCCCCAGGGGACTTGCAACAGGAAATTTTCCTGGGGCCTGAACAGAAGCGCGCTCCTGTCTTCCAGGAGGGCGACTCCACAGATCGACGACCTTTGGAACCCAGGGTCTCCCGCGTGGGGTGGCCGCGGAAGCCGGGCGTTCGCAGTGGTTCTCTGTCTGCTGTGTGGCTGTGGCCCTTTGTCGGCTCTTCCTGCCCGAGCTCCTCTGCAGTCCTCTTCATCCCGGGTCTCGCTGTCTCTCCCGTTTATGTTGCTTGCTCGGGGACGTTCTGGAGATGCTACGCCTTTTGACAGGTGACAAGGCAGAGCGTGCATCATGGCAGGCTGGGGACCTAATCCAGGTGGCAGAAGGGGAGCAAAGCCGCCTAGAAATGAAAGGAAGACGAACCCGCAGCCCAGGAGATGGTCAGCAGCCAGGGAGTTCTGCTCCCCCTGGATCTGTGAGACAGTGTCTAGAGGGCATGATCGGCCAGCCCAGGGCCCTGTGTCGAGGGGAGGCCACCCGGCCTCCGAGTGCCCTGGGGACCTCAGGAGGGGCTCTGCACCACAGCGCCGGGAGCCTGGCTTCTGTGGCTGCTCTTAGGTGTCCCTGGCTGCGGGTGCCACAAGATCTGGAGGAAGCACCCGCCCTCAGGGACAGTGGTTCAGCATTGATCAAGCAGAGAGAGAGGCTCAGAGAGGTCAAGTGACTCGCTCCAGGTCTCACAGCGGCTAGGAGGCAGAGCTGGGCTGAGTGGAGCAGACCCTCCATCCGGCGCCCTTGTCCACCATAGAAATCTGGCCTCCTTGAACCCTGTAGGATCTCTACCCACCTTGTGGTCGAATGTCAGTTCTGCAGTGACCCAAGGGCTCTCTGTGGGGAGGGCTGGTTTCAGGCTCTTCCCGACAGGGTGGGAGGCAGATCAAGGGTAGTGCCCGGCCCTTTGCTGGCTGAGGTGCCCCAGGGCTCTTAGTTGGAGTTCTGAGCACCGAGTGGTAATGCTGCCCTGCCCTGCCTGAGCAGTCAGGGAGGCTGAGCCTCCTCATTGCTATGTAAAGCATGCCGCCCCAGGAATAGGTAACACCAAGTAGGTGCTCAGGAAACGGCAGCTTAAAATGTCCAAGTTCCCCTCCGTGTGAAATAGGGCTGCTGAGGCAGGCCAGGAGGGGCAGTACGCCCCCTCCCTGGCCCCCCACAGGCAACACAGCTCTAGAGAGAGTCCCAGGGCCTCCTCTTCCTCCCAGCTCTAGGGCCTTCTCCAGAGCTGAGAGCTTCTCATTTCGCACCTCAGGAGAAGCAGCCTGGTGCAGACCTCTGAGAAATCAGGGAGAAGCAGGAGGGACGAGGTCTTGGGTGCCCCAGCACCTGGGGGAAGACTCTGGGCCTTGTTCTCCTCCTCCAGGCCTCTTTCAAACGGGTCTCTCCAGTTCTTGTCTGGAGCAACAGGCTCCAGGAAAACCTGGGAAGACAGCAGGCCGGGAGGGGACCCTGGGGCTATTCTGAATGCAGACCCCTGGCTCCATCCCACCCCGTGCTGGCTTCCAGGGCTGCTCTGGGACTCCAAAGTTCCAAGGCCCTCCCTGCCCCTTGCTGATCCGTGAGAGGTTCGAGGAGAGGCCAGGACCTCTTCACAGGAGCCCCTCCCAGGTCAACACAGTGTAAAGTGACTCTTTGCCTCTTACTGCTCCTAGGACAACAGCCGGCCCGCCCCCCCTTCCTCCCTCACTCGCCCACTCCTGGCCACGCCTCTCCTGCCGCAGGACCTTTACACTGCGTCTCCCTCCCGCTCTAGGCGCTGACCCCAGGGAACCTCCCAGAGCTTCCAGGGCTCCCCTCCTGGGCCCGCGGCCCCTCGGTGGGCCTCTCTCAGCTTGAGGTCACACGCCCTGTCTTGGATGTGCTCTCCTGAGTGCCCACAGCCCCTCTGCACGGGAAGCCCCCTGCAGGCAGAGACCCCAGTTTTGCTGTCCACAGGCACCTCGGGTAGGCAGGCAGGCCACTTCCTGGGGGAGCCCCATCCAGTGTCCCCAGGCCCACCCGCCACGCACAGCAAACCGTGGGACCAGCCTGGCCGGTCCCATCTGCAGATGGACCTAACTGCACCTCTCTCGGAGGGGTGTTCAGAGCATGGAAGGACTGGCTGTGCGCTGGCACCTACTGTGGGCTGAGCACCCCTCTGGCAGCTGCACCAAGGACAAAGAGCAACGTCCTTCCTGGCGGAGCCACGGCCCAGCGAGGACATGGAGGACAGCGGCAGGGCAGAGAAGGCGCGTGCGCTCTGAGGTCCACGGAGGAGCAGAGCGGGCGGTGGAGGGCCCCCCACTAGGGCCCCCAGCCTCGCTGTCCCACCTATGAAGGGGCGCAGCCAGAGAGCCTCAGGACAGCGGCGCCTGCAGTCAACCTGTGTGTGGCCTCCACGGCCCCCGTGTGAGGGAAGGCCACCATCATGGGGAGACCCGGGTGGGAGGCAGCAGCACAGGGAGCTGTCAGGGGGAGGGGCAGGGGAGGGGCAGGGGAGGGGCGTCGGAGGCCAGGCCAGCCCGCACAGCCGAGGGTCTGGTGTTCAGTGTCAAGGTCAGCAGGCTGCCTGGCAGAAGGCAGAGCCGAGTGGGGCTGGAGAAGGGGCCAGTGCTGGAGGCGGCCTCGCAGGCCTGGCGTTTCTGTCCACGTGGAGGGAAGCCCCTGGCCGCCGGCAGCAGGCGAGGGACGGTCTGCCTTCCTCAGAGAGACTCTTGGGAGTCGCTGGCTAAGGAACTCGGGGGGCTCAGGTGGAGGAGACACTGAGGCCAGTGGGAGGCCGCTGGGGCCAGGGTGAATGATAGGAGCTCAGCCATCCCCAGGACGCCCCATGACGCAGGTTGGAGGTGTGGCCAGCAGGAAAGAGCGACAGATGGGTAAAGCAGGTGACAGGCAAAGTCAATGGCGATTCCAAGACTCAGCCCCCTGGGTGGGAGTGGATCCTGACCTAGCTGGGCAGCTCAGAGCGAGTGGCCCCCGGGGACGCTACCACTGAACTGCTCTATTAAACCCTGTGGCAGAGCCATGGCCTGGGCCTCCCGCCACACCCCAAGCTCCCTGGAGACATGAGATCAAAAACACTACGCAGGGACACGTGCTGTCCTTCCCAGACAGGAGAAGATCACCCGGTGTCCACCCTAAGGAAAGCCGAGCTCTCTGGGTGGGCAATGAAAGCTGTCAACTGTCCAGGATGGGAGTCCCCCCAATCTGGCTTTCAATTTCAGCACTCACTTTAATATTTGCTTAAGTCATGCATATTAGAAAGCAATTTAGAAAGTGCCTTTCTCCAACCGCATTCAGACCTAATTCCAAACAGGGCAGGTTCCCTGGAGTTTGGAATTTTCCACCCAAACGCCCCCGTCTTGGGCAGGAGAGGTGGCACACATAATCCCAGCTACCCCGGAGGCTGAGGCAGGAGGATCCCAAGATAAGGCCAGCCTCAAAAAAACAAATCAAAACAAACAAGCAAGACCAGCCCAGTGACGGAGCACCCGTTGGACCAGCAGATGATGCATTTGCAAAATTCCCCGGAATGGTCGACGTGCCTCCTAAAGCCATTACTATATGACAGACGAGAGTGAGTGGGACCGAGGGACACCGGGATTCACCGTCACCCTCTGTGACGGCTGTGTCCTGCTGGCCTCCCCACCCCTCACCTTGGCTGGTCCAAGACCCACAGGAGGCCAGCAAGGGAGCCGCCCGCACGTCCACCAGCCTGGGCAGGTGAGCAGGCAGGAATGCCACCCTGCCACCGCGCGGCTCCCCTTCAGGTCTTCTCCAATCCCAGGCCCATCTGGCAGCATGGGAATTTCTCTTCCCAGAACCCCTCACTCTTGTTGAAGTTCAAAACTCTATGCCCCGTCATTTATAATCATTTGGCAAATTTCATTTAAACAGAAAATCCATTTAATGAAATATTTCTGTTTAAATACCAGCACATTAGATTTGCAAAAATGTACCCATCTTGAATATATTTAAGCAAAAATCAATAAAGGTTAATAGCATATTGCTGGAGCATCGCGACGACAGAAAGCCAAATAATTCCTTTTGTAATTGAATCTAGCAGTGGAGTGTGGGAGATCAGCAATGACATCCCTGCATATCTCTTCAAATGGTGTGTGAAATCCAACCATTGGGCTGTGATAGCCACATACTATTCAAATTTGACTAATTAGGTGAATTTGTGCAATTTTCCATTTTTTAATAGGAAAGGGGGTGGCGAGGCAATTTTGAGAGGGTTGGGCTGAGAGAAAATCATGTGAAGATAGCAAAGTCTTTAACAACAATGTAATTTAAAAAAAGGATTTAATTGGAATCTATTAGGAGGCAAGCCGGCTGGTTTGAAGGACAAGATTAAAAATATTTCATTAATGTGCACGTGACTTGGGAAGAGACGCCCAAGGCGCTGATGGCTTTCCTGAGGCGCTTGCTGCCCGAGGTTTCTCCAAAGGACAGGGAAGCCAGGCAATGTCACGCTGAAAGCTTTGCGGCTCGTTCTGGTCACTGCTGTCCCCTGGCATGGACATCTGTCCTTCCGCTGCACGTGGGTTTCCCAGTTCTTAGCAGCAGCTGAAGCTCCAGGGAACCACACCTCCTTGTCCCGAGAGTCAAATGCACCTCCTGGCCGGCCCCGGGCGGGCCCTGATTGGCTGCCCCAGCCAGCACACCCACCCGCTGAGGACGGCTCAGTGATAAGCACTGGGAAAGTGCCCGGTGCCCCCGGAGCTCACAGCATCTCTGCAGCCCAGATGGGGAGTCCAGCGGCAGTGCACCCCAGCCTAGTGCAGCACAGCCCGCGTCTCACAACACGGGAACCGGGGCTCTGTGGAGGGGCAGCAGCTTAGGACTGGGCCAGGAGGATGCACGAAGGACCCGGAGTGTCCCGTGGCACCAGAAAGTGAGGAAATGCTAAACAAACAAAATCCTGGAGCTGCGGGACCCAGAGACATGGAGCCGGTGGGCCAGCGGGGCCAAGCGAGCAGGGCCAAGCGAGCAGGGAAGCACAGCTGCCCTGGATTCAACCCAAACTGCAAAAGCAGCACTTGTGATCGATAGTGAGTAGAAGTGAGGGGCTGAGTAACTAAACAGGGGACATGGAGCGATCTTACTGCAGAAAATCCCCAGCTACTTTAGGGAGAGGTTCAGTGTCATTGTGGGGTGGGGGTTGTACTCCCTGCTGCCTCCCAGAGACCACTGGGTGGAAAGGGGCAGAGAGGAGGCCTCCACCAGGGGATGAGGCCAGCAGCAACGGGAAGGCAGTCCCTTGTGAGACCCCTGACCAGTCCTCCTCAAAACAGTCCTAGGGAGGGCAGTGGAGTGAAACAGACATCGCCACCGCAGGGACATGCACGGCTGCATGACCCGGGTGATCTGCAATGCGCACGACCAGAAAAATGATCATTTATGTATGATCTATCGAAATGTATAAATGCGTTCTACTGTCCTGTACCCTTGATTAGAACAAATAAAAAGCTAAAAGCTAAACAAAGCAGTTCCGGTCATCAAAACAAGGAGTGTCTTAAAACTGTCACAGCCAAGCAGAGCCCAGCGAGTCCTGATGGCCAAATGTCCTGGGGTATTCTGAGTGAGATCCCAGGGAGGAAAAGGCCACTGGGCAAAAGCTAAGGGAACCTGAATAAGCGTGGCCTGACAACACGGTATCGACGTTGGTCAACGTCGCAGAATCGCCAGGCTCGCCTAAGGTGATGAATCAGGAAAACGGGGTGAGGCATGAGGAAGCCCCAGCAATACCTTGCAATTTTCCTGTAAATCCAAAGTTATTCAAATATTTACAAATATCATTCTAAGAGGGACCATTCCGTGTTGTGCGAAGGTATGGGTACGTAACAGAGAATCCTACTAATGCGTATAATTACAATACACCAATAACGGCTTTAGAAAATTAAAATATTCTTCTAAAACTCTTGCAGGAAGACAGATTTACAGGGGCTTCTGAGAAAATGAAGTGTGTGACAACATGAGGTTTGACCAGTTCTGTCATTGTGCAAGGGGCAGGCCTGGCCGCCTCCAGCTGCCGGGAATGGCTCGGGTCAAGCCCCAGGCAGGATGAGGAAGCAGAGTTCAGAGGCGGAAAGTCCCAGTGGTGAAACCCTGCGGAAAACCAGCGTCATCCTTGGCTTCTCTGAGCTGGGCCAATCTCTCCCTTCCCAGTTTGGGTGAGTTTTCCGTCAGTTGCGACGTAACTTAGGTGCACCGTACGTCACTGAGAATCACTGTGCATTGGCTGTGATCTACTCAGCCATCCCCAAACTCTGACCTCACGGATTCAGTGGTGTTTGGTACAAATCATTCACAGAGAAACCCTGGGCAGCCGCCCACCCCTGCCCCGCCTGCACATGGCCCCGCTGTCCCCAAGGGCAGAGGGTGTGAGGTGAGGCCGGCTGGGGTCTCTGGGCTGGCAGGGTCTTGGAGCTGGTCTTCAGTTGCCACCACATTGCCCCTTCTGCAGCCTGCGAGTCTTCGCAGAAGGGCAGGTTCTGGGCCCTTCCTCGGCCCCAGCAGCTTCAGCACCCGTGTCTTCAGTCCTCCGTGGTTTGCGCTCTCTGGTGCCCGTGCTGAGGGCAACCCGGCTGGGCACAGACACAGTCCAGCCTTCACGTCTGACTCACCAGAAGACCAGCCCCTGTGTGTCCCCCCATGGCTCATGTGCGAAGCTGCCCTTTATTAATTTTTTTAACGATTTCATGTGGACTTTCTAACCCAGCAAAACTTCATGAGGCCATTTGCACAAATAGATATTCACACATTTCCAAACTGCCCTGTTTCCCGGGGGGACGACCGGGCCTTAATCGTCTTTGCTTCCCCGGAGCTGAGGACTTGGATTCCAGTGCGTCAGCAAGCAGGCCGGCCCCTTCCTGCCTGTCCATGGCGAGGACCCTGAGATGCGGACAGGCCAGAGACGGGCCGGGGGCTGGCCTGCCTGGCCCCAGAGCGTCCCGTCTCTGCAACCCTCCCCTGCCTGCTAACGCCAGCCTTCCTGGTGGCTCCCACGGGTAGGGGGAGGCTTCTCACCTGGGCAGGTAGTGACCACACCAGTGCCCAGGATGGAGGAGCCCTCTGGCCTCTTCCCAGGACTCTGCATCAGATCACCATGGTTCCTGTGAAAGGTGTGCCCTCAGATGGGAGCCACGCACCTGCCACCTCTGCCTGTTCTGTCACAGGATTCCACGGGTCTTGAGGCTGAATCCCGGACTCTAAGTTTTCAACTCCGGTGTGCTCCGAAGTCCCAGGAGCTCCTGCTTCTCAGAAGTCCGTTTGTTATTCATGCAACAAATGCTGGCTGCGCACCTGCCCTGTGCAGGGCAGCTCAGGCCTGGGGACCTGGCTGTGAGACAGGCAGGGGCTGCTTGACACCGGGTGTTGCCCTCACACAACTCCAGTCTGCAAAGGCCTCCCTGGCGTGACGCGAGGTCTCTCCAGTCCAAACACCCATCAAGGCTTTGTCCCCAAGTTTAGAGTTGGGGGCTCCCAAAGTCCAGGCAGAGCCCTCTTCTCTGGGGCGAGAGCACATAAACTTGGCAGTGCGGCCGGGCGTGGTGGCGCACGCCTGTAATCCAAGTGACTTGGGAGGCTGAGGCAGGAGGATCTCGAGTTCAAAGCCAGCCTCAGCAACTTAGTGAGGCCCTAAGCAACTCAGTGAGACCCTGTCTCTAAATAAAATAGAAAAAAATAGGGCTGGGGATGTGGCTCAGTGGTGGTGTGCCCCTGGGTTCAATTCCCAGTACCAAAAAAAAAAAAACAAAAAAACTTGGCAGTGCGTTCAGGCAGTGCCAGGAGTAGGTGCCCAGGGCAGCAAGGAGGCAGCCTCCGCTACAGGGGCAGGTGGCCTCGGGAATCCCTGGAACACATGTTCAGCCCTGGCTTGGGCCCGCGGCTCTGTGCAGCCTGAATGTCCTCGAAGCCTGGTGTTCTGCTGGGCACGGCTGGAGCAGCACACCTGAGACTGGGTCGTCTCTGACAAAACAGGCTGTTCCTCGCAGGCTGGAGGCTGGGAAGTCCAAGATGGCGGTGCTGGCATCTGTGGAAGGTAAGAGAGGGCAAGAGAGGGGGCAAGGAGGCCTGGCTGGCCCTTCATGGTGCACACACTCTGGAGATAATGGCCCCATTGGCCAGGAGGATGGAGCCCTGGTGGCCTGCTCACCTCCTGAAGGTCCCCCCTGGTGACCCTCTGCAATGGCCATTGCATTTCAATGTGGTTTGGAGATGAACATGGAAACCAGAGCAAAGGATACGCCTCGAGGTACGTTGCCAAGGAGACGGTGACCGTTTTGTATGGTTCTCCTGTGATGGAGAGGGGGCGGGAGAGGGCCACCCACTGCCCACTGGGCAGCCAGGGAAACCCTATGGCCTGTCGGACACTGCACTGTCCTCAGCACTGCCATCTCACAGGGTGAGGAAAGGCCCCTGCAGCAGCCCCAGGCCCATGATCTGCTGGTTCCCCACTGACCCCGTCTCCTGCCAGGGCCACTGCCCACCCCGCCCACCAGGCTGCCTCCTTTCTGGAACCCTCTGTCTGTTCCTAGTCTGCACCTGCTCTTCCTCTGCATGCTCCTCCCTCACTCCCAGGCCTCCCCATCAGACGTGCCCAGTGGCTTACATTTAAATTGTAATTTTGGCCTCCATGAGGACAGGCTCTTGCCTCTTCTGATCCCAGCCTGGCCCTGGGTAGAAGCTCAGTCAGTACCTGCTGGACACATGAACGACCTGTGTTCCTCCCAGCTTAGGAGTCGGGGTCAGTTCAAGTCACTCATTCAAAGGGCAGCACGGGGCTGCTGGACGTCGCACCTCCATCCGCACTTCATTCAAAACCCAGTGGGGAGGGCGTTGTCCGTTCCTCGGACGGAGAGTTCAAGAATCGCTGCTATTAAGCCGAGGTTAATTATTCTGGTCCTATTTTTGCTAATCTTAGAAGTGAGGTGTTGGTATTTTTTGGTAAGATTCAAATATTTCTGACTCAATTTTTTTTCCTCCAAGGCAGCTTTGCCAGCGGGAGTCCGGCTGCTTGTAAAACACCCTTCCCGTCTGCCAACCGTCATGGCACTAAGTGACCCTGTGGCTCTGACAGCAGACGCAGCTCATGGATGGTCCCACAACAGCTCCATGACAGATGTGCAATAAATGTCACCTGTCACTACGGTGGCTACTCCCAAATGCCCAAAGAGCAGCATCGGTGGTGACATCAGAACCAGCTTGGCCACAAACTGGTCATCTTTGGACATTGGTCAGTCTCTGGACAAGTCTTCCTCTCATCGTCTGATAAATGGAGACAAGGCCAGCAGCTTCCCGGGGGCTTGGTCAGTGTGAGAGGACGTCGCGGGCCAGGCAGTGCCCCCAGGGCTCTGGGCTCCCCTTGCTGTCCCTAGCAGTTCACGCCATCAGAGGAGGGAGGCTGTGGGGCCCTGCCACACGGAGACCCAGACATTCTGCCACGCTGAGTGGACCACAGGGTCTGTCCAGAGAGGCCAGGCTGGCTGGGCCCTTGTCCCTGGAAAGTTCTGAGGAAGATCTGCGGACAGGCACGGCCTTGCCAGATAACCTCCCTCCGCAGGCAGCTGGCCAAAGTGGGCCAGGGAAGAGATGTGGAGACCCCAAGCCTCCTGGGCAGCCAGGGTCCCTGACTGTGGGGGAGGTAGGCAGGACCTCGGGGAGCTCTGCGGCCCACTTGCCCTTCCTCCCAGAGCCTCGGGCAGGATTCCCGGGAGGTTCTTGACACTCGCTGCCTCCATGCTTTTGTGGGGAGGGGTTTGGTTGTGCTGAACCATCTCTGGAGTTCATTGTGAACCACTGGCCACACACGGCCATCGCGTCCCAGTGTTTATGAAACGAGGAGTTGCACCATGTAATCGGGAAACTCGAACGAGGGGCCCCTGGGTTATCATGAACTTCCCTCTCTGGCCACTGTGCACCCCCCTGGGCCAACAAGCATTTGTACAGACCCTCTGTCACTTCAGAAGTCTCTCCACAGTGGGCTGGGGTTCGCTCCTCTGCTGTGGTCTCAGGGGTGACTGTCAAACCCTTCCCCTCCATGGATCCACATTCAAATGCCGGCTTGTTCCTCTGCTCCAAAGTCCTGGGGACTCACGAGATGTTTGGGCAACCAGTGCAAAGGGCCTGAGGTGGGCTGGTGTGCAGCAGGCAGAGGCCAAGCGTGAGGTCAGAGCAGCCCAGGTGGGTCCCACAAGCAGAGTAAGGAGGGCGTGCGGCAGGGCCAGGTTGGCTGGGCTCTTGCATGGCGGTGGCTTTTGTTTTGAATGAGGGGAGCCCTCAGAGGGCTCAGAGCAGAGACTTGTTCTGATTTACTTTTTTGAAGCACCCCGAGGATCTTCATCTGCAGACCCGGGCTGGCAAACCTTCAGCAATGGCCCCAACGTCCACGGCCTTAGACCAGCAACCCGCGGATGGCCTTGTCATTGGGCAAAGAGACTTTGTAGGTGGGATTAAGTTCAGACTCTGGATGGGAGATGGCCTTGGATTATTCAGTGGGTCCAATGTTGTCACACGGGTCCTCACAAGGGAACGAGGGTGGTGGTGTCGCTGTGGTCCTGCAAGAGAAGGGCGTGGCGGGGCTGCGAGCGCGGGAAGCAGGGCCTCCGACCGCTGGGCCAGCGAAGGTGTCTCCAGAGGCACGCAGCCCCGTGACCTGCTCGCCAACGAGCGAGGCCCGTTTCTGACTTCAGGCCTCCGAACTGTGAGAGAAGACATTCGTGTGGCTTCACACCACCCACTGCATAGCAACAGGAAGACGCTGTGGGGTCCCAGTCTCACTTCTCACTCCGCCATCGTGGCGATCAGATGGGAGTAGCCGGGTTAGGCCCGTGGCCCTGATTTGGCCATTCCCGTCCTGACATATGGAATAGGAATTAGCATCAGTAGCAACTTCAGGATGCGTTTTGTGAGCACTCGTGAAACAGCGCACATGAAGCGCGGAGGTGCCTGGGAAACAGGAAGCCCAGTGCTGGTCCTCCCAGCGTCTTACTGACAGGTTTTCCAGCACTCTGCCCGTCAGAGCCACCTGTGTGCCAGGGATTCCTGAGGAGCAGCTCACAGACGCCACAGAAGGAGCACCCACAGCCTGGGAGGAACAAGGAGAGAGGATAGTCCTGGGTGACGATGACAACCCAGCACAGATCCGGTAAACAGCAACACCTTCAAGTCACAGGCTCGGCCCGACTTTGAATGGCACCGGCGGGCTGTCCTGTTCTCCCGTCCCCGCATTGACATATTTTATTACTAATTGCTTCTTCAAACCTCATCAATGATCTTTTGCACTTTCTGCAAAGAAATGTTGAAAGCTTTTAATGAAGAAATTAATTATGTATAGTCTTGAATGCAAATTAGCCTAATTAATTGTAGCATCGATACCCTCTGCCAGCACAGAACTCGGGCCTGCTATGCATATTCATAAGGCGCCGCATGTTGACAGACGCAGGCAGACTGATGAAAAGGTGGGCAAGGTGTCTCGGGGAGCCTTCCTCTGACAGACAGACACGGTGCGTTCGGGAGAAGTTGAGCTTGGTTGTCAGCGATAGTGACTTCAGAATGTTGAGATGTGAAAACTTTGGGCATAAAATGGATTTTCCCCACCATGGAAATCTTGGGGAGCACACAGGTGGAAGGAGTCCCCAGGCCGTGCCCTGGGCTGCGCACCTAGACGGAGGCCAGGGGCCTCCAGGAGCGCCTGCACCTGGACCGGGTGGGCCAGTGCTTAGCGACTGCCTCTTGCAAACTGAGTTTTGTTCTACGCAAGAGAAGAGGGTGGCCAGGTCTGAGCATGTCTCTCAGCCACAGAGAAGCAAGGTTCTGCTCGGGGAAATCTGTGCAGATAAGACCCCCCTGGGGGACATGGCCACAGTTCTGCAGCTTCTTCCATCGAGAGAGAAGGTCATCTGTCCCTCCTTTGGTCTGTGGGCATGGCCACCTGCCTTGCTCAGGCCGGCAGTGGAACTCCACCAAGAGACGAGCAGGTGATTGAGAACTGCGCTGGGCAGGGGACCACCTTCTCCTGCTGCTGCTGGAAACTCAGCCACCCTGAGATGGAGCATGAGGGGACAGCATGGCCATCTCAGACAGAGCCCCAGACACAGGGAGGCCAGCTAGACCAGCCAGCCCGGACCAGAGGGAGCATGCGGGGGTAAGCAACTGCTGGTCACTCTGTGCCCTTTCATTCAGGATGTTTTGCCAAGCTGCAAAGGTTGAAGGTCAAGTTCAGCACTGACTCTTCAGAGCACCTGGGTTTTGGACACTAAGGTCTTTGTGGTGTGGACACTAAGGTCTTTGCTGGCGAGAGCAGGTCCTGCCTCCTGGTCTTCCCTACCTAAGGCCAGGTGTGGGGAAGACGGAGGACAAGGAGCAAACGAGGCAGCACCTCATTACCAACCGAAGGGCGTGCGTTGGGTAGGGGAGGGCAGACCCTGCTCTGAGCCGGCGTGGCGGACACTATGAGTTGTCCAGGGCCTCCTCCTCCAGGAGGCTTCTTCCTTCCTGGAGATGCCCGAGAGGCAGGGAGGCTGATGCCCCAGTAGCCAGCAGTGGGTTCATGACTTTGTCCTGGCCAGGGGACCCAGGGGGCACCGCTGGGGTGTCCTTGCAAAGACTTCCCACCCTGGTAGAGAGACACGGTCTTCTCCGATGGCATGGTTGGGTCCTGCTGTGCCAGACCCAATTCCAAGATGTCCCCTCCACGATTTCCTGTCCTGATCCCAGCACTGTGAGCCTGCGGAGTTGTGTGGCTTGTGAGGTTCACACTCCGGGCGAGTGTGATTTCATGGTGTTCTTAAGTCTGCTGATCCATGGACTGTGGCCCAGTGGAACGGGAGACTCATGGGTGGGCCACGCCTAGTCCCCAGAACCCCCAGGAGCAGAGCACTGACCCCAGCTGGCAGTTGCAGAAGCCAGAGATTGATCCTGTGAAGAGGACTCAGCTCAAGAGAGCCTATGCTGCTGGCCTCGGGGAAGAGGCTTCGAGTGGCCTCTGGGGACAAGAGCACCCTGACAGTGGACAGCAGGACGGAGGTGTCAGTCACTGTGAGTTAATGCCACATCCTGATTGTGACCCAGATCTTAGAGCCTCCAGAAGTGACCCACTGACATGGCTGCTGTGACGAAGACTGGCATAGTCCAAGACCGGCTGAGACTTGGGGGACGTCTGCTTCTCTTTTCATCCTCAGGGTGAAGAGTTCAGGCTCAAGGCCCCAAGACTCCTTCTCTCTTTTCCCTCTTCTATTTTCAGCAAGACTCCTCCCTTTGAAGGTCCAACGTGGCTGCTTCCGCTCCTGCCACTGCATTTGCTTTCCAGCCAGAAGAATGAAGGGCAGAGGGAAGGGCTTCTCTATTTTTGAAGGTTAGTGAAGGATCCATTGCTACATGACAAACCCCACCAACCCTTAGTGGTAGACAGGCCCGTACTTACTGTCCCCTTGTTCCCGTGTCTGGGGACTCAGCAGGGCAGCTCTTCCCACCCTGACTGGGCTCACCCCTGTCTGGGAGTCAGAAGCCGTCAGCCACGCTAGACGTCGGCAGCTGGGCCAACTGGACAACCTGACAGGGCTCCTGGGCTTGGCATTCCCACAGGGCAGCCAGCCCTCTCAGGGGGACAGCAGAGAAGCCCAGGGCACTGCCCACTTCCCCTCCCAGAGCTCACCCCTCCCAGCCTGGGGCCAAAGCAGGTTGTCAACCTGAGCCCAGAGCCCAGGACTGGGCAAGCCCCAAGGGACTGGGGGATGGACGGTAATGAGAGGAGAGCAAGGTGGCGGGTTCCTCTGCAATCTAGGACCAGAGGCCCTAGTGGCACCTGGTGACCTGGGCCCAGGCACTGGCAGGGGGTCCCAGAAGAGTCTCAGCAGACGGGCACGTTTCCAGCCGCACAGTCCCCTTGACAGGGGAGGAGAGCAGGGCAGGGAGGGGATCTGCTCCTCATGGCCACACTGGACAGCCTCAGCCCCCGACGAGCCCTGACCTCCAGAACTCTCCCTGCCCCACCAGGCAAGGTCCATCCCACCCCGTCCTCAACACGCCCCCAGTACCGCTGGCTCCCCTTTGGAGTCTGCTGCTCTCTGCCTTGAATTAAAGTCTCCGTGTCTGGCTTTACTCCTGGTGGAGTGAGCTCCCTCCCCTGGGAAGCCCCAGCGGCAGCCCGGCCAGAGAGCCAGAGAGGACGGGGAATCCCAACAGAGCCCCAGAGGCCAGCTGGACCCGCGGCCCCGCCGGCCTGAGCCAGGTCACCGTGTTCACCAACGGCCTCGGGGAGTTGCCAGCACTTAAAATGCATCCAGAAATAAACACAAATTTCTGACTTCCCTGGGGAAATTAGAGGGTCTAGCAACCTTGGACCAGGTTCCGACCCCAGGATGCCGTTCACCAGTGAGCATCAGAGAACCCCCCTCGGTCACGGTCACTGGAGAGATGCACGTTTGCTGGGCCGTCATTGCCCCCAACCCGTGGGCTCTGCTCAGCCTTGGGAAATAAGTGGGTGTGGCTGTGTGCCAATCAAACTACCTGTGAGATCAGGAGGCCCGTCAGAGGGGCTGTGGGCTCACTCCCTGCCCAGGGCTGTGGCTCTTCCTGCAGATGTCCCTGGACAAGCACCACGACTTCGTCCAGAGGCCGGCAAGCTTCTGCAACGTGCTGGTTCTGGGGACCAGATCGGGGCTTCGTTGGCTCACTGCTGACCCTAGAGCCAGGCACAGGGTCAGGAGGTCCAGGGAGCCCCAGGGTGGGTGCACACCAGTGTTGTGGGCAGACCTTCACTGGCCCCTGGCTCGTCATGCTCCCTGCCCGATCCCGGGGCTGAAACCCTCTGGGAGAGGGAGCCGTCCACAGTGAGAGTGCAGCTTCCCAGGGACCAGGGCAGAGGGCCCAGGGTGACCAGGCTCAGCCAGGAAGGCCTTCTCAATGCGATTGCCGGGTTGGAAAGGCGGGGGCAGCGAACAGCAGAAGGGAGGGTGTGTCTGGAAGGCCAGTGGCCGCACACAGGCTCAGCAGGTGCGGGTCTCTGGGGCAGGCGGGCGGTGACGGCGTGGGAAGCCCTGCCCTCTGGCCTAGTGGGCCTGACCTCCAGGTGCAGGTTTTGAGCCAGGATGCATCAGGGTCAGGGGGAGATGAGGCAAAGACCCACCCGAGCATGGGGACGGTGGAGGCCCACAGCCGGCCACAGGCCCTGCGAGGACAAGTACAGAGCCCACACGGGGCCTTGTAGGACAACAAAGCATCCCGCACTCCTGGGTCCCCTGGGGAATGGGGGTGCTGGGGACTGTGGCCACCCATGGGAGCACGCCTGTCCCCAGCAGGCTTCCCAGAGGGGTGCTGTCGGCACTGGGTGAGCTGCACTCAGCTGGCTGTTCAGCACCCTGGACTCCACCTGCCAGATGCCAGTGCGGCAGCCTCAGATGTCTCCAGACTCACTGCAGATGTCCCTGGAGGTGCGACGGCCCTGGCCGAGAGGCGCTGGTCTCCCAGGAGCGGCCACTGCTCAGCTCCAGGAAGGCTGTCCTGCGGGTCAGGGATCTGCTGCCCCGAGGCCTCCGGTCCTTCGAAGCCTCTTCACCATGAATGTTGGCAAACAACCCGTTTCTTGAGAGAGCGGCAGCCGGCACCGCCTGCACCCAGGCCCACCCGCAGCCTTGGAGCCCGAAGTCTATTGCCGTCCCCAAGGCGAGAGATGGTCCTGTGGTCAACTCAGTGCGATGACTCGTTACCCCAACATGCCTGCCCTCGGGGGCTTCCATTGATGGCGTGTCCAATGTTTGTCAAATGAGCAAACAAAAGAATAAACCCCGGGGCTGGGGGTCCCTGCAGCCCGTTCCTCCCTCCTCCTCTTCTCCAGGAATTTAATAGATCAAAACATCATCTGAACCCAGCCCCACCCGCAGCTGCCAGCCTCTGCCGCGCCTCGTCCAGAACCGGCCCCTGGGGCGTGTTGGGGACCCACACACGCCCGGCTCCGGGCCCTCGAGGGTGGGAGCCTTGTCCACTTTGCAGCCGTGAGGCCGCGTCGGGCTGGGTGTTCTCCTCTCAGGAAAGTGAACCCAACAGAACCTCCTTCCCTAGAATCAACATCAATATTTATTTTTCGCACACTGACTCAGCGGTCGCCTCCGCCCTTCTCGCAAGAGAGCTCCCTGGTGGTGGCCGCGGGCCTGCCTGGCACCCAGACGCTTGCCCGCCACCCTGTCACCTGCCACCCCGCCCTCTGTGTGCGGTGTCTCTGACAGGCGCGCCTCTTGTTTAGAGGTTCAGGGAAACTTTTCAGATTCAGCAACTGTGACTCCCAGCCAGCTTCTGGTGGGCGCCTGACTCCCGGCTGGGGTGGCACAGAGCCCGGCCCAGGGGGCAAAGCCGGCAGCAGAAGCCAAACCCGGGCAGGAGCTCGGCTCCCACCTGCTGGTCCTGCAGTGGTGCTGACCTCGAATCCTCCCACACCCAAGAGAGGCTGGTGGCCCGTCACCGGCCCTGCCCTCCAGAGCTGTGTCTGGCTCCTCACCTCCCCGCTCTGAGCCTGACCCCTGCTGCAGCCACCCTGGCCTGCCCTGCGGCTCTGAGGCAGGGGGTTGGCAAACTTGAGGCCCTCCATGTTTGAACACGAAATTCTTGCGTTCCCTGAAACTCTCTGTGCGCCAGACAAGCTGAGCGAGTTCGTCACCCTCCTTTGCCGCCACCCATCTTTGTCCCCGACTCTGCCAGTGTAGCGCTGCCGTGGAGAGCACGTGGAGAGCACGTGGAGAGCACGTGGAGAGCATGTGGGCTTCGCGGGGACGAAACCCTCACTGTACCAGCAGGTCCGTCAGGGGGGCGGCCAGGCTGCTGAGCCTCAGGGGCCCGGCTCCTCTCCACCCGGGCCTGGGCTCTGCGCGGGCGCCTCCTTCCACCCCCGAGCTGTGCAGCGGTCACCTCTGCAGAGGCCCAGCCCACCCTCAGCCCCGCCCGCAGCCCACAGCCAAGTGTGGCTCCTGCTAGGGCCACGGTGTGGGAGCCCAGCATGGCACCTCCCTGCAACAGCCGACCTGGGCACTGGGGACCCGCCAAGATCACGGGACCTAAGCCCCACCCTTGTCCTCCAGCTTCTCTGTACCCTCCTCCCGGGGCAGCTCCTGGCACCCCAGAGGCTTCCCTGGCCACTTCCCTGGCCCTTTTTCCTGCTCCCCAACCTCCTGGTGGCTTTTCTCTGCATGTCACACCCCATCCAAAGTGCTGTGGCTGCCTACTTGCCACTGTCTACGGCCTGTCCAGACCCCAAGGCCAGAGTCTTGCCTGTCTCCACAGCCTTCCCAGCTGGACTGGAGCCAAGCCAGGCACAGAGGGTCTCTGACTGAGTTTGTGGTGACCACATATCCCCAACTGGCATGTAGTGACCACATGTCCCCACCTGGCAGATGAAGGTCAGAGAGCTAAAGTGCCAGCTCAGTGTCCTGGGATCCACTCTACCAGCAGCTCTGTGACTTGGGAAAGTGAATCACCCTCTCTGGTCACAGCCAGGCCCATGTCCAAATGCAGCACAACATGCCTGACAGCTCACTTGAGGCCTTTGGGAACTTAGGGCTGAACCCTGTGGGAGACACTGGGAGCCCCACCCCCATCAGGGCCCCAGATGTCACAGCTCTCCCTGCCTCAGGGATCAAGGGTCTCGAGGTGCTGTGACTATCCTGGATTTTCCAGGTGGATTCAGGAAAGTCATAAGGGTTTTTATAAAAGGGAAGCAGGAAAGTCAGAGGCAGAGGGATGAGAAGAGGCCACAGGACTGGCTTTGAAGGTGAACAGGCCCCAGCCAAGGATGCACGCAGCCTCTGGAAGCTGCACAGCAAGGACGCGACTGTCCCCCAGAGCCTCCAGAGGGCACGGCCCTGCCTCATCTTGACTTTGCCCTCTGAGACTTGTGCTGGACTCGCCAACCTCCAGAGCTGGAAGGGAGTCAGCCTGCAGTCTAACCCAGAGTGCGTGCTAACTCGTCACAGCAGCAACAGGAGACTAGCACACACTAAACCCCAGGGTCACTGGAGACCAGCACCCAGCCGATCCAGGCAGAGAGCACAGCCATCCAGGCAGAGAGCACAGCCCGCCACTTCTGAGATCCACGGAGTGCGTGAGACAAAAGCGAAGCCAGCGTGAATTTAGGACGCGAAAGCGATTCTTGGAGAGGCCTTCCTGCTGGGCTGCTCGGAGGGCTGACAATCTGGGGACCTCCATGGCAAGGAAAGTGAGCTCCTGACCAGCCATAGAGCGACCTTAGCTGTGGTGGGCGGCTTTCCTTCCTTTTTCTCCCTAATGGGAATGAAAGCACTCCAGCGGCCTGGGCGCTCGGAAGCAGGACGGAGCTTGCTGTGCCGGGCCGGGTGGACATCTGAGAAGGCAGTCCTCGTCCTGCTTCGCCCCAACTCTATTTAGAAGAGCTGGCAGCAGCTGGACGTGGCCTTGGGCTCTGGCTTGCCAACCCTGCTTTTGGCAGGAACAGCTTCCCGAAGCACGCTCGCTCTGTCCTCAGGGTCACTCACGAGTCCTCGGTTATCTCAATGACGTCACCAAACCCTGGTGTGGAGTGGAGATGGGAGTCTCTTCCCTCCTCTGGTGCAACCCTGGGACAGTTCCCTGTGTGTCCTTCCAGAAGGTCCAGGCACCTGGAAGCAGGAGCGGTCCCCAACCTACTTCCTGTGTCACACAGATGGAAGCAGGTGACCTTCAGCCTTGCATGCAGACCTTCCCCTGACGAGACTGCCGCACACCCACCTGTCCCAGAGGCACCTTGACTCTGGCAATCACTTGCACAAAGCCGTGGGGTCCAGGCAGCCGCTCCTGGGCCCTGGCCACTCTTCCTGGAAAGGCAGCCAGGCAGGACAGGAAGAGCCAGGGGTTCCGACATCAGCTCTGCAGTGTAGCAGGCAGCGGTCCAGAGAGCTGACCAGAGTCGGGCTGTGCTCCAAGGCCACGCTCCGGGGACGCCAGCTACACGTGGCCAAGCTGACTTCTGAGCTCTTCATCCAAAACATGGCAGCAATGGTGCCAGACTGGGTTGTGGGACACTCCAAGTTGTGTAGCAAATGTGTAGGTGTTCAGCGACATGGCACATAGTAGGTGTTCAGTGATATGGCCCCTAGTGGGTGTTCAGTGATATGGCCCATAGTGGGTGTTTAGTGGCACGGCACATAGTAGGTATTCAGTGACATAGCACATAGTAGGTATTCAGTGACATGGCAACTGGGGACAAACTGTTGTGTTCCTCTGAAATCAGGCAAGTGGGCTCATTAAAGAAGATGGTGAGCCAGGCGAGGTGGTGCATGCCTGTAATCCCAGCGACTTGGGAGGCTGAGGCAGGAGGATTTCGAGTTCAAAGCCAGCCTCAGCAACTTAACGAGGCCCTAAGCAACTCAGTGAGACCCTGTCTCTAAATAAAATACAAAATAGGGCTGGGGATGTGGCTCAGTGGCCGGGTGTCTCTGAGTTCAATCCCCAGTTCTAAAAAAAAGAAGAAGAAGAAGATGGTGTGCAAAGTCCTGACTGACACAAGACCCAGCCTGGCCACTTTCTTGCTGTGTGACTTCAGGTAAGTGGGGCTCAGCCCTGAATCCCACTGGGGTAAAACAGAAAAGCTGCTTTCCAGGCCCCAGCCCCCCGCTGCCCTCCGGGAACCCTGCCTGGTCGCCGGCACAGAGCACCCACCTGCTCTGGGTGGGCTGGTTTCCACGCCTGGAGACCCTCCAACGTGAGGATGGTCTGGAAAGCGCTCTTCCCAGAGACTGGCTCCCTGACAGCCCCCTCTCCTCCAGGGCCTCCTTGTCCGGCCTCCCCTGCGCCTCCGCTCCCCCAGCCACCTGCGTCTGCTTGCAGCAGAGCGTGTTCACTTCTGTCCTTCCCCGTCGGCTGATTTATTTTGCCTTTAGTTGTTCCCTTACGTTTACCTTATGTCTATTTTAGATGAAAACACGATTTAAAAAGGTGAAGACCCTTGGAATTTCGGACCACGGAGCCTTTGCTTGTCCCACCTTCCCCACCCCAGCTTCCTGCCCAGAACCAGGGCCTGTCCTTCTGTGAGGGCTCCCGCTTCCTCCACTTGACCTTCCCTCCCCGTCTCCGTGGAGGATGGGGACCCCGCTCTGCCCTCCTCACACCCCACCTTCCTCGTCCTCCAGCAGCAGCGCCTGGGCCTTTGGGCACCTGGCTCCCAGGGCCACTGCAGTCACACACTGCACACAGCTGCTTCATGGCCGGGGACCCAGGGGTGTGGTGGGTCCTCCGACGGCTCCGGGGGCTGATTCAGCAGGAGCCCTCAGCAGGGCCCGACCCCTCGGAAGGCCCTGGCTGTCCAAGGTGGACGTTACTTCTGGTGACGATGTCCACGCAGCCCCGCAACCCTGGCGGGGTGGGAGGAAGGCAAACTCGAACCCTGCGTCCTGGCCCACTCTCCCCGCTGCCCGTCAGGTGTTTCCAAAGAGCCCCCAGGGAGCGCGGGAAAGGTCAAAGGCAACCCTCTTTTAAATGTGTGGGGAGGAAGCCTTCCCTTCCCCTCCCAGGTTTGGGCCAGGTCTGAGAACTCACTGACCAAAGGCAGGCTAGCAGAGGGCACTCACATTTTATTTGATGCCAACATTTCTATGGGCACGTGGAGGCCTCCACACACAGGGGAGCAGGCCGGGTGGGCCACGGGCCTTCTCCACAGCAGACGTGGACTGTGGGGACACAAGGAAAGGGACTGAGCTAAGGACGGTAAATTGTGGAAAAGACGGAGGAGGAAGTGTTTGGAGACACTGGTGGGTGACAGGGATTTAGGAGGCGCAGACCACGGGGTGTCGGCTCCCTGGGGACCCCGCTGGTGCAGGGGAGGCCCCCCCACAGGGAACACCTGCCTGCTCTGGGTAGAAAGGGCAGGCCGGGAGCCTGAGTGGCACCTGTTTCTCCTTAGTGGCCTTCAGCTCAAAGTACCCAACATGCCCAAGGGGTGCATTGGGGACTGCATTCTGATCCCCTTCAAATGCAAATGTTAGAGATAAGCCACATTTTTTAAAACCATATATCTTCCTATGCTGGAATCCCAGAAAATGAGTGAGGTCTGCTCTGTCTGAGCCCCAAGCAGGCTCCTGCCACTTCTAGAACCCCAGGGAAAATGTGGGGGGGGGGTGCACGTTTGGGGGAGAGCCCAGGTTTTGTTGGATTCTCAGAGGCCCCTCAATCAAAGCACCCCCTGTCAGCTGAGGAAGTCTTGGCCTGAGAGAGGCCTGTGCTCACCCAAGGCCACAGGGCCACCACATGGGATGAGGCTTTGCATCCAGGCAATGGGACCGATCCTCACAGTGACCACAGAGTGGTCCTGAGGAGGGGCGGGGCTGTGTTGGGGTCCCACCTGCATCATTAACTGCTGCAACCGTGGGGTTCAAAGCAACAGAAATGTATCCTTTTACATTTGTGGAGGTCAGGGTCTACACCGAGCCTCACTGGACTGAAGTCAAGGAGGCTCCAGGGGAGAAGTGGGCATTGGGAGCAGGACCCCTCTGCTGGCGCCCCTCCCTCCATCTTCAGGGCCAGCAGCCTCCCCTGCAGCCACGCGGCCATCCTTGCTAAATCCCCCTCTGCCTTCTCTAAGGAGGATGTGTGACTGCATTTGGGACCCACGGGGATAATCCAGGATAATGTTCCCATCTCAAGGTCCTAATCGTAAAGCCCCTTTTGCCATATAAGTTTCCAGAGATCTGAACCTGGCCATCTTTGGGGCCATCTGTCTGCCCACCCCAGCAGCTCTCAGGCTGACTCCTCCCTGGAGGGCTCAGGTGGCCTGGGATCTCTAGTCCCCTGTGGAGACAGAGTCCACCACCCCCTGCACCCAGCAAGTTCAGAGTTTTGGAGACTCAGGGGAGGACGATTCCTGCCTCCCCATCAGCCTGCGTACTCAAGGGAGAGAGCAGAGTCTAGCCCTGACCTCTGCTGAGGTGCCAGGGAGGCCAGAGGGCTGGGCAGGCATGGAGGGGCGTCTTCACCCCTGCAGATAGCGGGAGCAGTATGCACTTAGTGAGTTCCGCCGTCCCGTGGGTGATCTCAGCTCGCTGAGCCTTAGCTGCCCCTGGGCTGATTGCTGTAAAGATTCATAATTCAAGCAGAAGCAACGGGGAGAGCCCCAGCATCTGATGAAGTCGTGGCAAATTTTCACAGCTCCACCCACCAGCACCTCCCCAACCCAGCCATTGTCGCCCAGTCACGTCCCCCTCTGTTCACCCACTCTCACTCCATCAGCAGGTCTCATGGGTGCCACTGTCCATGCACGGACACTTCATGTGACACCACCCTTACCCAAGCCAGCTCTCTCCTGGACTCCTGTGAGCACCTCCACAGCCTCCGTCCCTCCACGGCCCTCCCTGCCTCTCTCACCACTGCAGGGCTCGGTTCAGTATGGCAGGCGTGAGTCCCATTTGGCTGGTCCTGTTAAGATGTGCTGCAAGCAGAATACACATCACATTTCAAATGCTCAGTTCTGAGAAGAGAATGTAAACAGCTCTGGAAGGAGGTTTTACACTGGTGACATGATCAAATAAAAATATTTTGGATACATTGCATTGAATAAAATATATTATCCAAATTATTTTCACCTGGCTCTTTTGCTTATTTTTAAAGTGTGACTGTTAGAAACATTGAAATTCCACGTGTGGCTCCTTTGCAGCTCATATTATGTTTCTCTCAGTCTGTGCTGCTCCAGGGCATCCTCTAAGCCTGACTTTGATCACCCTTTGCCTGGGAGTGGGAGGTAAGCCACACCAGGGATTCCACTCGGCAAACCTGCACCTGAAGACCCGCCCAGGGTTCAGGTGGATAAAAATCTAGTGTCTTGAGGATGCACCCCTCACAGCTCCGGGCGCCTGCAGATCCTGAGCAAGGCTGAGCTTCCCAAAGCACAAGCTTGTCAGTTCACCTTTAAGCCTGGAGCCCCCATGAAGCAGATGTGAGGAGCTCTCTGGGAAAAGGCTACAGGCACCTGAGAAGGAAGGCAGCAGCGAGGCTGGGGCTCTTGAAAGTGGCTGTATTTTTGGAAAAAAAAAAATACTGCAGTGTTATTAATGGTCAAAGTCAATGACTCTCATAACCTGGTTGTGGAGTGAAAAGTTAGGAATTCTAAGAGTCTAGTGGTGTATCTGAGAGGCCCCTGGGTGTTGCAGGACCAGAAAAGTCGTAATTTGTTGTGGGATGTCTGGTGGAAACAGATCCTGGTGGTGTGTGTGCGTGTGTGTGTGTGTGTGTGCGCGTGTGTGTGCGTGCACGCATGCACACGTGTGTTGAAGCTATCTAATTTCATTAAATTGGGCTGTGGCCACTGTTTCCTATTTCACCAAGCCCCAAGAGAAATGCTCTCACATGGTGACATTCTGCACTCTCCTAGGAAGTGACGGGAAATGCAGGGAGACTCAGGTCACAAGAGAGAAACTTTAGGACCCACCAGGAGTGCTGCGGGCAGGACTGAGAGGCAGGGTGGTGGTGTCTGAAGCCATCTGTGGGTACAGTGACTGCAAAGTCAAAGGTCGCATAAATGGGGTGCAGTCTTTGAAAAAGTTCAGAAAAAAATTGTAAATAATAAAATAATTTAAATGACTTAAAGTTATTCTTCATATTAGAACTCAAGGGTCTTACTTAGTAATGGAGACATCACCTGCTTTTTGAAAACATTTTGGTTTGGGTTGAAGAAATGAAAAATGCCCTGTGCTTTTACTTTTCACTTCCTGAAATAACTGGGAGAGATTTTTTTTTAAACAATTGAACATTATTATCTGTGATTTCCCTTTTTAGGATGTGCTTTATGTCTTTCTAATGGAATCATCCGTATGAAAATTAATTTTTCACACAGATCCAAGGGTTTTTTTTTTCACATAAGAGGAATAGCAAAGGATGAAGATGAAGGCTGAGATTTCCCAAACATACAGAATTTGTTACCTTCGAAAAAGAAACTCCTTTCTTTTTTCTTTCACATTATGGCGCCTTGCTTGCAGTGAATTGGTGCCGTTTTCTTTAAGCCCGGCCTTTTTGCAAATGGTTATTCTAACTGACACTCAAGTCAAACGCTCGTTTGTAAGGTCCTTTCATTTCAGTTTTATGGCAAATTAAATTATGCTTGTGGTTAAACAAAATTACACTAAAAGCCATATGTGCTGAAGACGTTTTGAGGAGGGTATCGAGTTTACACTTTAAAAAGCCCAAACCTCTCCATTTAAAGTGGATCTTTCATAAACTGAGTCAGGGAGCAACAATAAGGTCCTTCCACTGAGTCAAACAGTGTGGAAGGCGCAGACGCTGCCCTGTTAGGGAAGGAGGAAGCCGGGAAACTGAACCGAGCTGCGGGCTTCTCCGTCAAACCGCGTTTGAAATGAAGGTATTCCTGCGAATTGCCATCCTCGGCATCAGAAGGAAGCAACCTAGCGTTCCCCCGCTATATGAAGTTGTTGTGACATAAGAAAACAGAATCTTTTTAAACCTCGAGTTTAATTAATTCTTAAAAAAAAATAATTTAGCAGCAGCGTGTTAAAAGGGAAGGGGGGAAAAACTCGATTAGCTCCAAATCAGCGTCTCTTAATCGCCCTTATGAAGGCGTAATTTGCAAAACACTACAAGGAAGTAACATCTCTTTCATTTCAGGGGGAAAAAGTGCATTGATAAAAATAAGTAGAACATTTTAATTAAAACTCATAAAGTTGTGGACATCTGCTGGGGATTGTTCGCCGGGGCGGTGATTAGCGGTCGGTGCGCGCGGATAATGAAGCCGGCGCTGGCGGGCACAATGGCCCGGGCGCTGTGAGAACGCTGCGGGCTCCCCCGGCCGGGCAGATGCCCATTAGATTCCAATGAGCTGCGCCCCAAAGGCGGGGGCGGGGCGCGGGCCGGAGTTAAACACAGGAAACAAGCGTTGAGTGTGTGCCAATAAAAATGATCACAAATCAGGGCTGCTGATGTCATAACCCGGGGTCGGGGGTCAGGGGGAGTGAAAGCCTGAAAGGGACCGGCTGTCTGCGGCCGGAGCGGCGGCGGCGAGGGGGGCGGCGCGCGCACAATGGGCCCGCAGCGCCTCATTAGAGACGCGTTTGATGGGCTCCCGTGCCCCACGGGGGCCCCGGGCGATGTCAATGGGATAATTACGATGATCTAATGGCCGGCTCTTTTGCATGCAGGCCCGCCTGAATGGGGCGCCTGGAGGCTGCATTGAGGCCGGGCTGTGTAAACTGTAGGGTGCCTCGCCGACTTGGAGCCGCGGAGCCTGGCGGCGGGTCAACTTGGACCACTTCGCATTCACGCTCTGAATAGGCGGAGCGGGAGGCGCCCTTCAGCGCGGCCGCCTTTCAGCGGCAGAGTGACAGATTGGAGGTCAGCGGCTGGCAGGATGCAGCCCTCGCTGGGCAGATGGACCCGCCCCGGGCCGCGCGGAGGCGCGTCTACGCGGACCGCCGCCCCCAGCCGGCTGGAGCGAGGGCTCTGCAGCCCGGCGAAGGGTGGCTTCGCGTCGCTTCCAAAACTTCTCTCTGCGGGAAGAGTCGCCCCCGGCACTTGGCTCCTCTCCAGGCACCCCAGCGTTTCCCTGCCCAGCGCACCGGCAAGACCAGCCCCAGCCTCCAGTGTCTCCCTTGGAGGAGGGGAGAAAATCGATCGGAAGAATAACTGGACGTTTGACAGGTCAAAAGAATGCTCCGGGAGTGACTGCGCCCTGGGACTCTGCCGATATCCGCCACTTGTGGCCACAAGTGGCGGCCCATGCGGCGGCGAGTTTATATGGCGCTACCTCCCGGAGTAAATGTGTTTGTATGTAGTATTCCACAGAAGGGGGCGCCGGGCTCTCCGGCTCCCAGGAGGTATAAAGGGCTAATCAGCGTCCTTCTAGCACATAGTAGGCATCCCGTGGACATATGTGGAAGAAGTCCGTAATAAAGAACATGGAACTGTATGCAGAAAGTGAATGGCTCCTTCGCCCTCCTCTCCCTTTTCTCTTGCAGCCAGAAACATCGCTGTTGGTAAATCTAATAATTTCCATTCTAGAAAACTTAAACCCTGATAAAAGGAAAAAGGAAGCAATAACCCTTCCATTGCCATTCCAGACCTGCACCTGTGTGTTTCTTCTGGAGGACTAGATGTGATACACCACATACCACATGGGCATGGTCCTGTTTTTAAATTAAGGAATCAAAGGAGACATTTTAAAATCTGATGTGACCTATTCTTACAAACATTATTTTATATGTGTATTTTCCTAAAAATGGTTGCCTAGCGCTTCAAAACATGATTTATCCTTATTTACTTAATCCCCCATTGATGGACATTTAGGTTACTTCCCCCTGAAAGCAACATTGCCAAGAATATATCTGGACATACTAATTTTGGACATTCTTCCAGTTATCTCCACATGAATAATTAATATTGAAAGGGTAAAGAATGCTATTTCTCTTACATATTTTGTATTTAGAGCTGGAGTCAATACTAAATGATAATCTAGTCTCAGAGACCTGTGAATATGCATAAAATGCACCTTGATGCAGCTCCAGTCCTCTTTCTCCAGCAAACACTTAAACTCTCTTTTCAACGCAGACACTTTCTTCTTCCGGGAAGAACTGTGGCAGGCCCCTCCAGGGAAGGGCGTCTCTGATCTTATGTTATCCCCTCTTGTCTTCTGCGAAGCCCTTCATGACAGCCCCCAATTAGAAAATAATTTCATCTCTGATGACTTCCCGAGTCGTAACCCTTCACAGCTGAGCTGAGCACCAGGTTACCTCGAGGTCCGAAAGCCACATTTGGAATCAACACTCTGCCCAGCAGATGACATGGCATGACTGAGGAGAGGACGCTGTCAGGCATAACAGAACGCAGCGCCTCCTTCACACTACGCTGCTACCGGCACAATAAAGCCCACCATGCGTCCAGGCAGTGGGATAAATCCACTGTCAGGCTGAAAACAAAAATGGAATTAAGTGGTACTTAAACATTTAAACATTCTGTTCAATTTTGATAACTTCTGTTCAATTTTGTTGAACTTCCGCACAAAAAGAAACAGTGAAAACTTTCTCCTCCACCCTCCTCCTGCCCCCAGTTCTCCCTTTCTCTCCCCAGAGGTGCTGTCCCCATTGTCTCTTTGCGTCTGAACCCCTTGCCTAGTAAGTCAGCATGCTGCGCACTGCCCCGCACTTGGCTCTTCACCTGCACCTCTGAGTCAGTACCCCTCCCTAGGACAGCTGCAGTAGCCAATCACGTGCTAATGAACCGTCAGGTTGGGCTCAGTCTTGCCATGACAAAGGGTGCTCCTCTCGGCTACACGGGATCCATTGCTGGGTTCCCAGCAGTGCAAGCACTGGGCTACCACAGCCCAACCAATATGCATTCAAACTCTTGATTGTCAATGTGCACTCCCCAAAATGGACTAGGAGATGCTGCCTCCCCCTTCTTTTCCCATTTGAGTTGTTCATCTATCAAACCTCTGAGCATCCCTCAAACATGGATGACCTGAGTTTGATGGAAGCCAGTATCCCAGAAAGGAAGGAGTGAAGGGCTCCAAGCCCCCACTGAGCCAGGAGTAAGAAACTCCAGGAAACCTCGTCCTGGTGGAATTTATTTCCCAGGGAAGGGAACCCCCTGTGGTTGTGTTTATCCAGCTTGAATGGGGCAGGGCCTGTGCCCCTGCTTGGGGTGCCTCCCTCTGTCACCTGCCACCAGAAGTCACTTTACTCACAGGCCAAGGGCTCCCTGGGAACCTAGTGGCAGGGACACCCTAGCTGTTTTGAGAGGTCAAACCCTGGACAGTACCTGCCCACTGGGGCCAATGCACCGGGGTAGGCCAGTTAACCACGGAGGTGGCTGGAGCCCCGCGCTCCCAGGCTTCCTCCCAAGCCTCTGTCACAGATTCCCTGCGCTCCCTACCTGGACCTGCCCAGGTAATAAACAAGGTGGACTGCGATTGGGAATGAAGCGTGCTCATCGTTTTCATGAGCGGAGATTTGGGCAGGACTCTCGCTTACACCAGGACGGTCCCCTGGATTGATTTCGCGTCTTCTCACATGGCGGCTCCTAACCCCGCAGAGAAGATCTGACGTGACATCGCCTCTTTCAGCAGCGATTTCCAGCAAGACTAAGGGACTAAGGGATGCGGTGCCTTTCCGCCGGGAAGCCCATACGACCCTTGGATTCCCTCCGCGCCCTCCGGTGCTTTGCTTCCCTGTGAATGCGCCCTGCTGGAGGCCGGGGACTTGGAGCGCCACCCTCCAGGTCGCTCTGTTCACCTCCGGGAAGCGCCCGGCTTAGCCCGCAGCGACCTCTGCGCATGCGCAACCCGCCCTGGGCGCCCTTCTCAGGCTCTCTCCACCCCCGCAGAGAACTGTCCTCAGCATGGCTTTGGGTATGGACACACGCCTGGGGTCCTAATTTGTACTTGGAAACCCTGAGACTTGATGTCATAGAGAGACCAAGTGTCAGGCATCCCGTAGGAGCGCCTCCACCTACTTTGACTTGCTTGTGGCTTCAAGAAAAAATGCCATTCCTGTTGCTTTCAGAACAGGTTTACAGTATTATTTTCATCTTCTCTTCCTTTGTACACCTAAGTCTGTTTAAGGAAGGAACTAGAAGTAAATTAGACTTGCCAACAGCCAAAGGGGGAAAGTGCCCTGGTGTGAGGCGGGCCGTGTCCCCTCCCTTGGAGGAGGCGTGCGCGGTTCTGTGCTGGCTCCCGGGCGTGGGTCCGCAAGCTCCGCGGGGTCTGAGCGGGGAGGCTGCTGGGCACCCAAGAGTTAAATGTAAATAGCGCCTCTGCAGGACGCCGGGCTCCTGCCGCAAGTGGGTGGAGTTTGGAATCCGGGGTCCCTCAGACCCCTTGCATTTTTGGTTGATTGTCTTTAATTACTTTTGAGGGCTGAGCAAGGTTGCTCTTGCCTGCAGGCGTCCGTGACTGACAAGGAATGTTTTTTAATGCCGTTTACAAGGAGCACGTCATTAGGCATCAAACAGAGCAAAAATGACAAGAACAGCGAGTGTATCTAGTGTGTCAGGCCCTTCATTTACACAGGAGATGCAGTAAACAGAAAGAAAACCCTCCTGGGGGGGATTTGTTTAGATTGCCTGTTATTCAGAGAGGTATTTATACCCCGGTTCTCACAGCCTCTGCTGAAGCCAGATTTCTCAGGTTGAAGGATGGGGGGACCGAGGGGGAGGAGGGCGGAGCGAGGAGGTTCCGACCTACCCTCCAGAAACCGAGTCTAAGGCTGCTCCAGGGCTACGGGAGAACAGTTCTCTGTAATTATTTCTTAGAATTTCTCTCTGGGGAGAAGAAGAAACGAGAAGTCCTCACATTGCCAGAGCAAATGAAAATGCAGGATTCCCAGTTGAATTTCAATTTTTAGATAACAAGAAAGTTTTGTGTGTGTTTGTTTGTTTTTGTGTAAGTATGTCCCATGCCATATTTGGGACAGAATTATACTTTTTTAAAAAGCATTGCTTATTTGGAATTTAAATTTAATTGGGTGTCCTGTATTTAATTTGGCAACCCTATTCAAAGTAGGAATATCAGCTCTGACTCCTTAGAATTCTATTATCTGTGTTTGGATCCCAGGAAAAGTGTCATTCCACAAAAAGAGAAGCAGGGAGGGCACAAAGGCCAGCAGCGCACTCAGTGAGCCGTGTTTGTCCCCAAGAGCACACGTGCAGTGGGAATGATGGGAACCTGGGGAGTTCCAGGAGGACCAGGTGTGGTGGAAGGGGACCCCTGGACACGAGATGCAGGCTTGGCTCCCAGCCACTGCCTCGCTCAGGACCTGAGTCCCAGGCTGGTCTCCTGATCTGAGGGACAGATGCAGATATGGGCACCTCCCTCCCTAGGGCATTCCCAGGAGCCTGCACGACCTGGCGCCGGGGGATGGAGAGAGCCCTGAGGAGCTGGCTGCCACCTCACTGCTGAAGCTCAGGGGACAGGAGCTGAGTGGAAGCTGCTGTCTCTGGGCCAACGAATTCATTTTCAAAATCAAATCATAATCATGCTCTTAAAATAGAGACGGGATCTTGTCATTACTCGTTCTGATCTTGATGTCTTAAATGGCTCTGTATCGCCCTTGAGATAAGTCAGGCCTTTCACATGACCCAGGAAACCCCTTGCCCCCTCCCCCAGGGCTCTGCTCTGTCCCTGTCACTCTGGTCATGCTGGCTTCCCTGCTGACCGTTCAAAGCCCCCTCGGGGTCCAGGGCCCTAATGTTCAGGGTGGCCCTCTGCAGGAGCCCAGGCTTGTGCTTCTCGGGGATGATGCGGAGAGGGTCCCTCCTGGGCTACGAGATGGCACCTCGAGCCTGCAAAGTCCTCGCCTGGAGCACTGGGAGCAGTGCCACCCTGGAACACCGACTGAGGTGGGGCACAGAAAAGTAAACTCAGCCCAGAACGACCCCCTGACTGACAGGCACACCTCTAGCAGCAGCTGGCGCGTCTGTGTCCAGCCACCATTCAAGACCAGGAAACCACTACTGAAACCCTCACGCAGAAGGCAGGGTCCTCCCTCCAGCGCTGGCATCGAGGGAGTGCCGTACTGATCACCCTGACGACACCTGTTCCTTGACTTTGGCTGAATCAGTTATGAAATTGCAAATAATAGCAGCATGATTACAATCCCTGTTGCACAGGTGAGCACAGGTGAGGCCCAGAGAGGGCCCAGCCAGCAAGTGGTGGAGCTGGGCCTGGACCCACGTGGCAGACCTGCCTTTGGCCTCCTTCCCAGGCTGGTCTGGGAGTGCGGTGGGGATTGTGAGCCCACCTGGAAACCAGGGAGTGTGTTGGAAACGTGGAGATTGGCAACCCATCAACCCTGTCAGGTCATTAGTTCTGTCACCAGATGGCTCAGGGAAGGGTCCATCACCACCCCCCGTGGCCTGGGACTGCTTTGCCCCCCCAGTTGTGTAGGAAGGAAAGTGGCATTTTATGTGGACGTTTGATGGCTTGGGGACATTTGTTGGTCCCCTCTCTGCCCTCAGCATGACCCTGTCTGCTCAGGATTGACGACTTTGTCACTCTTTGATGGCTGTTGTGGCTGGATCTGGAATGTCCCTAAAGGTTCAGTGGTTGAAGGCCTGGCCCCCATGGCAACAGTGTCCAGATGACCTTTGGGAAGTGGTTGGATTATGGGCTCCGAGCCCGTCAGTGGATTCACCCTGGATGAGTTCACAGCCGAAAGGACCACTAGGAAGGGGCCAGTTGGAGGAGGCGGTCACTGGGGCGAGCCTGTGGAAGGCCCTGGCACTTCCATGCCTCCCTGCCTCCCGGCCCCCAGGAAGCCAGCATCCCTGCCCCCCACAACCTCCTGCCATGACTCTCTGCCTCAGCACAGGCCTCAGGGCAACAGAGCTGGCCGACCATGGACGGAGAGCTCTGAAACCACTGTCCATGACATGTCTCTCCTCCTGCAAGCTGGGTTCCCGGCATGTTGTCACAGCAATGAGGGCTGTGACTAACACAGCCCTGTCACCTTCAGACCAAGACACAGACGGCACCCCTGTGGCTGCTCAGCAGGTGTCCATGAGTGACAACATGGGTGGACCCTGTTGACGACCAGGCCCCTCAGCTCCAGGCACCTGCTGGGCCCTCAGCCTCCTCCCTCACCCTCATGGTCCTTCAACTTCGAGGTCAGTGGTCAGCGGGGGAAGTGACAGTGCCAGGAAGACAGTGACATTGTGAGCACTGCAGGCGGAGAGGTCCTTCCTTCACTGCCCTCCTCCCCTCTGACCCTCCAGCTCGCACCCTTGCTCCCGGCAGTATGTTCTAGATAAACCATGTGGTGAGCGTCTTAACTCGGTGTGTGACATCATAATTCTCTATCCCGTGACCTCTGGGGAAGCCACCAGGCAGTGTCCTAGGGAACCTCATGATAGCAAGGTACTTTCCCGTGGTGGCAGTTCTGGGGCAGCTCTCAGGGGCCTGGGGGCTGCTCTCTGTGGCTTCTGCCTTCTATGAGGCGTCTGACCCGGGGCGTCTCGGAGACGTAAAGTCATCCGCTGGGCAGGGCATTCGGCCAAGCCAGGGCCCCCAGTGGGGAAGGCACTGGGCCCCAGGACCCACACCTTCTACGTGGAGGGGACGCTTCCAGGACTGCAGTGCAGTGGACGTGGGTGGAGCACCCTGTGCGGGGGACTGTCCCGGGCACTGCAGGGCACATGGAGCATCCTTGGCACAGACCCCAAGGTGCCGGCAGCAGCCCACCCACCTCTCCAGCAGGACAATCAGAAATTGCTGATGCGCCAATTGCCCCAGCAATTTGGGAGCCACAGATGAAGGGTGCTGGCCCCATCTGTCATCCGCTCCTGCTCTGGCCTCCGGCCACCGAGTCCCTCCAGGCAGGTGGTGTGCGTTATTCTCCAGGGCCTGCCGGGACCTGGGCGGGAGCCGTACTGGCATGGTGTGCCCTCAGCAGAGGCAGACGGCGCTCAGGAGGATGTCAGGCTGAGGGGAGGGGACGGGAGGGGGCGGGCTTGGGTTTTTCCTCACCCTGCCTTCCCGCTCCGTGACTTGATCTGGGCTTTGAGGAGTGCATCTCAACCACAGTGCCAGCTTGCCATTGAACTTGAGCAGGTGAGTGCAGCTCCCTAACTCCAACCTGGGAATGGGGTGGCAATGGCATGGCCCTGGCAGTGCCGTGGCATGGCTCAGCGTGAAGGGAGCAGTGTGGTGACTAGCGTCCCAGCCAGATGGATCATCCAGGACACTCCCCATCCCAGGACCCTCAAGTGCATCTGCAAAG
The DNA here is from genome assembly GCA_020662805.1 of Glaucomys volans. Classification (NCBI taxonomy): domain Eukaryota; kingdom Metazoa; phylum Chordata; class Mammalia; order Rodentia; family Sciuridae; genus Glaucomys; species Glaucomys volans. The sequence goes on from JAJEJO010005738.1 coordinate 102,491, forward strand.
TCCCTTCTGCCTGTGAGGGAGTGCGACTCGAGGGCCCGGGGTGGGGGCCTCCTCTGGCGTGTCCCCCATGCTCTGCTGCAGCTGGCAGGCAGAATCTTTTCTCCCATGTGGTCACTTCAAATAGGAAGGCAGGGGCTGCTGGGAAAGGTGTCTCCAGCTCCAGCCTCAGGGCCTCCTCTGCGCAGTGAGGGATCCTGGGCCTGTCCCTGCACTCTGGGGTCCCTCCCGGGAGGTGCCTTTCTAAAGGAGTCTTCGAAGCCCATGTTCACAGGACACCCAAAGGCTCCGAGGGCAGAGAGGCGGGCAAGAGCTCCAGGGGCCCTGGACGGCCCTCCACTCTTTTCTTACTCGCTGCACTGAACAACTGGAAGTGTGTTTGAACCTCCCCAGAAGGACCTTCTGGTGACTTCTTCCTGGGTAGAGGCTGGAGCTGGTCTTTGGCTTTGGGGCTACAGAGGTCTAAGCCCAAACCCAGCTCCATCCCTCTCCGGCCAAGAGAAGTTGAGCTATTTACTGAACTTCTCGAGCCTCAGTTCCCCTCCCTGGAAGAACGGGCACAGTCATGGAATCTCTCCCCAGGCTGTTTTTGTCACGAGTCCATAAGATAATGCAATAAAGGTGCCTGGCACCGTGGGTGGCAGGGGGCAAAGCCCCAGGAACCCTGAATCTGTGTTCACGGTTCACGTACTTCAACAAATACAACTCCAGCCTCTCAGCTCTTAACAGTTACAGCCAGTAAACCAATATTGGCCTTCACTCCGTGGAGCCTGGTCTGCAGGGAGAAGCAGAACGCGTGAGCTGGGCCAAGCAGGCGCCGAGTTCTGGTGCAAACACAAGACAGACCGAGCGGCACCCGGCCACAGGATCTGCCAGGTGCGGCTCTTCCCGAAGGCAAAAGGGAGCCCCACACGTCTGAGCAGCCACATCCGGGTGTTGTTTGTGGTTTTAAGTTGCCAAAGGACGTATTTATTTAGGCAGAAAAACAAAAGTAAATGTAAGGAAAACACTGCTTCTATTTCCTTTCATCTCCTTATATTATAGGCCCGGTTCACAATGGGAAGCCTAAGCTCAAGGCCAAGGGGCCGCTGGACAGCTCTGAGAGATGGTGTGGTAGAGCGGTTCAGAGGCGGCCAGGCTCACCTGCATTCGTGTCTGGTCCTGCAATTCCTAGCTCTGTGACCTTGGGTAAGTGGCACGCCTCTCTGTGCTTCCATTTCTTTATGTGGGGATAATTGTGTCTGCCTTGCATTCGTACTTCTGTGATGAGCAAGTGTTTGGGTTCACACGACGCCTTTGTCTGAATCCTGCACGTAGATGGCGCTCTTGAAGTGTCAGCCATTGGCTGGTACTTTCTTGAATGACAGCTCAGCTTAATGCATTGCATTTTCATCCTGTAAACAGATGTGCAGGTCAAAGGGCACCGTGGGGCAAGCGGGTCTGGAGGTTCTGAGTGGCCAGCAGACCTGCACCCTGCCTGGCTCCAGAATGTGAACTCAGCCCTCCGGATCCTCCTGGCCCTGAAAGGCAAGGCCGACTGCATGAAGAGAGGGACAATGGGAACCCAACCTCATGGTCAGCAAGCGGGAGGTGGACGCAGTGCCCTCCCGATGTGCGTGAGCATGGGCATTGTCCATATTCCCCACTGGAATGCAAGCCGACCTCCGGCCAGGTAGCAGCCGTGGAGTCTCTGAGGTCTTCGTTTCTATCTCCAGCTCCCAGGGGGCTCAGGCCCTGCAGCACCGGGATGTTTGTTTGTTGAGTGAATAAGTAAACAAATGCATCCCCTCAGTTCAACCTCAATCATGGGAGCAGGCAGCCCTTATCAGGACCTCTAGGATGGGGCTGAAGTGGAGGACAATGTCCACTGAGAAGCCAGCCTGGGAGCCACCTGCCTGCACAGCCGTGGCCCCCTCCCTGCATCCACAAGCGCTGGCGAAGAACTAGATGACAACCTAATAAATCTGGAAGCTAAATTTCTTTTGGCGGCAGAGCAGGGGACTTGGAAGCTTCAAGTTGTGCAAATTAAAACAATAAGCTGTTTTTAAAAATAACATTTCTAAACAGCCATAGCCTCGGGTTAACATCCAGCCTGGAGCCCATGGCCAGTCTGTCGGCAGAACACGGGGCCCTGGCTGTGCCCCAGGAGAGCTCCCACTTCAGGAGACCCCCACCGTCCCTGGCACCCAGAAGGAGCCAGGCCACAGAGTGGGGGGTCCAGCTGGGGCACGTGGTCACTGTGGCGGGGCGGGGAGCACCCCAGCATCAGCTCACACACCTCTTAAAAAAAGAGTTGTCTGCAGCTGAAGTTGATTTGCCTCTGATGAGCCTGACCCCCCCCCCACCCGCAGTTTAGCAGGAAACGCGGTCACAACATTGTTTTATGATTGTTTATCTGCATTCCCGCGCCAGGCTGATTGCAAATATTTATGCGCATTTTAAAAAATCTCAGCTCATGTTTGGAATGCAATTTTTAAAAAAGAGTAAAGTCAGATTTCGGGAGGATCCGGCCACGACGGAGGATCTGAGAGTTGTGACCAGGCCTGGCCCCACCACCGGCCCAGGGACCCATCACGGCAGGGCAGCTAAGCCAACACCGTCACAGTACCGCGTGATCTGCGTGCTCCAGGGGCTTGTCTAGCGCCCCCAGCTAGGCACCGAGGACTCGTCCCGAAGCTGGATCCCGGCAAGGTTGTGCAAAAGAAACTCAGAAAACTTGGCGCTTTTGCCATTTTCCCCAAAGAGAAAGGACCATCTCAGTGTCAAAGACACAGCGTGGGATGGGACTCTTCCACCTCCAAGGATCCTCCGTGGAAAGGTCTGCCACCCCAGAGGAAGCAGCTGGCCAGCCTCTCAGTCCCCTACTCCCCTCCCTGGTAACACCTACAGATCTCCCATGGTCACGCTCTGCGTCCTCCTGAGACGGACAGGCAAGCGGCCTGGTGTCAGGACTCCTTCGGCCTGGGTCATGTGGACTGGGGATGAATCCCACTTCCACCAGGGGCACCTTGACCATAGGGAAGTGATTTAATTTCTCAAACTCCATCTCCTCCTCTATAAAATGGGGGTGAGGGAAATAATACTCAATGTTCAACAAACTGGCTGAGAAGTGAAAGGAGAGTTGTTGATCCAGGGAACAGGAATCCCCGGAAGCCAGGCTCGGTTTCGCCCAGGAGCTCCACGCTGTCTTCAGTCAGCTCACTCCAGCTCCCGGGGCTCCAGCTCTGCCCTGGGCAGGGGCCGCCCCCTCCCCTGCAGGGAGACTTGCTTGCTGGGGGAGAACACGTGCTGAGGGTTCTGGTTGGACTTCCTTCCTGCACTGGGATGCCCAAGCAAGGCACCTCGTCCACTTCCAAAAGGAAGGACCTGAGGGAGTCACTCAGATGGACCCAGCGTGGCCTCAGATCTGCATCTGGGTCCCAGAGGGTCCAGGTGGTCAGAATAGGTCCCTGAGCCTGTTGTCAGGACACTCAGGTCCTCAGCCCACTGTAGCCACAGGACAGGATGGGAGAGGACACAGGGAGGGGAGACTTCCCAGGACCCACCCTAACACTGGTCTGGCCAATATTGACCAACACCTGCTACGTGCCCAGGAGCCTCTTGGGAACCGGGATGACAGGATGGGCACAGGGGACAGGTCTCTGTCTTCCTGGGGCTGTCACAGGTGAGGGGCAGCAGAGAGTGACGGGCTATGAACAGGTGGAGGAGGCAGAGATGGCACGAGGGCAGCACGCTGCTCCTGGACAGGAGCCGACCTCTGAGTTGAGGTCCTCGGGGGCAGCAAGAGGAGGAGGAGCCAGGTGTGGGTGTTGGAGGGAGAGGGAGGGGGCAGAGAGCCCGTGCCCTTCTGACCTGGGACTGCTGGGCGCAGAGGGAGGCTGGGGGCAGGGGAAGGAGCCAGGTCACAAGTGGTCTTTTTGCACCAAAGGAGTTTGGGTTTGTGTTCAGGGCTCTGGGGAGCCACTGTCCGGATTCAACAGGGACCACGTGGCCTGAAGTGTCCGCTGAGCAGCTGGTGAAGTTGCACTGTGGCACCATGTGGTGGAAATTCCTCCGGTGTTCATCATCCCCTTTTTCTTAGCACACAGGCACTGAATTTGATTGGACACACATGGCCACCACAAGTAAGGACCCCATTTCCCAAGCATTGATTTTGGCCAGTGGAATACCAACAGGAGTGTCATGGATGATTCCCAAGAAGTGTCCTTAGGAATGGGACCATGCCCCTTATCTCCCCTGTTTAGTTCCTTCATGACCAAAGTTCAAGTAATCATTTTGGGCCAAGAGGTATTAAGTCATGAGCAGAGGATGGCTGAGCAATTGGAAAGAAGGGACCTGGGCTCCCGATGAACTCAGTGTTACCCTGTCAGCCTGGATTATTTTGTCCTAGAAAGAGAGACATGAACTTGCATGCTATTCAAGTCATCGTTATTTGGGGTTTTGGTTACTTGCAGCTAAACTTGATCCTACTTGATTGGGAGAGAGTGGAAACAAACCAGTTGGGAAGTGAATGCTCTCCACGCAACAGGAGAGGCTCAGAACTGCAGCTCCGGAAGTGGGTGCTGCCCTTGAGAAACACCCTGGGGAGAAGAGCAGGAGGGTTTGTTGATGCACTGGATTCAGCTGGCAAGGGAAAAGGAGGATCCAGGGGAAATCCAAATGCTCTTTGCGTCAAACACTGGGTCAGCGAGGCTGCCTCGGACGAGCTGAGAAGACCCGGAGGAGAAACAGGAGTCACGGTGAGACATGCGCACACAGGCATTCTGGAAACAGCTGCTGACTTTTTCTCAGGTTGCCCTGAAGGTGCAAGATCCATAATTCTCCCACCAGAGCTCTGTTGAGCACTGGCTGTGTGCAGCCACTGGGCAGGCAGTGGGCCCACAGCCGGCAGGCCCCGGCCTGTGGAAGTTTCGGTCTGGAGGCCGGATCCCTTGGGCCCTTCTGAGCCCCAAGTGGGTGAGTCTTTTCACATCACCAAAACTAGCTTCACTCTCTGTAAGTGAGGGGGTCTGCTGCACAAGGCAGCAGACAGCTGCTGTCAAAGCCACGCTGTCCTTGAGTGTGTCCTCTTGTGCTGGACCCTAGTCCCCATGGTGACAGAATGAAAAGGTGGGCCTTAGGGGAAGTGGTTCACTCAGGAGGACTCTTATTGGAGGCTCAGTCCTTCATCCCCTTCCACTCTTCCTCCATGTTGGGACCCAGGGTGGTCCCTTCTTCCATCTGGGGACACAGCAACCAGGTGACAACCTGGAAGCTGACAGCAGCCCTCGCTCGTCATGGGACATCAAATCTGGTGCCTGCATCCTAGACTCCCTGCTTGCAGAGCCGTGAGAGACGAATTTCCATTGCTTATAAATTGTCCAGTCAGGGCTCTGTTGTCGCAGTGACAGGAATGGACCCGCACAGTTCTTCAAATAGCAAGCCGTGGCGTTACTAGTGACTCACCTGATGGAAGAGACTAGAATTCCGAACATCTGCCATGCCTGAGACTGCATTTGAAATCTGGGCAGTTCCAGCCATGCTCAGGGCCTCCTGGTCAGCTGGTCCCAGGCCCTGATGGAGCACCGTGCTGAGCTGCCCTCTGGGTGCCGACATGGGCAGCCATGTTTCTGGGGCAAGTGTCTCACTCAGGACACAAGCCCCTGTCCACTGGGGGCTCCTGACCCAAGTAGGGCCAGTCAGAATCTCTCTCAGACTGGGATGGAGAGAGATGGCAGGTTCCCGAGCCCTCAGACCTGCAATGCCCACCTTCTAAGTAGCAGGACGGGAGCTTTGCAGCTGCTGGTGGGCCAGATGGGACCCACTGCTGTGAGGCAGGCAGGCTTAGGCACCAGGGCTGCTCCTGCCCTGCCCTCCAGCTCGGGCACCAGGCTATCCAGGGCTGCAGGAGAAGTAGGGGTCACACGTGGGTGCATTTCAGCCAGCTGGCTTCTCACAGGGGTCTCTGCGCCAAGCAGTGACTTGCTACCTGCCGAACACTGCCCTCTGGATTAATTTGCATCTAAACTGGATCTAGACACAGAGATGGTCAGAACAATTCTTGGGTGTACACATTCAGAAGAAAAGCCATGAATGAAACTAAACACCATCTCTCCCCCCAGCACTCTAGCCCGGCAACCAGCCGCCAGTCTCCTGGATTCTTGGGATCTACTGATTATTATTGTTTTTTGAAGCCATAGAATGTGGTTTGTGAAATCGTGTGCTCAACCGGGTGGCAGTGTAACGAATGCACACTTAATAACTAGGCGGATGGACCTGCTGAGAGAAGCACAGGTTCTCCGTTCCAGGCTGGAACAGCAGGAGAACATCAATACCTGCCCGTGCCCAGGTGCTCAGGGTGTCCCTCGGAGCTGATCTGGCTGTCGCCTCCACCTGCAGAGGCCATGGATATTCCCTCTGCACAGCTGAGAGGAGTGGGGCTGGGGGACCTGCAGAGTCACGTCTGTGACCTGCTTAGCAGGCTTAGCAGATGCGATGACACAAGCATCACATCCTCCTGCAAGCCGTCCAGGGGGTGGTGAGTGTCTCCTTTCCTAATGTTGAATGTGGTGGAGGCGAATAGTGTGTCCTCTCCACACAGCGACGGGAGTGATTATCTCCTGAACTGGGCCCCAACCTGCCTGTAGCTGGTTGTGTGGCCCCTGGACATGGACTCAGCCCCCCAGGTGCTGCCTGGCAAGGTGCTCCCAAGTACTGACGAGATGGGCGCTGCGCCCATACCTGCCGGAGCTCGCACAGGGGCAGATCCTCTCCCAAAGAGAGCTCCAGGTCAGCACAAAAGGAGAAGTGGACAAGCCAAACCTGGTCAGTGGGCAAGAGGAACCCACTCTGGTGTTGAAAAGGTTCTCTGCAGTTTAAAGAGCTTTCTTTTTTCCAGCTGGAGAACTGACCTGTCTGCGTGCCGCAACTCTGTGCTGGTTCTTCCCGCTGACTCTCACTGGGAACTCAAGAGCTATCATCTGAAACTGATCCAGCCGGCCTCGTGATCAGACTGGTCACTGGTAATTGGAAACAGGAGTGAGATCCCTGGAGCAGTGGCGTCCTTCAGAGAAAGAAAAGGCACACCAAGGCGATGAGGGCAGATGGCAACCAAGGAGGAGGGCTTGAGTCTGTTTCAGCCTTAACCTCAGGATTTCTGTTCCCTTTCATTTAAAAGACCAGAACTTGGTGAGCGTTCAGTGCTCAACGTCACTGCCAAGGCTCGAAGTCCTGGCCAGTCCCAACAGGCAGCACAGAGGAGGCACTTGGGCACCGTCACCAGGCTGGTCTGGGTTCCAGTGCCACCCACGCACCTCTGCCCGTGGATGGGCATGTGCCCGGGCCCAGGCTCCTGGCTCCGGAGCGGGAAGGTAACGCTCGCTTGGTAAGAGGTGGAAGCAATGAAATCACGCCCAGAAAGCCCAGGCACCTGGGCCACGTGGGGGACATGCTGGAGATTTGGAAGTCATTGCTGCTGTTATTTTGTGACTTGTGATTAGAACATCTGCACTGACCGGGGTTGGTGGTGCTGTGTGGCCAACTTGAAGCTCACTTAAAACTTGACCATGACGAAGCCAGGAACCTGCCCATCCTCAAAGAGGAGCCCCTCCACACCCTGATCCCCACAACCTGGAGATGCTGCATGACCTTACAGGCAAAAAGGGATTTAAAGTTGCAAATGGAATTACGTTTGCTAATCGGCCTCTGATAAAATAGGGAGATCATCCTGGATTCTGCGGGTGAGCGCCAGCGTGTCGTAGGTGCTTAAGAGAGAAAGGGGGAGGGTGACCTGGGGGGACAGGGAGAAGTGAGATGCTGGCTTTGAGATGCAGGAAGGTCCAAGGAGCCTGGGGGTCTCTAAAAGCTGGGAAGGTGAGGCCAGGTATCTCCTCAAGGGCTCCAAAATGAACGCAGCAGTCCCCACTGTCACCTTGAGAATGGCCCGTGAGACACAGTGCAGCCGAGCTGAGAGATAATAACTGTGTCATTCTAAGCTCCTCTGCTTCCAGTAACCTGTTGGGAAACGACTCAGGACTCTGGTGTTAGGCTGCTTGAGTATTCGCTGGGGTCCCTTCCCTCTTCACTCTAGTGAAGGGGCTCTAGTGTACCCCAAGGGAGCCGAGCGCACTTCAGCCTGACCCCGGCTCATCCCACGACAGGCCAAGGTGCAAAAGCTGTCCTTTGATTTCAATCTTACAAAACGAAACAAACCATATGGAAAATAGGAAACCGGTTCTTACAAAAGGGGAACGAATTCAAACAAAGTTTGAGCTTCCTTTGAAAATCGTAAAACCATCATATCCCAACACATCCCATTAACAACTGTGAAACAAGGAACACACACAGGACGGACAGCCTCCTGCTTTACATTTCAAATGTGGATGCGGCTGTCAGAGGTAATCACACACTTTCATCGCTGGCATTTTCCAAAAGATCAATTATGCACTGACATCTCTATGCACAGAAGGAGGAGATAATTTACAGCTACCACTCAAGGTTGGGACGTAGTGAGAATCTGGCCCTGAGCACAAGACGGAAATTCAAATTCCGATGGCTAGGAAGGCAGGCATTTCTGTAAGCCCTGTGGACTCTCGTGTCTGCTTTGGCTCACGGGGGGCTGCTGGCCTGGCAGTGGGGCACCCACGCCAGAGGTGGCCCTGCCCTTCGGCCCTCTCCTTCCCTGACTGCTGACAGTTCCACAGCCTGGCACTGCCCGCTGCCCACCTCTGAGCTGGGACTACAGGCCAGGAGGCTGTGAGAGAGCCTCCCAGCAGTCCACCCAGAGCAGCTGCCAAGGGAAACGCGGGCATCAACAGAAGAGTCTCCGCAATGGCTTGAAATCAGCCTGAGCTGCCTTACGACACAAGAGGCATAAATTAAACCCAAGTGAGCGCTCTGCTGACAGCACGCGATGACAGGTGTTGTGAATGAGTTGGCACAGGGGCCACTGCCCTACCTAGCAATTGTCAGTCACGGCCACTCCTCATTCTCTCCCACTAACGGAGCGGTGGGTCCCGGCTGCAGGAGCGCGCGTTCCCGCACCTGGGTGGGAAGCGGCTCGTGCACGCCATGCCCTGCGGAGGACGTGGGCCCCAGGGGGCTACTGCCTGTCTCACCTGTGGCTGGGCTGAAGCTCTCCTGGTGGGAAGTCCCCACACCGGCCCACCGCGCTTTGCTACAGCCCTGGCGGAGGTGCGGCCCTTGGTGCCTCCGCCAGCGGCCGTGCGCACGCAGGACGCAGAGGAAGCGGGAACCTCTCCACCCGCGAAGCCGCGGAGGTGGAAATGGGCTTGAAAAACAGAAGGTATCACCAAGGTGGTTGGCCTGGGGATTTCAGAACTTTGCCGGACTTCCCCTGATTCATGCCACAGTTTTTCCAGACTCTGGAATCGCCAAGGGCAGAGCACCGGCCTCTTCAGATCGCCTCCTAGATGGTGCTCTTGGGCTGAGCAGCCCTATTCTCCACCCTCCTTCCTTGGGGCCAGGGTGAGCTCTCCTCCTCCCCTTTCCCTCACCGCCCAGGGTGGCTTTCGGGGCTGCTCCTGACTGCCACCTCCAGGTCCAGCGCAAAGCTCCCCCTCTGGAGGGTCCTGGGAGAACATTCTAGTTAAAGCTGGTCTGGCCCACTGCCCCGACCCGGTCCTGCTCATTCCCTCATAGCACTTGCCACAGTATGAACGGCCTGCTCACAGAACGGCCTGCGGGGGACTCTCACAGGGGCCCAGCCACGGGCCTCCCTCCCGGAGTTCCCCCAGCCTGGCACGGAGCATGGGCCCATTCGCGCTGGTGAAGGGAGATGGATGGATATCAAGCCACCCGCGTGCCCTGGGCATCTTCCGTTCCCAGACCCAGTCCGGCCTTCCCAGCACAGTGACCCAAGAGTTGTGACAGCTGTCACAGCTTGTTAATGTCACTGTGGGCCAGGTTTCACCTTGGGCCACTCGGAGCCCAGCCGCCAACCCCAGACACGTCTCTGCTCACCCTCGAGCCCGCTCCAGTGGCCCAGGCTGCACCGTCTCCATGGCCGGCCTGTCCGGGAGGGCAGATACAGAGCGGCTGGCTGAGGTCGGCTCCCACCGCCATGTCCTCTACCTGGACTCCCAGCTGGCTTGGCAAGGTTGTAGTGGACCCAGAGGGACAAGTGAAAGTGGTTTCAGAGAACTTGAAGATGCAGGGCCACAGCGGTGGAACCCAGTGTCAGACAAACAGTAAGTCCCTCCACTTGTGCTGGCAGACACTGAGCCCAGGCAAGCAGCAGAGAGGCCAGCCTGCAGGGCACACTGCCCGCGGGGCTGCCATGCCAGACCCAACGCCAGGCACTGGCGCGTTGATGGAGGGCCACCTTCACTCCCCATTGAAACCGCTACTCTTCCACCCTCCTTTCACAGGTGAGGGAATTGAGCCCAGGAGAGGTCAAGGACTGGAGCAAGGTGGCAGGGATGTTGGGCAGGACTTCCCCTCAGCCCTCTCACAGGAAAACTCCGCTCTGGCTCCTGCTCTCCGTGCAATGCTGCAAAGGGGGACGACGATCCCCCTGAGATCTGTGGAGGCCTTTGCCAAAGATGCCAGGGAGGAAGGCGCATTCTCACCTGGGTCTGGCGGGCCCCAGCTCACCGTGACTTTGGAGACGAGGCAGAGGGTGTGCAGGTGGGTGGAGGCCCTCAGACCCCAGCACCAAGACAGTCTTGTCAGACGCCCAGCAGACAGAGGCTGGGCAGAGGGCAGAGCCCTGTCCAAGCCCAGCAGTTCTCTCTGAACGGCTAGCCCTGGGGCAGGAAGCAGAAAGGATTGGTAGATGAGGGCAGACCGGCTTTGGCCCTCACGTCCCCTTGGACTTGTTGTCCAAAGTCCATTAATATGGAGGGCCTCCTGCGGGGAGGGCTGCTGTCCACAGCCCCCTGGCCGGGCTCTGCGAGGGTTGAAGGGAATCCTGGGTTTTGGCTCACCCAGCGCTGTCCGGAGAAACGCAGCAGCAGTTGAGGATAGAGCTTCATTTTCTAGTAGCCACATCATTAAAAGTAAAAAGGACATAAATTGTTTATTGTGGTAAAAAGACATAGCATCAAATTTGCCATCTTGACCTTTTCCAAGCTAACAGCTCAATAGTATTAAACGGGACATCACTTCAGCAAGCCACGTGCCATTCATTCTAATAATGTAGTTTATTTAACCCTGTAGGTCCCAGGTATTACCATTCAGCATCATCATCATCATCTTCATGGTACCAAGGGCACCTTACACCTGAGCTACATCCCCAGCCCTTTTTATTTTTTGAGACAGGACCATGCTCAGTTTCTGAGCTGGCTTTGAACTTGCAATCCTCCTGCCTCAGCTTCCTGAGTCACTGGAATTACAGGTATGACCGCCACGCCCAGCCACTAATCAACATAAAATCATTAATGATGTGTTTCACTTTTTTCTACCTAAAAATCGGGTGTGCATGGTGTCAGGCAGGCACTGAATTTTCAGTGGAAATATTATCTAAACTTTATGACATTTAGTTGAAAAAGCAGATTCACACACCCAAATTGTCCCAAGCATTCTTGACAGTTTTCCAACTCACCAAATAGTCAGCTTTTAAGTTCACGTTGATTAAAATTAAATCAAATTTTAGGGATTCGAGTCCATCATGCAAGCCACAGGGCAGGTGCACAAGAGTGCATGTGGCTGGTGGCAATTGTGTGGGCACTACAGGTCAAGAGCTTCTAGAAAGTGCTTTGCAAGTGTGGGTGTTCTTGTTCTATAGCTAGCGGAAAGGAAGGAAACCGGAAGCTTCAGGTCTTGACCCAGTGGGGACCACACTGGGTTATGGAGCAGGATGGGTCTCCTCCCCAGCCCAGTGGCAGCTCAGACCCACCAGCACCACTCTGGACAAAAGAAGTATTCTCAGCCTGAACCCCCGTCTCCCCAGGCCCATGCCCAGGGGATGTGGGGTGAGGCTGATGACCCAGTTAATCAGGAGATTGGGCTGGAGGAGACTTCAGACTGAAAATTAAGAATCACCTGGCTTACTTTACCACTGGAAGATCACTCCAACGACTTCCTCCAGCAAATTGCTAAGGGAAGTCATTATCCCGGAGTGGGGGAGGGGCACCCCCAGCCCAGATGCAGCCCCTGCGTGGGTGGAGGGGGGGCGGGTGCTGCTCACCGGGCCATTTAACCAGGTTCCTATTTTTTAAAGTTTCCTTTTCCACGATTATTTGTTGACCCTAATTGTTTCCATGCCCATCCTCGGCGGCCTGCACTCCCTCCTGCAGCCGGCAGCGGGGTCGGGCAGGCTCCCCCTAATTGCCTGCGTTCCTGCCTTGCCCCTCCAGTCTCCAGGGCAGGCCCCTTCCCACATATGCTTCCAGAGCCGTGGTAATGGAGGGGCAGCAGCGCCCAGCTGATGACATATGTCGGGCTGTGTGCTGAGGTCGACCAGGCGTGCAAGATCACATTCCGTGAATGGGAAGGTCAGCCTGGCGCTGCTTTTACAAGCGGCTTAAGGATTTGCAGCTAAATGGGGCTAACGTGGAGGGGTGGGTGGGTAGTGGGCCTCTTGTCCAGCCCCGTCCTCTGTCTTCGTCTTGCATTGATTAGGAGGTTTTCTGTCTCCCAGGACAACGCTCTGGGGAAAAATGCCTTCGCAGCCACTGGGGTTCCCAGCCAAGGTACAAACCTGGGCCTTGAGCCTGGGGAGGGTGGGTTCAGTCCCCTGTGTCGGGGCTGCTGCTGGGAGCCGTGCGGCAGGAGTGTGCCAGGAAGAGTCCTGGGCTCTGCTTGCTCACAAATGTGTTCATGCTCCATTAACCCTGCATGGCCTGAGGGGCAGATGGCGGCAAGGCAGGGAGGGAACAGAGGAGGCCTAGGCTCTGTCACCGGGTCCTGCTCCAGGATAGATGCAAGCAAATGTGAGGCCACCACTCACCTGCCTGGGCACTGCGCCCCTCCCCAGCCCACAAAATGCACCTGCCCAGACTCCATTCCAGAAATTACCAGGGGGCACCCAGGCCCCTGTCCAAACTGAGCAGCCAGCCCAGGGCCAACATTCTGGATATAAACCAATGGCATTTTGCATCCCCTCAAGAGTACAGACCATAAGGGCATTTACTGAGATGTCACAGCTCCCAGTGTTGTGCCGAGGCCTCTAGGGACAGCTGACCTAAGCCTCTCCACAGCCCACGAGGACAGCACTGTCACCAGGCCCATATTAAAGCCAAGGATAGTGTTTGTGGATTTGCCTGCCTGCCTGGCGTCTTCCTTCCTTCCTTTTTAACCATAAAAGCTGCTTTTTAAAAAGCCAATGATACCAAAACAAGTAAGGTCAGAGGTCGAAGTGTCCCTAGCCTGTGTCCCTAGTGAGCACCCTAAGTGTGCACACACAATGTCCTTAGTAAAATGTCATGCATTCATTCAACAAACATCCCTTGAGATTTTAGTACATATTGGAGATTATGGTACAGCTGCAGATGGGGGTCTCTTGCCCTTAGTGTCCCTGCACTGGGGCTGGCCACTCTGTCTGCAGGGGCTGCCCCGGGCACTGTGCTTAGCAGCACTCAGATACCAGCCCTAGTTGAATGCAGAAATGTCTGTGGTCACTGTCCCGTGTACCCTGGAGGCTAGCCACATCCCCAGGTGAGAACCACTGGCCTAGAAGGACGGAGCCCTGCAGGACTTGAGTGCAGAACGTCTCATCTGACGGCTTCACATCAGTTTCCGGAGGGTGGAGGTGCTGGATCTTACCTGTCGAGCCCTGTCAGCAGACATTTGGGTGGTTTCTACCTTTGATCCCTGACAATCAATGTCACGGTGAGACTTCTTTCTTATATCTACTGCTCCCACGCACATCCCAGCATTTCCACGGAACTGACTCTTCACAGTGAAATCGCTGGACCAAAGGTGAAAGTGATTCAAGGTCGCCCCAAACTTCCCCTGTTCCCTCTAAAAGAGGGCTGCACCAATTGACCCTCACTGACAGCATTTGAGAGCCCTTGACAAATACCTGCTTTGGTGACAGGGATAGAGCCATCAGAAGACCATGCTGAACATGTTAGAAAAAGGAGATTCTGCCATGCTCCATTCATAGAGGCTCTTGGGGCTTTTATTCCACTCTGCCTTTGACGTTGTTTTTAGCTAAATGATCATAATTACTCAAAGTGGCAGTTTCAAGATTTCTACATGAGCCCACAGAAGGTTAGTTGGCATTTGTACTTTCGAGAACTGATGAATGTGAAGGGTTTCCATTTTCATGACTCTGTTACAAAGAAAGGCCAGTCGGACGGGCGCAAAGTCAGGGCTCCTGCCACCCGAGAATGGAGGCAGAGCCCTGAGTCCAGAGAGATGTTGGTGACCCAGGTGTGTCATCTGGGAAGGCCATTCACGAGGAGGCTGGTGTTCCTGACCCAGAGACCTGCACTCCCCAGAGACGGGCTGCCTAAGGAGGGCCACTGCTTGCAGTTGCCCCTGGGTCCAGGGCCGTGCTACACAGGGGTGGGGCTGGGGCCAGGCACTTGGACAGTGCCCTAGACATGCCCACTCCTTTGGGGTGGTTGTATAGGGTTTGCTTCTGCCCCTTCTCCTTGCAGGTTCTTCTTCCGATGACAAAACTTGGCTCAGCTCACCTCCCCCATTAATGGAAGGAACTGGAAGCACTACATCATGAGAGGAAATGGCCTTGATGGAATTGCAGGACGCCCTGCTCAGAATGAACCTCCAATCTTTGCAGTAGTTATCTAAATGGATCACTCTCTAAGCATCTTTTCTTTTTAATTAAATTTAATGAATTTAAAGGGTACCTTAATTGTACATATGCACAACGTTCTAAAGACACAACAATAAAGTTATACTGACAAAATTTAGGTTTCTTCCCAGCCTTGAATCTCCAGCCATCCAGAGTCAACATGGTTACTATTAAGGTAATCAATATGAAATTGCTGACCAGTCAAAATGTCAGTTTCACATGATTCACTCTGTTACTCTCGGTTTTTCATCCAGAGATACTCTGCATGTGAAAAGCAGCTCATAGGTAGACTTCTTACTTTCCTTTTTTTAATACAAATGACAACAGATTGTATGCTGTTCTTCATCTTGCTTACTTTGCTCAACCATGTAGCTTGAAGACAGCTCCACATCAGTTTATAAAACAACAACAACAACAAAAAGAGTCTCGTTCTCTTTTTAAGAGCTAGGGACTGTTCTGTTGAATGGATGTGTCACAATCTGTTTCACCAGCGTGGCGATGGGCAGCTAGACTGTTTCCAGTCTCTTTCCACTGCAAACAATGCTGCCGTGCCTATTCCTGTGTGCACGTCCGATCTTGCAAGTGGGGGCGTGTTTGTGGGACAAGTTCTTCAAAGTGGAATTGCTGAAGGATGTGTGTCTTTTTAATTAGGAAATCTATTGTCTAATTGTCCTGCATAGAGGTTGCATCAATTCATTCCCTGAGTAGATTGACAGGGGTCCAACTTGACACTGTGCCTGATTTTCAGGTCCACAGAGCAATGAATGTTCTTCATGGCTCAGGGAGGCATGAGGATGCCAGGGCAGTCTGGGAAATGCAGATTCTCTTGATAACATGCCAAATTTTGTTCTGTGTCCTCCAAAGGACAGATAAGGCCAGGGAAGTCCCCTCTTGGCAAAGCACCTACCCAGCCTGGAGGATTGGGTGCGGGGAGGGAGGGAAGTCCCCATGAGCTAGAGATGAAGGGGGAAAGGCAGGTTCTGGGAGCAGTGTGGACTCCTTTCTTCTCCCAGCCCAAGGGGAACCACAACCCCGAGGCTGTCCAGCCTCAGCTGCCACTTCACAAGCAGAGCATAGAAAGCCCTATGGCCACAGTGTGTGCCTTCTGGTGTGGCAGAAGTATTTTTCACAAAATGGCAACTTCAGGTGGCACCCAGGAAAGAGCTCCAGCTTGCTCCAGGGAACCAGTCCAGCATCCTTACCCTGGAGATGAGGAGGGCCTGGGAGTCCGCTTAGCATGCCTGCAGTGTTTTCCAGTCCTCTGACACTCTCTCCAGGAGGTGCAGGCCGACTCCCTCCCCTCAGTGTGGGCCAGACAGAGGTCCTGTGGAGCCCAACTCTACAGGGCAGCAGCTGCAGGGAGGGCATCAGGCAGCTTGAAGAGGCCCAGGAGGAGGAACTGAAGCCTCTCACCAACACCCAGTGCCAACTGGCCAGCCTCTGGGGTGCACCATCCTGAGAGCGGTTTCCCCAGCTCCCCCAAAGCCTTCAAATGACACCAGCTTTGATCAACGGAGTCAGATGCTGATCAACTGCTCAGCTAAACTGCTTCTGAATTCCTAACCCAGAGAAGCAGGGAGATAATACGGGGCTTTGGGTGACTCGTCACACAGCAAGAGGAAACCATGGGCGGGTCCAGGATGATCAGTTCATGGACAGCCTGTGACACCTGCTCCTTTGCCTCCACTCGTGTCATCTGCCCCTGGGAGGGGGCAGAGATCCTCTCCAAAGGACATGGAGCAGGGCTGAGAGAAGATACTTCGTCCTCCCTGAGGTCAGCCTGAAGGCGGCCAGGCCGCTACTCCAGTGGAGCAGGGTCCTGAATGCTCGGCCTCTGCCTTCATCACCACCCTGTCCCTGCAGGGACATTATGTGGCCTCTCCTCTCCTGAACTTTCTCTTCTGCAAGACGCAGTGATAGCCAAAGACATAGTGGGGCCAGGGAGGCTCCGGAGGCCTCTTATGGTCTCAAGGCATCCATTCATCCTCTCAGCAAATTTGTGCTGAATGCCTCCCGAGTCCCCAGTATGGCAAGACGTGTACCACGAGGTACTGGGGACATGAGTGACAGCAAGTCAACCTCCCTATTACCAAGGGAATGGCAGTCCAGTGGGAGAGACTGGCAGGTGCCCAGGCTGCATGCTCACGGTGAGGAGCAAGGCCTCCTCCCAGGATGGGGACGCAGGGACACAGGCTGTGACTCCTGAGTGGGCCCCGTGCTTCAGGCAAGTGACCCAGGCTCTTGCTTCACATAAGGGGCAGGCGTGGAGCCAGAGAGCCCTGGGATGTCCGGCCACTGTACACTCTTCCTCTCATTTGATCTTTAAGGCCTTGCAGCCTCACGAGGCCTGCAGGGCATCCTCGCCCGATCACAGCCCAGCACGGCAGCTCGCCCTTCCGGGCTCACCCTTCTCTGTGCCCCCGGGATGCTGCCGCCCACCCTGGGATGTGAATGACCCTGGTTCTGTTCCACCCCTCCCTTCAGTGATTGGCGTGGGCATTTGCATACAGGATGCAGCCCTGGCCAGTGAGTGTTGAGGGAAGCTCCTCGGGCGGCGCTGCTACCCAGACAGCAATGTGCCCGCAAATCCCCGGCATCGTGTTAAGATGCAGATCCAGCAGGTCAGGGAACAGGGCTGCACCTCTGAGGAGCTCTCAGAACCAGACACCACACCTGACGAGACACTGGTGCTGCTGCTGCTCAGACCACACCTGAGGCCCGTGGCCCTAAGGCTTCCCTCCCCTGGGAAGAGTGCCGCACAGGGAGCCTGTCCTTCCTGCTGTGACCTTGCAAGGACAGGCTGCTTGGAGCTGAAGCCAAAGCACTGCAGCGGAGCCCCCAGGACAAAACCAGCCCTGTGGGAGGCGGATGGAGAGCTCCGGAGCCTTGGGTGGCACGTGCGCCTCTTAACCACACCTGGAGCTGCTCAGGAGCCGTGATCGATGATAACTGGCGGGCGGGGACTTGAGTTGGGACTCTTATTTGTTGCCCAAAGCTCGCGGCCATGGCACCACGGGATCCCGTGCTGTAACGGGTACGCTGCCCACAGCAGGGCAGGTCAGCCTTCCGAGCAGACCAACCCGGGGCTCCCCAGCCCCAGCCTTGGCGCCCCGCCGTCCCTCCACCGCAGCAGGCTTCGGTTTCCTTAGGCAGGAAATGGACTTTGCTGATGGTCGATGAGAGAACAGGTGCACTGCGAGCTCCCCAGCACAGCTCGGCTCCACGCAGCACCACGCACGCCCCGCCACGGGAAGACTTTTTAAATTTGCTCACAGCCACATTCACGACATGAAAGAGCCGGGTAAACTTGACTTTCATAATTCATTTAGCTCAAAATAGTATCGGTTCAACACGAAATCAATATGCAACTAGATACTGCACATTTTCAGTTCTCAGTCTTCGAAATCTGGGGTGCACCTTCCCTGATGGCACATCTTGATTGACACCAGCCCCTCTGCAAAGGCTCCAGGGTCACATGTGGCGGGTGGCTGCTGAGGACCTGGGTCCCAGAGTGCAGCTGGGCTGCGAGGAAATATCACAGGGAATGGATTCCCTCTGGCTGCTCGGCTCGGGCAATAGAGGAGAACGGACTCTGGATTTTGGAGGAGCTTCTGAATACACGGACCCCAGCCAAAGGCCACCTGAAGGTAAAGCCTGCCGCTTGGGGTCGTCTTCATCTCCTGGGTGTCTTCTCACTCAGTCAGTCTTCATGAAAAGCGCCCCCAAGAGAGAGGCAAGTGACATCACAGCGCTGCTCAGAGGCGCAGCCAGGAGGGGTGGCAAGGCAGTGCCTCCCCAGAGACCACCAAACCCCACTAGGAGCTATATTTAGGGAGTGTCAAATCCCCCCAACCCCTGCCTTTTAGCTGCCATGTCCTCTGCTCCACAACGTTCAATGGCTCCCTACTTTCTGTTGGGTCCATGCTGAACTCCTGGAGCGTCTAAGTTCTACCAGAGCCTGAGCCCGTACTGGTCACTGGGTCCAGCTTTCCCATGGCCCGCTGTGGTTAAGGCAGCCCCAGGCCAGGCCTTTGAGGCCTCAGCTGGACCTGTTTCTCTTGTTTCCTGTCATGGATCTGCTTGGCGTCTTTTGCTGGAGTCAGTTACAGTTGGAGCTGTGTCACATGCAACCACAATGGTTCTGACTACCGTGAAGAAAAGACAGCCCCTCTGTTGCATGGATGAAGAGGCTCCCAGCTCCTCCTCCATCTACCCAGAGTGACCCAGACGTGGCCACCAAGCAGGCTCCTCATGGGGGAACCACATGAAGGTCAGATGTTGCTGCCAGCCAAGGTCATTGCCCTTCCTCACACTGAAGATGCCTGCGTCTCTTGGTTGTAAGCACAGAGCCGCCCTGGCTAGTTCCCATGGTGGGCGCAGCACAGCCCTCAGCCAAGGTTCACGTCCCGAGCTTCAGTAACCTGCAGCCGGTGGCATTCCCCAAACATTAAATCAAAGACTCCAGAAGTAGCAAACCCTGTGTTTTAAATTACTTTCGCTGCCGTAGGGTGCTGCGATCTGTGGACCAGACCTGTCACAGCACTTGGTGGCACATTGGCCTTCCTCAGCACCCAGTCCTGGGCCCACTGGCATTGGGCAGCTGGGTAATGGGTAGGGGAGAGTCCCAGGTGTGCAGCTTGTTCTGGACATGAGGAGTCCGGGGCAGCCTCCCCTCCCACCCCTGCCGGTCCCCACCTCCGTGGCTTCTTCTCCACACACCTGATTCTTACCTTCCTGCAGTTCTCTGAAAAGTCTTCACAGTTAACCCCTTACTCACAATTGGGTATGTGTTGGGAGGCTCTGGGGAGCACTGAGAGGCACTGGGGTGGATTGGGGTGTTCTTAGAGGTTCTGGGGAGCACTGGGAGGCACTGGGGTGGATTGGGGTGCTCTTAGAGGCTCTGGGGTGCACTGGAAGGCTCTGGGGTGGATTGGGGAGCACTGAGAGGTTCTGGAGAGCATTGGGAGGCACTGGAATGAATTGGGGAGCACTGGGAGGCACTAGAGTGGATTGGGGTACACTGGGAGACTCAGGAGAGCACTGGGAGGCACTGGAATGGATTGGGTAGCACTGGGAGGTGCCACGGTACACTGGGAGGCACTGGGGTAGATTGGGGTACACTGGGAGGTTCTGGGGTGCACTTGGGGGCACTGGGATGGATTGGGGTGCACTGGGAGGCTCTGGGTGGATTGGGGTGCACTGGGAGGCTCTGGGTGGATTGGGGTGCACTGGGAGGCTCTGGGAGTCCTGGGCTTTGCCGCCCTCTCTCAGCCTGGGTGTGGCTGCCCGTCCTTGGCTGGGAACAGCCACGGCAGCCACGGTGAAGTAATCTCGCTGTGGCTAATGGCTGGGCTTCCAGAACAGCCCAGTGCTGGTAGGTGTGGGAGCCCGTCACACACGTGTGTGCACACAGCACTCGGCTCTGCAGGCCACTCAGCAGCTTCACTGCACTGTGACCAAGCTGGGCATGGGGTCCTGCAACCTACCTCCAGTCTGCGGCCACAGACCCTCCGCGAGGCCCCTTCCGGGCTGAGTAAATTCCAGATAAACAATGAGAACGCCGAGCCCGTGTGCCCCACGGCGCTAGTTTAAAATAGAGCAACGAACAGCTTCGTTCTGATCACCGGGTCAAACTGTAGGAAATTAGAAAAAACCACACAGGGAAAAGTTAAATCATCCATAATATTTTGGTAACAGCTCTGGTCCCCCTGGCTGTCTCTGGGCTGTTTCCAGGGAATTAAATTTAAGTCATATTTTCAATGGCTCCCAGGTCTCTAGTCTCCTCTGCCTGGACGTCCAGTTGTGCCCAGTTCTGCTGCTACACACTATCTGGCAAATGTTCCCAGGCGAGCATCTGCGCCCCCTCCTGATGCTTCCCCAGGAGAAGCCACTTGGCATATGAGGGGTGGGGGGCCTCACGCCTAAGCACGCCGCCGTCCAGCAGGGTCTCGGGAGGGGCCTGCTCGCCTGCACGCCACTCTGGGTCCAGTTTTAAAATCTGTCTTTGCATCCTAGCAGGTGTCCCCTGCGCACCTGTACTTCCCAGGGACATGAGTGCACCTTTCTGTAGGAGGCCGGCCGGCCACTTGCGCCTCATTTCCTGGTCTTCACTCTGCAGCTTACTTGGCATCTTCTTTCTCGACCTTGTCCCCGTCACCTGGTCTTTTGTCTGTTTAAAGAGGAATGCCGGTCTGCGTCCCTTCTGCTGTAGAGGCTGGGCCACCCCTCCACTGGCTTCTGGCCACCTCCCAGCTGTGCTGCCCCTGCCACCGGCCTGGCCTCCTCAAAGACCCTGGCAGGTCCTGCAGGGAGCGCTAACACCATGATGAAGTATCTAGAAAAAAAAAAAACAGGACATAAATAGTTGAGCATCTCTGAAACCCACCATCTACTCCCTGATCCACAGAAATGATAGAATATTCTGGAAAACTCCTGCCTAGCTCTTTTTCCCAGAGGAAATGCTCTGTCAATAAACAGCCCTCCAGAGCGTTTTGCAGACAGCGCCTGACATGGCCGGAGCTGAGCTGGGCAGGAGTGAGGGGAA
The DNA here is from genome assembly GCA_020662805.1 of Glaucomys volans. NCBI lineage: Eukaryota > Metazoa > Chordata > Mammalia > Rodentia > Sciuridae > Glaucomys > Glaucomys volans. The sequence goes on from JAJEJO010005738.1 coordinate 123,733, forward strand.
GGCAGTAGGTGGGAAGGAGCAGCCAGCTCAGGACCCACTGGCCCCTCACTCCACAGATGGATGCTCACCTCATTCATGCCCGCTGGGTGCCAGGCTCAGCTCTAAGGGACAGAGAGGGAGGGGGCCAGCCACCTGACCCACAGGGCCCACATGCCAGTGGTTCAACTCAGAGGCAGGGATCCTTATTTTCTGGCTGGAAGTCTCTGGGTGGTCTGGTGGCACCCCGTGGCTGTCTAGCTGGGATTCAAGTGGTCTCCTCTTCCTCCCGAGCTGCAGCCCTCTGCTCCACCAGGCCTGCTGGCACCACCAACATGGAATCTCCTCCGTCCAGATGTTTCCTGGCTGTTTCCCAGATGCACCCAGTGGCCCTTCCCTGACCCTCACGCTGCTGCCCAGAGACTCAACCTTCCCCAGGACCCAGATGATGGAATCAAGTCGGCTGACTCCTCCTAGCTGTCCACACTCGCTCCATACGTACAAGCACTTCTCTGGACTGAAAAGGCGGGGGGAGGGGGGTGGCACTCCTGTTCAAACAGAAATGAGGCCTCCCTGTCACTGGGGAAGAAGCAAAGTGATGGGAAAGTCACTGGAACCCTGAGTCTGTCACCCACGCCCAACCCTCTGGGCCACACAGACAGCGTCCCCCTGGAGCCAGCCAGGGCCCCCACCCCCTGTCTGCTGAGGACAGAATGGGAATAATGATGCCAATAATGGTAAATACATAAAACATTTGCTTTCTTCTCCGAGCTGCCCCCGGGCACAGCGCGCCTTGCCGGCCAATTCTTGCAAGACTGGGAACTAGGTCTTCATGGCGGAGGGCCCTGCGCCCAGGCCCTGCTGTCGGGTGGCTCGGGGGAAGTGCAGACGAGGAGCCCCTGAGCACCTCCTCTGAGGTCGGGGTCGGGGTCGCTCTTTCTGTTTTAAGTGTCTGCAGAGATGCGGGCATCAGGGGTCACCCGGTCCTCAGGAGTGACAGTGACGAGGCAGGAGTGGCACGAGTGGAGGCACAGGACCAGTCAAGGTGTAGGACTAGTCCTGCTGCTGGTTAGTGGGATGGTCGCCTTCCTGCCAGGCCCTGGGCTGGGGGAATTTCTTGGGTGACTGTGCGTCAACCCAAGACAGCGCCGCTGAGGAGGAGGTGGCATGTGAACATCATGGGTTAACAGGCCCCGTGACTTGCCCCAGAGTGGCACCATGAGCAAGTGGCAGGATCCAAACGGAAGTGCTCTGAGGCCCCTGGAAAGCAAGCCTGTGCCCACCCATTGGGCCCTTCACCCTGCCCCAGGCCAGCAGCCCAGGGTCCTGCCACCCCACGTGTCTGCAGAAGATGGCCGGCTCTCTTCCTTCTGCAAGGAAGGCAGCCAGGGAGCCGGGCTCTCAAGGCAGAAAACTGCACTCAGAGCCCAGATGCTCACCTTGGAACCTTCCAGGCTCCCAGCCTTCAGAGCCAGGCCTCTGGCCCCAATGCCCCCGGAGCCGGGCCTGCTCGGCACCCACAGACAGGCCCCAGCTGCCCCATCTCCTCCCACAATCAAAACCCCCTGACTTGCACACTCCAGTCGGGTCCCTCGGATCTCCTGCGAGTTTTCTGGGTCTGGCTGGGGTGGGGGTGCCTCCTCCCAGTCCCCGGGCACCTGCTTCTGCCTGCTCTTACCTTTCAGCAGCGATAACTCTGGGGTTTCTCACCGGGGCAGCGGGGGAGGGGGGGGCTGGGACCTGTGCAGAAGCTGCATGTGGTCACGCATGGATGGTGACAAATGCCATGCTCAGAGAGACACATCACTTGGTGATTTTGTGTGTGGACATCCTAACCCAAGGCAGCCAGGGCCTCCCTGGGTGGCATGACCCACGGGAGCCCGTCTCACACGCAGCCCACCACCCTCCGCGGCTTGGGCACACTGCCGGCCACTCTGGCTGCAGAAGCAGCTGGGTATTGCTCTCTTCATCTGCAGGACCACCTGAGCTGATGATGCTTTGGGGGTGCTAGGGGAGGCGGGGCGTAGCGAGTCCCCAAGGACTCCTCCATGTTGCCGCAGTGTCATGGTGCTGGGTGTGACGGCGCCCCGGAAGCACTTGCTCTCTGCCAAGGAGCGAAGCACCAAAACCAGCTGGTGCCAGTGTCCCTTGGACAGTCTGCACCTCCCTGAGCTTGAGCCTTCATGGTCACCAGGCTTGGGAATCGCAGTTTTCCTTGGAATTCCCAATCTCCAGCTGAGGACACTGAGGTTCCCCCAGGCACAAACCCTGCCAGAGCCTTGGTTGGAGGCCAGGTCTCCATGGGTTCTTGCTGAGGCTCTCTGGGCCCACAGGAGGTACCTCACCTGTGTCCCCAAGCCTCAGGTTGCCATTTCCTGTCCAGTGCCATTTGCTTGGAGATTTGGCGTTTTAAGGCCGGGCTCCTGGCTCTCCTGCTCCTACGTGCAGATGTCCGTTGAGTCAATGGAGGACTAGACAAAGGCTCAGCTTGGTCATGCCTCCCCAGGCCCCTGGCCCCATTGAGTACACTGACCTGCTGAGCAGGGAGCAAAGCCACCCTCCACTGGAGGGGCGCGGGCAGCTAGACAGATGCCCTGCCCCAACAGCAGCCCCTCCACCCCTGCCCAGGGCCCCAGCTTCCCAAGCCCTCCGCCTGGCAGGCAAACGCTGCCCCCTTCTGGCCCCAGCAACAGGCGCGCCCCAGACGAGCCCAATGTGAACTTCATTAAGTCCAAACAATAGGTTCCTGGAGACCAAGGATAAATCAGGGCAGACGGGCTGGTGAGACAGGCGCTGGGTGGAAACGAAGGTTTTACGATTCCTGCTTCACTTAATGGGACTCCTGAGATCCCTCTGGGCAGAGTGGCATCGGCCACCATTGCACAACCAGGCCGCCCCGAGCTCAGTCTGTTCCCTTCAGAGATTAGAAAAGCATCTCGGGCTCAGAAGAGGCAACGGCCCCCTGAATTAACACAGGGCTCTGGAGGCGACTGGTCGCGAGAGGCCGGGCGGCCATGGGCGCAGCCACCCCCGCAGGCCCCGGGGAGTGAGGCCAGGTGCGCCTCGGTGCTCCTTCGCCCAGTTTCAAAAGCTCCTCACCAGCCTCCCTCCCTGCAGAAGAGCCCAACGGGAGGGGCAGGCGCCCCGGATTTCACAACCCACAGGAGCTGCCCAGGCCGGGTCTGTGCGGAGAGGTGCCGTGGGACACTGGCTCCTGGGAGGCTCTCCAGGTCGCCCCGCACACTCCCTGTGTGAGGAGCCTGAGGGCCCAGCACCTGGCTCTGAGCGGCCACCAGGAACCCTGCTGTCTGAAGGGTGGGGCACACGTGTCTCAAGCCCACCCTGCGACCTGTGACCCTGACTTCCTCCCAAGGGCTGCACTAAAGCCAGCGAAGTTTCCCCAAAAGAGTCCCCTAGGTCCCAGCTCCAGGAGGCCAGGCCTGGTGTGGGCGAGATGGGAGGAAAGTGGGGAGACCAGATGCAGGAAGGACCTGGGGGGTCAGATGGGGGACAAATGGGGTCAGGTGGGGAGGAAGGGGAGTCAGAAGTCTGCTTTTCCCGTTCTAACTGTGACAGCAGCACTGGGTCCCCAGCCTGGGCTGCCTGGGCTGTGCTTCTGCCCTCCACACCCTCTTACCCTGTCCGCCTGGGCAGCGTGGGGCCATCCCCCCAGGAGGACATCCCAGCGCCAGCCGGGCTCGGCACAGCCCTGGTGAGTGTGGACCGTGGCCAGCAGCAGGACAGGAGCGGCCAGGCTGTTCCTTCCCCACTGGCCTTGAAAACCAGGAAAGGGGACGGGGTCTGGGTGCAGCTGAGCCGCTGCATCCTGAGGGGTGCGGGAGACGCAAGCCCCAGAGGGTCAGGGCTGAGCCCTAGGCAGTACCAGGTGGGGCTCCAGGCCCAGCGCAGCCTCCCTTGTCTGCATCTGACACTCCAGGACTCTCGCACGACTGTCCCAGTGACCAGCTCCCACCAGGGGCCAGCAGGGAGAGAGAGCCTGCAGCCAGGGGTTCTGCAACCAGGCCACTGTCAGGGACATCACCCTTCACAGCCTGCTCTATGCTGGGTGCAGGTGAGCGCAGAAGCCACGTCCCCACTCCAGGGGGCTGTACGGCCTCCTGGGGGCAGAGATCAAAGATGCTTTTGCACAAATAATCAATGATAGTTGTTGAACATGCTCAAGGACTGGAGCTTCGGGACGGAGAGCTGGTGCGAGGAGGAGGTGGCCAGGCACGGGGGGCCACCAGCAGAGGCAGCACAGCCCGGAGGCCTCTTCTGAGGAAGGGAAGGCGCAGCTGGCACCCCTACCCACTCTTGTCCTGAGCTCAGAGACCAAGCCAAGTGCACCCGCACCTCCCAGCCCTGCTCCAGGGTCTCCGCGCACCGCAAGCACTGATGTCCCCCGCTACGTGCAACCCAGCCCCTCCCTTCTGACTCGGGGTGAGATCGCGCAGCCTTCCCTGGCCAGGCCTGGGGTGGTCAAGAAACCTGGCTCCCTCCAAGGGCAAATGGGAAGCTCTCCATTCCCGTCACTCTGAACCTCTCTGAGGATCCCTTACTGCTGTGGAGTTGGAATAATCCTCGGAGAAAACGTGGCCCCCAGGGACTCCCAGCTAGGGGGGGTGGCAATGACCCCTCGTCCCAGGCAGGATCACGGCCCAAGTCTTCAGATGACTTCCTCTGTTCACCTGCCCGCTCACTCCTGCCTTGTGGCTCCCTCCTCTGCTCCCCACCTGTGGGGTCACCTCGACTACACACCGGTGGGCACCAGGGGCCCCAGGCGCTATTGGAGGGGGTCACAGCTCCCACCAGGGGCGTCCCCCATCCCAGGCAGAGGGTCCACAAAGCTCCCCCCGAGTCTCTGGGCAGAGCTGGTACCCAGTGCCCCCAATCACCCCAGGATGTTCCCTCTGCAACGGAGGAGAACCGGGTGTAATTTCGGCCTTAAAACATCCCTTTGAATTCCCTCCAGAGTCCACCGTGGTGGACAGGGGACTTTCATCCGCACCTCAAAGCGCACGTTAAACACCTGCTAATTATGTTTCTCACCAATTTGTGTCCTCTCCCCTCCCCTCTCCCCTCCCCCTCCCCTCTCCCCCTCTCCTCCCCTCCCCTCCCCTCTCCTAAGTGGAAACTAAGGCAAAAGGAGGCCGAGTGCCGCCCGCCCGAGGTGACAGCTTCTCCAAGCCCCAGGCAGCCTGAGGATCCATCTGCTTCACTATGTCCCTAACTCGGGGAAGCAGGCCGGCCCAGGCCCACAGGGCCACCCGCACACCTGCCCACAGCGACCTTGGGAGCCCTGCACCAGCCGGGGCCCCTCGGCACCCTCATCCTTGGCTGGCCTGGGTGCCACCTCTCACCTGTGACATTCTATAAAATAATCACCGACAGCAGGGCAGGCGCCGCCGGGGATGCTGACCTCGCTCTGGGAACGCGGGTCTCTCGGGGCCGTGAGCATTCCAGGACTGACCAGGCTGCTGTGACGGAGCCGCACCTGGCCCAGCACCTAACAGCACCCCGCATACCAAGCATGGCAGGCGGGGTGCAGGGCACAGGCGGGCCACACCCCCCAGGGGTTGCCCCCGCAGAGCTTCCTGGCAACTGTGGGAGGGCCTTGCACCAGGGTGGACTCAGGTGTGTGGCCCGATGTCCCACCGTCCCCTGTGCCAGGTGTTGCTGTTGGCCACCAGACGCAGTCGGGGAGTGCGTGACGATCACGCCCTCTTCTTCAGGTCGGGTCTGAGCCGTAGGTAACCAGACCCCTCGGCGAGCAGAGTCTGGAACACAGGACCTTCTCTGCGGCGTGGGAGAGACGGTGCGGGGCCGCGCTGCACTCCGCCCCATCGGGGTCTCAGAGCAGACGTCGGCCACAGACCTGCAGGGGGGACACGGAGGTTCTCGGACATTCAGCTTGGCCCCCCTCGCCCCTCTGCTTTTGAAGATGGCCACAACAGTGGCAGTAGACAACAGTGACGGCACCGTGTCCTGACGCTTGCTGTATACTGGGGCTGCGCGGAGTGCCTCCGATGCCTTCGTCTTTACACAGTGGGTCCGATTAACATCCCCACTTTGCAGAGAGGCTCAGAGAGGTTGTGGGACTTGGTCCCATGACCTGTCCGTGCCTGGTGTCCTGGGGGAGGGTGGCCCTGAGGTTCCCGGGGGGAGCAGCAGCCTCGGGACGCCAGTCCTCTTTGTCTGATGGCAGGGCCCAGGGCCACCACAGGCTGCCTTGGCTGCTGCCCACTGAGCCACTGACGCCCTCAGTGCTCTCACTTGCACCTAGATCAGTGGCCACCAAGTGTGAGGATGGTGACCATGTTCCCAGACTTACAGTGTGGCCTGGTTTCAGTGGGGTGCCCAGGCCCAGGAAGACTGTGGTTTCCAAGACCAGAGGCCAGAAAGCCCAGGGTCAGGCAGCTTCGGTGCCGGGGAGAGGCGAGCGTGAGAGTGGTCACTGTGTGGACTCTGGGCTCCCACATGTCCCTGTGTTGCCGGAGGAAGAGTCAAAGGGTTGATATTAATAGTCCCTGTAACTAGCCACTGCCCCACCGTCCTGAGGGAGAGAAGGGTCAGGAAAGCCAGGGAGAGCCCATTCTTCTGCCTGGGGGAGGGACCTGTGACTACAAAAGCCCCAGGAGACATCAGAGACACCAGGTGGGCCATCCTGATCTGCCTTGAGCCCTGGGCTGGGTGGACAGACTCTCCTCCAGCCTCGCACATAAGTCCCCCTGCGTTGGTCAGCTTCCTATTGCTATGACAAAGTACCTGAGAAAAACAACTTAAAAGGAAGAAAGGTTTATTCTGGCTCAAGGTTTCAGAGGCTGAGTCAATGGTCACACGGCCCATTGTTTTAGGCCTGAAGGAGGCAGAACATCGCAGCAGAAGCATGAGGTAGAGCAGAGCTGCCCCTCACTGCGGCCAGGAAGCAAAGGCAGAGAGCTGGACGCTACGACAGAGCCCTTCTCTCCAAACTCACCAAGCTACGGCTCCATCAGTGGACTCATCCACTCACGGCTCAGAGACCCAGCTCTGAGCACCGCTGCCCTGGGAACCAATGAGCTTTAGGGACACAGAGTCAAACCACAGCACCCCTTTATCTGCAAGGGTAGATTCCAAGACACCGGATGCCTGAAACTGGGGTCAGTTCTTCAGTGTCCCTGCAACCTTGCCAGGCGGTGGCCGAGCTGATCTGTCCGCTGTGCTTTGTCCTCAGAGGCGTCCTTTGAATCACTGCTCCTGTGCTTTGGAGCCGTTAGTAGGTAACATACGGGCTCTTCGAACACAAGCAACGTGACACCATGATCTGACGACAGGAAGGCTCCTAAGTGACCAGCAGGCAGGCAGCACATACAGGGTGGACACACTGCACAAAGGATGACCCGAGTCTGGGGACAGACGGATGGCACTCAGTTTCTCCACGCCACTCACAGTGTCACACAGTCACACAATTTAAAACTTGTGCATTATTTCTGGAACTTTCCATGTCATATTTTCAGTTAGTAGTCGACGGTGGGTGACAGAAACCAGGGAGAGGGAAACTGGGTGGGGGGCTCGGCACCTGCCCTGGGGCCGATGGGCTCCCACCATGTTCCTGCCTTTTCAGGGCCCCGTGGGCACTGGCATGAGGTGAGCAAGGTCACGTTCAAGGACGTGGCCTCTCCTCAACCTGCTGCTAATCACACTTTTCTTGGGGCTTCATGTTAATCCCAGTATTTAAATTCATTACTTCATTCTTAGTAATTTTTAATTGCCTAAGCAATGCATACCATATTTTTATTTAAAAATATTGAAGCTATGGGGAGGGCCGATCTGCTCTGTGGTTGTCCTGACATTTTCCTATGCATTAAAATAACCACAAAAATGGTAATGACCCAGTGAGGTGGCACACGCCTGAAGTCCTAGCTGATCTGGAGGTTGAGGGAGGCGGTCATAAGTTTGAGGTCAGCCTGAGTGCCTTAGTGAGATCCCGTCTCAAAATAAAAAATTAAAAGGACTAGGGATGTAGCTCCATGGTAGAGCATTTGATCCCCATACTGAAAAATAATAATAATGATAATAGAATAGCAACATTCATAATTCATTGAAGATTTATTGGGTCCAGGCACTGAATTAGGTATTCTGCATATACTATCTCATTTAATCTCAAAAAATCCTAGAAAGATAGTTACTCCTTTTGTCCCCATTTTGCAGATGAGAAAGCTGATGAGGAGCTGCTCTCTCTTCAAGGGCTCACATCTGGTGAAAGGAGAAGCTGGGAATCAGGCAGGCAGCCTCACCTCCCGGCACGCAAGTCTGCACGTGACCACTCCACTCCATCGCAAGCAAAAGCAGATCCTCCCTGCGAGGCAGGCTCTCTGCGAACTTCCCTGCATTCGCGGAGCAAGCGCCCGTCACAAGATGTGTGAGTGAATTTTCCCGTGAACTTGCCTGGTCACTGGCCCCAAGTGAAGACCCTGAGCATTCCAGGGAACCCCCGCCCAGGCCCTCAGCCCCGTCCCCCAAGGGATCACCTTGTTTTGCAACTTGCTTTCCTTCTTATCTGAGGACACATTGGGAACAGCTTTCGGGAACTGTGGCCTTTCTTATTTGAATGTCCCGTTTGCTCAATTCCCCATTGTCGAAACTTTGGAACGCTTCCAGGTTTCAAAGCTTGATTTTCTTATTCCAAATAACGTGTCCAGCAGCCGCAGCAGTGGTGGTGGGAGAGGACGCTGGTCGGTCCCCTCTTCATTCACCTGAACCACAGCTCAGCTGCGGCTTAAGTCCTTCAGGGCCCAGGAGGGGTGGCTCCAGCCCGAGGGCAGGGACTGATGGATCAGAAAACCCCGATGGGACCCAAGCAAATGCCCCAAGCAAATAGCAGCCTCCTTCTGTACAGAATGAGCTCAGGGAGAAACCTGCCTCCTACCTGTGCCTGGGAATTTCCTTCACCCCATTCTGCAGATGAGGACACCGAGGCCCCTCCTGCTTACACGCACAGGCTTAAACAGGAGCCAAAGCTCAGGACACAGCCAACCAGGCGCCCCCACGGTCTGCTACAGACCCAGCACAAAAGAGAAGGAGGCGGGAAGAATACGGGGTTCTGGACTCAGAGAGGAACCTGCACCCAGCCATGAGCCCCAGTGACTACCTGTCATGGACAGCTGGCACGGGCTGCTGGGGTGGACCTGCCTGTCTGCGGTTCCGCCTGTGAGCGTGGAACCAAGTCCATGTAAGATGGGCTCCCTCTAATCCAAGCGAGCACAGCCGACCCCTCAAAGCAACACTGATGGGGTCTTCGGGGCCAGGTTCTGGGCCAGGCCCTGGGACGTGAGATGCAATGGCGTCCACGTCCCAGCCAATGGTTTCCACTGAGCATCTACTATGTGCCAGGCACTGTTCTCAAAAGTGGGAATGCTATGGAGAGTGAGAGTGGGCTCCTGCTTCAGGACACAGCCAGGTTTGCTGGGAAGAGATAGTGAGCAGTGCAGGAAAGCCGAGTACTGTGAAGAAAAACAGGAAAGGGGAAGGAGTGGGGGGGGGGGGCCTTCGATTGTGAGCCCAGATCTGGATGCAAATGACTGGGGGCAGAGTCCTCAAGGCAGAAAGGAGCATGTGCGAAGGGCCTGAGGCAGGACCATGCTCTGGGTCTGAAGGAAGGAGTGGTGGAAGGAGCTGGAGATTAAGTCCTGAACTTGGGAAGCACCTTCAAGACACTGTTTAATGAGACTCACAGGAGGAACAGTCTGACCCCCCGGGGGATTCAGGATATTTACCTCCGGGCTTTCAACAAAGGCACTGGGCACAGTTGGCACCCACACTGCTCTGTTCTGCCTCCTGAGACTCAGACCAGCGGAGGCTGGAGAGCTCAGCCTGCGGCTCAGGGGCTCAGGCATGGCCCCAGGGAGATGGCGGGGTTGGTGGCACATAGGGAGCTGCAGTCTGGGCTTGGGGCCTTCAGGCTAATACGGACCAGAAACCAAAGCCAGGTCAGCTGAACCTCAAACCCCGTCAGACAGGCTGGGGTGGCTCCTCCCCGCTGGCTCGGCTCCTCCTTCCCTCCCTGAAGCACTGGATGGCTAGGAAGGAGCGGACCCAGAGGGTGTGCTGGGACCTTGACTGGCTGAGCCCTCTGCCCTGAGGAATGTTCACACTCCTGCCGCATTGCCTCATGGCGGGGAGTCCCCCGTCCCTGCGGAGGAAGGTGCCCTTGGTTATCTGATTGTAAAGGGCCCAGGCTTCTCGTTGTCAGTATTGACAGTATGCAAATGACCTCGCCCATAGAAATGCAAATCTCTGTCCGGACGCCAGGGCGGCTCGGCGGCTGTTGGCCAGTGCTTCTGTCTGTAAATGCGTTCTGGTGTTTCTGGTTGCTCATCCCAGCCTGAACCCGCCTCTGAGCCTTTGGTAACCTCTGCCCAGTCTCTCGTTCACTGAAGTTAACGAACTCTTTGATGCATCTTTATTTTAGATTCGTACAAGAGACAAGCCTTGTTCTTTTAAAAACTGACTCCCCTCCAACACGGTTCCCCTGATTTGCAAACCTGTGAGGTGGATCCCCATTTTACAGATGGGAAAAGCTGAGGCCCTGGGTACCAGGAAATCTGCACTTGAACCAACTCTTGGCGTCTGTGCGGAGGGTGCTCTGTGCTGTCGAAGGTCAGGTTGGCGCCCCTGATGCTCCTGCCTTCCCTGGGGCTCAGGCCTTAGGGGTGGGAGGTCCAAGGGCAGTGAGAGACCCTCCCTCCTCCAATCTCTGCATCTCTGAGCCCCAGCCTGGAGCTGACCGTGCACGGTGAGGGCAGCAGATTCCTGCCAGGCCTCGGAGCCTCCAGCTAAGAATCTGCCCCTGCTTCTTGATGACGCCCAGGGTCTACTTTATTTGTTTGTTCTAACAGGAGAAACGTCAAGAAACAGGCTCACTGCGTCCCAGGGCGGGGTTCCTCAGGAGCTGGCAAAGAACTACAGCTGTCCTGTGGAGGGACCGCCGGCCGCTGACCTCGAATATTATCTGAAGGGAGCGTGACCACGCTGCTATCTCCTCGGGTCGCCCTTCCTACATGAGATTCAAGTCACAGCCCTGGAGCCAGATGCCTGCCGCGGCCTGTGTGGGGGTGTGGACGAGGCACCTGAGGCAGGGCTCCCATCCCCCGGGCTGAGGAGGAGACCCAGGCCCAGCAGGTGGCACAGATGATTCACGCAGGTTTGTCACCTGACTTCTGCTCACTGTGACCCCTTCTGTGGGAGCCGCAGAGCCGCAATCCAGCGGCTTCTCTGCGGTTTGATCAGACTGTCCCCTTGCACAGATCTGCCGACTGCTCAGGTGGATGGGCGTCCCGAGCCCCCCTGCCAGGATCTGGGCAGGCGCCCTGGCTGGGCTCCTGGTGGCAGAGCGACCCCAGCTCCGGAGCCCTCTGTGAACGCGGTGGCGTTTGTGTTGTACCCAAAGAAAATAAAGTCATCCAAGCCGATCACGTAAAGCCAAAAGAAGCCTTTATTTTAGCTGGCCAGTGACGATTGCCCTTACTCCTAAAAGCGGGGTGCCGGGGAAATTGCACATTGTGTCATTGCCAATTTTTATAGGGCTCCAGACGGGATTAGGGCGGGGCTATAGGGTGCTGGAGGGTTTAGGGTTGAGCTATAGGGAGGGGGATTAGGGTGGGGCTGACTCTCTCTCTGGATGGCACTGGAGAATCTTTCTGGGAAGTATAGCATTTGATCTTCAAGAGGCTCCGCTGGGCACACCGAGGGGCCAACTGCCAAAGGTGGTCAGAGAGGCGGCCGCTTGCCAAAGGCAGCAGATCGGTCAGAACAGACCCCCGCAGGCACTGTCCACTCTGCTCTAGAAGCAAGGGGCTCAGTGCGGGAGCAACTCCATTCCCGGATCCCCTCTGGCCCCCTGCAGATGACGCTGCCACGCCCATTTGAGAGCCACCTCGTCCCCAGCCTCCTGGAGAGAAGCCAGCTTCCTGGTGCCCCTAAACCAGACGGCCTGGTGGTCAGGCCTTGTGCTGACCGGCCCCCGCTGGACCCGTGCTGGCATGTGGCACTGTGTGGAAGTGAGGGTGCAGGGCCTAGGCCAGGTCACAAAGGCATGACTGCTTCCACCTGACCTCTGGGGTCACTTGCTCTCAGAGAAGCATCCAAACATCCCCCCCGCAGGGAGCACGTGGAGGGACCCAGGGCTGGCCAGCCACTGTGGGCACAGAAAAGTGGGTCCCCCGCCCCCGTCAGGTGGCTGCAGCCCACTGAAATCTGACTGCATCTGATCTTGTTGGAAGAAAAGGTTTGTTGCTGAATGAAGTCAAAGTTAAGGCCTGGACAGGGCAGGCCTGGGCGTCCTGAGATGGAAGTGCCTGGACGAGTTCCTAGAGGGCTGTCCCCGTGCTCGGCTCGGAGGCGGCACAGAGCTCAAGCCCCGGCCCTGGAGCCTCAGAGTGCTCACGCGGCGAGCGGAGGCCATGGCCACTGTCACTGCTGGTGGTTGGATGGCTCATTCTCCCAGGGCTCATTCTCTCTCTGAGTCTCAGCTGTGGCCACCGCAGGCTGCTGCAGCGGCTCCCCGGGGGCCTGAGTGTCTATCTGGCTTATTAAGTGACATTGCAGAATGCGATCCTCCCCTCTGCGGCTGCTTCTGGATTCCTGCTCCGTGGCTTTGCTCTCGTGGCCTGGGAGAGAATTTTGCTTCTCTGCCCTGGGCAGCATGTCCAGGCTCCTGACGCCCCCAGCCACCCCCGTCCCCCTCAGGCTGTGTCGCCTCCAGCCACGTTCCAAACCCCGGGTCAGTCTCAGCTGCCTGGCCTAGAGCAAGGAAGCGTCCCCCAAGGTCTCAGACGCCCCGGAGACCCAGTGCTTCGGCTCCAACCTTAGCCCCTCTCCAGACAGATGTGGCTCATGGGTCCACCAGGGGACAAACTCCTTCCTGTCACCTCTGCCCAAGGGTCCTGCCTGGAGCAGACTCCCAGTCTCCATAGGGGCTCAGCATGGTCCACTGACCCCGACTGTGCCAGCCCCACCTCAGGCTGAGTGGGACCCCTCCCAGTGACACAGACCCTCCGTAGTTCCTGCCAGTCCCCCTGCCTTGGCTGGCGTGATGGAACCCATGGGGCTCCCCTGGGTCCTCTCAGCACTGCCTGTTAGCATGTCCCCTCCCTCACCACCTCGGCCCACCACTCCCGGTTGAGCAGCCAGGCCTCCTGGCAGCAGGAGGCAGGTTTTCAACCGACCTCCTGGGTGACACTGCCAGGGAGAAGTCTCACGTCACACGGGTCCCCGGTGCCTAGTGTGCAGGAGGAGCCCAGACCAACCTGCTTCTTCCTCTGAACACTCAGCTATAGACTCACGTCCAGCAAGTCAGTGGAGAGGGACGTCTGGAGGGACGTGTGCTGGTTGCCCATGGTCCACTCTGATGGTTCTTTTCATCTTCATTCAACCCGTTCCCTTTGTGGGGACAGTTGTCACTTAATAAGCCAGGCATCAAGAGGCCCACTCAGGAGGAGGCCAGCCATTTCCACCAGATACTCTGGAGGCTCATGAACTCGGGGTCCTCTATGCAGAGGTTCAGCTGCTTTCGAATTCTAGGCCCAAGAAGCTGGGGAGTGGCTCCGAGTAGAGGGTGCTTGTCGGGCCCGCGAGAGGCCCTGGGTTTAACCCCCAGTACCTCGAAGGAAAAAAGATGATGAATTCTAGTTTGCAAAGACTGCTTTCCTGTGCACGGGTGACAGCCGGGCAGACGGCAGAGAGCAGCTAGGAGGTGGCACTAGTGTGAACCCTCACTGAAACCTCGGGGTGCAGGGTGTGGCTTGGGGGTGAGCGTTTGCCTAGCATGTGTGAGGCCCTGAGTTCCATCCCAACAGCGCACGCGTGCACACACACACACACACACAGGACCCCACCAGTTTAAATCTTTTTGGTGTCTCCTCTTTGTGCGAGTCGGGACCTGCCTTTGGGACCCTCCACCGACTAGGGGCTGCTGAAGCCTGCCATCTGGCCAGCCAAGGTGTCCAGGCCTGGGATCTGTCACTCTGGCTGCATTGAGCTATTGTATTTAGCCCAAGTGGCTTGGGGACATTACAGAAAGGAACAGGATCCAGCTCCACGCACCAGCTGGAGCAGAGGTGGAGATCTGCAAGCCACAGTCGAATCGGGCCTGTGGCATGCTTGGTGTGTCTTGCACGGAGTTTCTAAAAATCTGAATTGGTGACCAATGTCTAAAGGTTTGAGCTTTCATATTTTTAAATGAAAAAAAAAATTCTCCCAATGTATGGGTGACGTTGAAAGCCTTGTCACATCACAGGCCACCTGGGCCTCCCCAGGGGCCTGCGCCCTTGCTCCTTCCCGCTGCTGGCTCAGCCCCTGAGGCCACCCTGCGAGGCCCCTCACCGAGACCAGTGCAGGGCGGGGGAGGGGCTGGCATTAGCAGGTGGAGTCGGTCAGCACAGGAGCCCTGAGTCCCTGCTGATGGCCTGGAGCTCGTGCCCAGCGGGAGCAGGACTCAGGAGGGCGGCGGGGTCAGCGCTCTCTAGCAGAGGTGACCTGGAGCTGGGCAGGCCGGCAGGACGGCTGTGGCAAGCTGGGGCTTCAGAGGAGGAGCGTCCTCTCTGGAGGGTGGAGGCCCCCATGTGCTGGGGCACGAACACTCCTGTGTCCATAGGGGCCAGGGAGGGCAGGAGGCCCTCAGGGAGAGAAGCAGGGCTGCCCTGGGGGCTCCCAGTCTGCGGGGACCCAGGCGCGGGGATCAGAGCAGCAGAGGTCCCGGAGCCCCCGAGGGGCTAAGACTGGTTCCAGACGGGTCAGCAAAGGAGCTGAGCCAGCCTTCAGGCCCGGGCTTCTCGGTCAGGCTTCCAGTCCTCTTCCTCCTCCAACAGAATAGACAGAAGGGTGGAAGGAAGACGTGGACCTCCTGCCACCTGGTCTCAACAGCCGGCGACCCACGGCCAGCGCCGCTCCACCTGTCCTGGGCACCCAAAGAAGATCCAGACACCTGTGGGTCGTTTCTAGACTCTGCTGGGGTGGAGGGAGGCCTCACGTCCCCTCCTGCTGCTGCCAGGACCTGTGTCCCCTCCAGATGGACGGGCAGCCTGAGCTCCCTGCTGACCAGGTGCTTCTCCTTTCTAAGCCTGTTTCCCAGTCTGCAGAAGGGAGAGGATAAAGGCTCCCTTCTCACAGGGTGGCTCAGGGGACTGGAGACAGGGAAGGAGGTCCTTGGAGCCTGGGACCCAGGAGCACCGGGAACAAGGCCCCCTCAGCAGCCAGGTAGACCAGATGGCCACGCCACTTAGCTGGGCACTCTCTGCCCAGCTGGGTGGTACCAGGGATGCAGCCTGATTTTCTCTTTGCCTGACTTTCCTCCCTGTGGTTAGTAGGGTGGTCTTTGGAGCCGGGAGGCCTATGCTTTAAACCCACCCTGAGTTCTTGTCCTCCTCCTGTCCCGAGTTCCTCGCCTGCTGGGTGGGGACCGAGAACAGCAAGGTGGCAGAGTGTGGCTGTGAGGAGCTCCTGGGTCTCAGGGAGCTGGGGGCTGGTGGCTTCCTCTCAGTGGTTGCTCTGTAATCCCGTCTATTTTTATTCAAGTCAGTAACAGGTCAGGCCTGGGTGCAGCTAATCCAGGGCTGAAGGCCAAGGGTCTCTGGGGGGAGGGTTCTGGTGACGGAGGAGGGTCCTAGGCCCAGGCTGGTGCAGGCAGCCCTGCAAGGCCAGGCACTTCCTGGCCCCCAGAGTGAAAGTCCAGCTGGGAAAGGAGCAACAGGGCAGCCTCCAGGGGCGCGGCTGTCGTGGGGGAGCTGTCTGGAGGCTTGCTCATTTGGAAAGGCAGGCACCTTGGTTTCTGGGAACGTGGCCTCTTGTCACAGCCCAGGGGGCTGCTGCTCCGCCTGCCTGGAAGTTGCCCATGGGCGGTAAAGTGTTTGTGGGGATCCTCGGCGGGCGGCACATCAAGGGAAGTCTGGGAGGCGCGGGGTCTGAGCAGCACCTTCACTGCCTGGTGACGTCAGGAGGCTGTGAAGTGAAGATTTACGAGAGTCTTAGGGAAAAGTGTCACCAGGTGCGTCTGTGGCCTAATGATACGGGTGGGAAATGAAACGGCAGAGTTGGAGCTAATAATAAATAGTGTGATAACAGGTCGTCGCTGCCCTGGCTGGAGGGCACCCAAGTCCACGTTTGGACAAACTGAGGTAAGTGCCCCTGAGGTCCTGCTCACTGCCACGTGGCTGGATTTCAGGGCTGGGCCTGGGCTGGAGCGGGGACCTCTTCCTTCCTATTCTGGGGAAAGGAAGAACCTAGGATGGTCTTTACTAGCATTTTAATTTCACAACAATTTTTTTAAATTAAGATATTCTAAATGAAAGTAGCCAAGTCTGTGAACACCCCTCCTCCACCAGGTCCCCTCAAGCCGAGGTCCCTGCCAGGGCATCTCTGTGTGCAGGACCGACTTCCTGCCTCACAGCAGGGCAGTCAAGGGGGAGACCCCGGCCCAGAGGGTGAGTGAGCTGCTCACAGCCAGGAAGTGGCCGAGGTGGGATTTGAGCAGGTCTCCCTGGGTCCAGCGCCTGTCGTCACCGGCATGCTGCTCTGGAGCCAGACTCTGAGCCCAGGATTCTTGCTGAGGCTCTGTGTGGGCGTGAGGCCCTGGCCAGTACCAGGTGACCCTCAGGGAGCCCAACCTGGTAGCCCCTGCCAGCCACGGGGGCCAACGTGTCCAGAGTGGCCCCCACAGAGCTGCCGGGGTCCTTGTGGGGTGCCCGCCCGGCAGAGCCTCTGTTCTGGCATGGGACCCTCGGAGGTCACAAAGGGTGCGCAGGTGATCTAGGTTCACGTGCCCCTCACCCTGATGAGGGCACAAAGGGAACTCGCGGTGCCCACTGCGCCTGTCTGCGTTGGTCAGATCCACATCACTGTGACCAAAACACCCGACAAGAGCAACTCAGAGGAGGAGCGGTTTATTTTGATTTCCGGGGATTCGGTCCACAGCGGAAGTGCCTGGTGGCTGGAGAGAAGAGAAACCTCAGGAAGGCCCCCAGGGACCTACTGCCTCCAACGTGGTCCCAGCAGTCCATCCAGCTATCGAGGGATCAATCCACTGACAGGCCACCTCTGAGCCTCGCCTCACGCCCTCTACACGGGAGCCTCTGGGGACCTTCCAGGCCCGAACCCCAACAGCCTCTGGCTCCCTCAAAAGTGCTTTCCATTTACCATTCTGCCCAGGAGTCTGCAGCCTGCCTCGGTAGGGGCTGGAGAGGAGCCATCCCATGCTTTGTGACCGAGAGGTGACACTGAGGGGCTGTCCTCCAGGGGCTGGCTTAGCAGCCTTTTTTCTTTTTTTTAAACATTTTACATTAAAAACACAAACGTCACTCTTAGCTCCTGGGCCACAGGAAAACAGGCAGTGGGCTGGATTCGGCTCGGGCCTGCATCTTAACTTGTGTCTTTTCTGACCAACTAGACATGTCCTAAGGGAGCAGAAGCCACAGGGAGGGTGCTGGGCACTTGGGTGTCCCCAGCAAGTGCCAGGTCAGGGAGAGAGGGCCACTGCCACTGGTCCCTGGCAGGGTCTTCCACCTGAGGAGGATTCCCAGGCTGATGGGGCCCCACCCTGGACCCTGGGATCCCTTAGAAAGAAAGCTGGGGGTCTTCTCCCGAGAGCAGGCTTGGCCAGTCTGGCCTCGGGCAGGAAGACCCCTCCACCCTTCCGTTTCAGAGTCTCTCCAATAGGCCAGAGCCCCTGCTGGGGCGGGGCAGGCTGGGAAGAGCTGTGGTCACACAGACCCGGGTGCCAGCCCAGAGACCCCTCACTGGCTGTGTGACCTGGGCCTCAGCTGCTCCATCTGCAAAGTAGAGCAAGGTAAGCCCAAATCACTTCCCAGGGAGGCTGGAGGCAGAGGCAGGGCCCCACGGAGGGGCTCATTCTTCCTTCTAGAAGTATTTACCCAGCACCCATCACGGGCCCAGAACAGCTCTGGGAGCCGCGCCTACAGCAGAGAAAACAGCTGACCCTCCTCAGCAGCGGAGCGGAGCGGGCCTGGCAGCGGGCGAGGCAGAAAGAGCTGGCCCCGGAGGGAGCCACGGCCACCGGGGCACCTCCTCTGGCCTGCGAGCGGGTTAGGGTTAGAAGGACATGAAGCTGGTTGGAGACCCCAAAAGGAACAGAAGCCCGGGGGACATGTCCCAGGTCCAGGAACGCCCGGTGGAGACGGGACTCAGCATCCTCCCGGGCCTGGCGCTCTGCGGCAGGAGCTGGCTCCAGCCTGCTGGACGGGGCGGGGGCACCTCTGGTGGAGGGGGGACTCCCTGCATCTCTCAGAAGGCAGGCAGGGCGCCGAGGCCTCCTGGACCCGAGCAGCAAGCCCAGGGCCAAGCTCAGAGCGCGGGGAGGCTGTGGTGGGCCTGCCTTGGGCTCGATCTCCCCGCACCACCTAGGGGAGCTGTGGACGGAGCCTCTGAGGATCTCCACACCTCCGCTTCGGCCCCCAGGGCTGGGGGTGCAGGAGACGGGGAGAGGGCCTTTCCCTTCCGTCACTCCGTGAATCAGCATGTTGTAAGTATCGTTCAGGCCCCGGCTCTGCAGGGTTATGGGGGCCACCAACTCGGCAGAGAAGAGAAACACTCCTCCAAATAAGCAGTGCCATCAGGAAAGCAGGAGTCAGGGCCTCCGAGCTGCTGGGCTGAACCAACCGAGCGCCTTCAAGACAAAGGGAGACCCAGCGAGCGCCTCGCCTGTGCCCCCTGGAGGCAAGACTTGTCGCTGCTGCAGACCAGAGAGGCCCCCACCCTGCTCACTGCCACAGGGTAGGGCAGGCGGCTGGGCTAGCAGGCTCCTGTGCCTGGGGCCCAGCCCGGGGCCTGGGGAAGCCAGAGGAGGAGGCTCAGAATCCACCCGGACTGTGCGGCCTCGGGGTGAAGCTGCTGCTCCTGGGGAGGCCTGGGGCTCCGTCTCTGCTCCGCAGGGTGTGGCAGCCCCAGGAGGAACCTCCCTGTCACAGGCTCCCGGGCTTAGCACAGTTTCTGCTTTCCAAGGTCCTGGCCTGGCCTCCGCTGTGGGAGCCTCCCTTCTCAGACTCCCCGATGTAGTGAGAAGAGCCCTGGACTGTCGGGGCGCAGGGTAGGGAAAAGCGTCGCCACCGGTCACTGGTAATACCCACTGCAGGAGACCAGGGAAACCTGCGACTGAAGTACTAGTCTGCCTCTTCCTGTGTGGCTTGCGCAAGTAGCTGTACCTCTCTGAGCTTCTTTGTTTATAATAAGAAGAATAAAACTGTCCTTTTTAGAGTGTCATTTCAAGGTCTGGCAAGATAACACGCCCAAAGCTCTCAGCACAGCGCCTGACCAGAGCTGCTCAGTCGGCGAAAGGTCATCCTTGAGCACTTATCTTCCAGTTCTGTCGGTTGATGAGGATACTGAGACCCAGAAAGGCAGCCTGATGGCTCGTCTAGAATCTCAGCTACTGGGAAGGCTGACGCAGGAGGATCACAAGTCCGAGGCCAGCCTCAGCAACTTAGCCAGACCCTGTCTCCAACAAAAACCAAAACAGACATCTCAAGGAGCTCCCATGCCCGGGAGTGGACACTCCAGGGGAGAATGTGAGGAGCTGTTCAGCTCAGGATGGGTCACTTGGTCCACGATCACTCTGGAGTCACCGTGGTGTGTGGAGTGTCTCGGGATCACTCCAGGAGGGCGCTCTGAGCTGGGGTGGGGTGTGCCTGGGGAGGCTGCCGGGGAGGGATGTCGAAGCCTCTACGCTCAGGGGAGGGGGAGGCTGGGCAAGGGTGGGCAGCAGAGGGACCTGGAGCATGGGGAGGGGACCTGGGGTGGGCGGGGCTGTGGGGCTTCGCAGGGAGGGAAACGGAGGCTGGGAGGTGGCCCATGCTACAGCCAGAAACGCCTTCAGCCTGGCCAAGGACTCTGACCAGCAGCCGGAGAGCCGGGGTGGCCCGGGCAGCACGGGAGATGCCCGTGTCCAGCGCAGCTGTGTGAGCCGGTGCTCCTGGCGTCCAGTGGGCGGGCTGCTCTGTGCCCCTGTTGCAGTGCATGCCATGCACCAGGGACCCTGCTCCAGAGGCCAGCTGGCCCCACTGTCAGCATCCGGGCTGACCAACCTGCCGTTGAAGAGTTTGCTCTTTGCCAGCAACAGAAATAGAATTTACGTCCAGCCTAACAGGCAGCTGCCGGCCAGGCCCAGCAGAGCCAGGAGCCAGGAGCCAGGCTGGGGGCCTGCTGGGCCCGGGTCTGCTCTGCTCCAGGCCCCACCCACACGTGCTCTGGAGCCGCCGTCCACACTGCCAGGTAGCCTGTCCCACCTGCCGCCACTGCGAGCGTGTGGCCTGGAGCTGCTCCCCCACCCGCAGCTTGCAGGCGGCTGGGCCCAGGTCCTAGCTGCAAGGGCGTCTGGGAAGGAAGTGCCATCACCTCCAGGCCTGTGGGAAGGGGCCTCTGCCTTGTAAGTTGGAGAACCCGGACGCCTGATGTGGTTGGCAGGGGCGCCCCAGGACCAGCCAGCCAGCGGGGGGTCTAAAACCATGAGCTCCAGCAACAGCGATGGCAGGACCGGCCACCGACAGTGAGCCACCCAGCCGTGACCGGGAAGCGAGTGGCCAGCTGCAGGTGCATTCGACACTGACCTCCTGGGGCCCAGCCCGGCCCAGCCTGGCCCAGCCCACCTGAAGGAGTTCCCGCCCGGCCTCAGGCTCCAGGAGGGGACCTGTCAGACCCAGAACCCGCCTTAGAGCCAATACTGAGCTCCTGATGTCACTCATGGGACACCTCCATTCAAAGTGCACTGGCACCGCCGCCCACTGGGGAAGGCGGCCGTTTCCCTGGTGACCAGGGGCTGCCACTACCCAGCATCACGAGAGAGGTCTTGGCAGCCAGCTTAACCCAAGAAAAGACCCCCATTCACAGTCGGAGCACAGTCTCCACCAGAGGAAGTGGAGGGATCGTGAGTGGAGGGGCTGGGCGCTGGGGACACGGGTCCTGCCTTTCTCCTGTTCAGGTCTCCCTCTGCTTCGGGAGAAGGCCTCAGGCAAGCGTGGGCCACCCTCTGGCTCTTGCTAGGCTCCCTCGTTGCCGAGATGAGCAGGCGGCAGACAGGGCCTGGGGCAGGCTCCCCTCGGAGCCAGCGCTCCCGTGACTGGCACCAGGGCTGCTCCTCGAGGGGTCCTTTGGGCCCCTTTTCCTCATTCTTCTCCTTGTCCCCCTCCCCAGGGTCAGCCTCCTCTGCCCCGAGAAGGCTGGAGTAGCCGCCCCATGGGCCTCTCCTCCTGGATCCAGAGCCTCTGACTTGGAGCCACCGAGATCAACCCGGAAGGAGCCCTGGCAGTGGGGCTGGGGGTTCTGCAGAGCGGGCGAGTCTGCGGAGCCACGAGGCAGGTGGTCCCTGCAGAACGGCTGGCGTTGGACGCCTGGCAGTGTCCAGGTTCCGGCCCCTCCCCCGAGGTCCTCAGCTAAGGGCCAGGACACACGTGGCCCTGCTGGGCACCCAGGAGGGGAGCGCGGGCACCCCGTGGCCTCTCCAGTTCAGTGGCCCAGTGGGTGGCTCGCAGTCTCAGCTTCGACCTCTCAGGCCTGCAGAAGACCACAAAGGCCATCGAAAGGCCGGGGTCCCTGGGGAGATGGTTGCTAGGGGGTCTTTGCAGGTGGGGCCTGACCAATGGGAGCGTCTGAGCAGCCTGGTTCAGAGCGGACCCTCCAGACCCCTCTTCCCAGACAGAGCTGTGCAGGTGCAGCTTCTGACCCGGGGGTCTCATGGGACCCACGAGCCCAGGTCTCCCGCCAGCCCTGGGGAGGCCAGAGTCGCGGGTCTGAGGCCGACACTTGACCCACCAGGCTTCTGCTAGACCAGGGCCTCCCTGTCCTGGCGCCAGTGGTGTCTGGCCGGGCGTCGTCTGCGCTGGGGGCTGCCCTGCACTCCTGGGGTACAAGATCACAGCCCCCAGCAATGGAAGGGGATCAGGATTGTCCAAGTCAGCAGCCCGGTCCACACCGCGTTTCTGGACAGGGCTTGTGTCAGAGCTCGGGAGAGGGAGACGGGAGGTCCCAGCTCCTCCACCCGCTGCAAACTCTCCTTTAGAGACCACAGAGGCCTCCAGGCCTCCCTTCGCGCCACCTCTGCTTGGCCCAGGTGTTTGGGGTTTGAGAAGAGCTGCCGAGCCCTGTGCAGGCACGTCACATTGTCACGTTGTCACGTTGTCACGGGGCAGGCACACTCCAGGCAAGCACTTCCGGAGCTGACTGCATGCGGGTGGGAGGCGGGCTCCGGGGCACTTAGCACCCGAGCCGACCTCCACCAAGGGATCCGTACGGAGGCATCTTCAAGCTCCCGGGGGCGGGTGGCTTTGGGGCTGCTTTTACGGTACCTTCTTCCTGGTCTTGCCAGTGAGCAGCCCTGGTAGAATCCCCAGCACCCATAGGGTGGAGGGGACGGTGCTGGGGAAGCCAGGAACAGCCAGGGGGCAGGTGAGCAGCTCAGGAGGCCAAGGCCAGGAGAGCGGGAGCACAGCCTGGGGAATGCCCTGGGCCACACCCTGCCACCCTGTGAGGGCTCTGATCACCCGCTCCCTGCTCCGCAGCTCCAGCCACACTGACCTCACTGTTCCTCCCAGCAGGCCCCAGGCCCTTTGCACTCCCCGCTCCCTCTGCCTGGAACTCTCTTCCCTACAACATAAACTTGGCCTGTGCTCACATCTCCTTACAACGTTTCCTCCTTAGAGGGGTTTTCCCCGACCACCCTTCAAAGAACAGGATCCCTACCTTCTCCCAGGCACTCCCTACCTCCACGTCCCTCCAGAGTCCCCAGGCTTTGACATGTCTGCAGCTATTTCCTTATTTGAATTTGGCTCTCAAGGGGTGGGTGCTACATGCGAGCTCCCCCTGCCTCCACTCCAGACCGTCCCCAGAAGATGCAATGCACATCGGGGGAAGCAGGGCTGGGGTGTGGCTCACACCCAGCGCCTGCCTAAGGGTGCAAGGCCCTGGGTTCCGTCCCCGCACTGCAAAACAGTAAAAAGTGAACATAAAAATAAAAGGGAGAACGTGACCCCAGGGCCCCAGGACCCGCCCTGATACTGCCTCAGGAGTGGGCCTGCTGCGGGGCAGGCTTGGCTGCTGGTGACCTCAGTGGCCCTGCCAGGACTCTCCCCACATGGCTGGTGAGGGCGTGTCAGCTCTGCAGCCCCCACGAGACTCCAGGCTCTGCAAGGGGGCCAGGACCACCTGCCTCTGGGCTCCTTGGTAAGGACTCACGCCGTCCATCCAGGAACGTCTCCAGCGGTCGTGGCCACACCTGTCATCCCTGCGACTTGGAGGCTGAGGCAGGAGGATCACAAGGCCCAGGCCAGCCTCGGCAACCCAGTGAGACCCTGGCTCAAATAAAGAAGCCGTAAATGAGGCTTTGCCTGTGGGGTCCTCTCCACTGTGGTCCCCACAGTCCTCAACCAGGGGTCTGGGTTCCAGCATGGCACAGGGCTGACGAAGCTCCCCAGCACCCAGGCAGCAGGTGCTCAGGCTGCTGTGGCCGGGTTGCTGGCCGGGCCGGGATGGGGTGTCCCCTCAGGAAGGCCCTCCACCTCCATCCCTGCACCCCACTCACCACTGACTGGGGAGGAGCCCTGGGGCAGCGCCAACTGGACCCAACAGGAATGCTGTCCTCAGGGCTTCCAGCCCCGCACGAGTGTTGAGGGAGAAGCTTCTGGAATCAACGGATGAGACCCAGAGAGACTAACGGGAGCAGCAGCCTGTGAGAGACAGAGCATGCCCAGGCTGGGTGGTCAGAGGTCTCGGAAGAGCCCCCGGGATGCAGCACCAGAGGGGAGGGGACAGGGAGCCAGCCAGCCACCGAGCAAGGCTGGCTTGAGGCCAGGGGGGAAGCAGGAGATGGCCACCCTGGGCGGAACCATCCAGGAATCCAGGAGTGAGGAGGGGACGGCAGGGCTGGGTCAGGGTCACTCACCCCGCGGAGGATCCAGCTGTGCCTACAGGCCAGACTCACATCAGGCAGCCAGAGGGGCCCAACAGGAGGTCTGTGCTCAGGAGGGATCCAAGGAGTTGGCTCAGGTCGTGGGGTCTAGAGGGGCAGGTCCTGAGTCCAGGCTGTTCTCTGCAGGCTCAAGGCTGCAGTCTCCTTCATCAAGGAGCCTCGGTCCCTCACCTGACTGGGCCAGGCCCACCCAGGTCACCCAGGAGAATCTCCTTTCCTTAAAGCCAGCTGACTGTGGGCTTGGGTCCCAGCTACAGAACGTGACACCGAGATGAGTGATGGAATAACCAGGGACCGGGGCCTTGCCAGGCTGACGCATCAAACCACCACCACGGCACCCACCTGGGAAGCTGGGGTGGCCACTGGGATTTGAGCAGAAGCCTGACCTTGAGCTGACTTTGATTACCATGAGCACCTAACTCATGGTCACAGCAACCCCGAGGGGCAGGCGTCACCACCCTCACTTTGTGGGTGAGGGAAGCGAGGCTGGAGGCAGCTCTCCGGCCTCCCACATCAGCTCCTGAACACAAAGAAATGGCTTCTGTGAACATTGACTGTGTTCAGCCAGAAACGGCCGCTCTGCCCCGGAGCACCTGCCGGCCCCCCACCTGCCCACCCGCCCACCTGCCAGCGGCCCTGAGATCTGAGCAGGAGGGACTCACCCTGTTTGGGGCTGGAGCCTGAGCCGGAAGCCACCATAGCAGCCAGGCTGAGGTGACGCAGGGGCTCACTGGGACCCCACCAGCTCCGCACATTAACCCCCACCACCCACGCCAGCCCCACGCAGGGTCTGGCCCCCCTCTGCCCCCCCACCTCCAGGCAGGCCAGGCCACCCCAGGGCCTTTGTACACACCTTCCCGCCCAGCAGAGCTTCCGTCCTCTCAGGTGAGAGGGGCTCGCTCCTCCCGCAGCCCCCACTACAGGGCTGCTTCCTGCTGTTCCTAGCGCGTCCCTTCCCGACCTGGGTGTTGATTAACCAACTCCCAGCACGAAGCTCCGTAGCAGGGATCTCTTTGCCCCTAGGGCTGTGTCTTCAGGCCCTGGCTGCTGGCCCCGGGGAGGACCCGGATGCCCAGCTCGTCCCGAATGAGCGAGTGACCTGGAATCCAAACCCCATCTCTTCTGGACTGGGTTCCATTGCTCCTGATTTCAGTATTCCGCTGTGGCCACCTGCAGACCATGCGAACAGGGACGTCTCCTTTGGAAGACAAGCCTAGTGCTTTAGTGGGGAGTGGGCTAACGACATGGAGGGTGGGCGGGGGAGGAGGAGGCTGCAGGCCCGAGGGGACCCCTGGGTGGCTTTGTCACGTGACACACAGTCTGTCCATCCCAGCCCATGGAGACGGTACAGTGATTCCAAGGCCACAGGCCATGGGGAGAGCCCGACCCTCACCCCTCTGCTCAGATCTAGGAACAGGATAGTCCCTTCAAAGGCCACCCCCTCCTGCCCCTGGACAGACAGGCCTGTTTCTTGGCTTTGACAGGACGCAAGCACCAGGTTTGGGGACCTGGGATTTCCAGAGACCGTTAGTGCCCCCCGGGGAAGATTCCCCGACCAGGCAGGGTGGACGGCTCCGCAGGCACCAGCGGGGGGTTGGGGAGGCCTGCCAGGCCCTAAGGAGAAGCGTTTTCCTCGGCTCTTTGGAGAGTGACAATTCACCATCCGCCCGTGAACAGCTGGTGGGGTGCAGGACGGGCGTCCATCAGGTCCTCGGAGATTGGAGCCCCTCTACTTTGGAAGATTTTTTTTCTGAAGTTTGGGATTGGTGACGTAGGAGAGGCTTAATGACCAGCTCTTGTTTATTACAGAGGCACTGGGCTTAGCAACTGTCCCCTCCCCGGCCCCCACCGGGAAGGTCAGGGCCCAACTATCTCTCAAAAGCTCTTTTCAGGGCAGTTCAATTTGAAAACGCTCCCAAGAGAACAGGCCGCAGAGCTGAACCCAACGACCCGGGTGAGAGAGGAGGCCAGAGGAACGGCACAGGGAGAGGGTAGCAGGGGGCTGCCGACCCACCGGGGGCTGGACGGTCCCTCTGGGAGGAGGAGGGAAGCAGGAGCAGCTCGGGGCCTGGAGCAGACCAGGCCTGAGCTCCCTGCCTGCAGAGCCTGGCCTGGGACCCGGGTCGGGAGTGTGAGGCTTGGCCGGTGCACACAGGGACCCCGTGACAGCGCTCCGGGTCTCAGAGATGTCACCACAGAAGGAAGCCCTTCCCCGTTTCCTTCCCTGATGTTTTCTTAGACCTGAGATGATGTCATGGTGACTAACCGCCAAAGGCATCTCGGATCCGGATTTGTTTTATGAACTGTTATATATTAAACGCTGCCCTTCGGTGAGAGCTGTCAAAACAGCTCCATGTGATCTTCCCGGGGAGAGATCTCTGCGAAGCCTCGGAACTCAGATTATACAAATACCTGTCAGAAGCCATTAGAGTCAGCGGCCGGCGGGGGAGGGGAGGCCACGCCAGGCCATCCTCGCTCAGGAGGAGGGCGACGTGCGTCCACTCACGCGGTGGACACGGCTGGGACCCACGGGGAGCGATCCCTCCACTGTGCCCCCAGGAGACGGCCCGTTGTCGGTGATGAGACGGCTCTGGTGACAAGACCCATGACCAACGGCCACGTCTGGGACTCGGGGCCTTTGTTTACCCCCATGACCTTGGCGCCCACCCAGCCCCTGCGGGCATGTCTCCTGGTCCCGAGCTCCCTCCACCCGAGCAGCCCAGCCATGTCTTGGGTGGGCCTGAGAACAGAGCCAGATGACGGGGACTCGAGGGTGGCCTGGCGGAGGGCGTCCCAGGACGGCTCCTGTCCCCACACTCGCACCCAGTGCTGGGGTGCAGGGTCTCCTCTGCCCCCCCTTGTCCCTCCCACACCACGAGGCCCCAGCCAGCGCAGCCAGCACGACCTGAGCTGGGAGGGGACGGCGGAGAACGATGGAGGGGAGATGGGGGTCCCCCCATGCGCTGCTCTCAGGAACGGGGCCCAGATCCCTGGAGGTTGGAGCCCTGCTTCGCAGCACGGAGCGCAGACCCAGGTCCCCGTGGCACTACACAGCCACCTCCCTGGACACGCAGCTGACCTCAGGGCCAGGGCCTCCCTGACACCTGCTCCCAGGGGGGACGGGAGCGGGGTCCTGCCCCACACCCCCGCCGGGTCCCAAAGCACAAACAGCTGTGGGGTGGGAGTCCTGCTGATTGAACAGCCTGGGGTGACCCTGCGCCCCAGGGAGCCCCTCGTCCCCAGGGTTCAGCACCAACCAGGCTCCTCGCAGGCTGGGCCTGACCTCTGAACCCCAGCCAGGCCCTCCGGCCTCTGGGTTCATCTGGACATGAACCTGGGCAGGGCCAGCTCCATTCCGGGGCCAGAGTGGCCTTTTCCAGAAGCCAACAGGATCCCGTCCGACCCTCACTCAAAACCCTTCAGTGGCTCCCCACTGCCCTCAGGTCCCCACGAGCCTCTGACTGCGGGCTCCAAGCTCGTAGCTCCGTGAGGCCTGAAGGTCTGGGTGCCCCTGGCCACCCTGCCTCCTCGCTCCTGGGCGCCACCTCCCCCTGCGTCCCCACCCTCCTCAGCTGAAGCCCCCACCTGGTCCTGGGGGCATGCAGCCCCTCCACCCTGTGGCACCAGGTCCTTCGCTAGAGCTGGGCGCCCTGTCTACGGGTGTGCTCGCTCGGCAGGTGGGTGGAAGTGACTTCAGCCCCAGGGCGGCTCCAGGCCGGCTTGGTGGACCCTGCCCACTGTGAGGCCTCGTCCCAGTGTCTCCAGCCGCGGAGGAGCCTGGTGTCCTGCTGCCCGAGTGGCTGGTGACCGGCTTTCCGTGGAGGAGCAACGCGTCTTTAAAAAGTACCGGAAAACCCAGAGAGCAGGAGGAGGGGAGCCACCCGCAAGCCACCAACCAGAGACGGGGTGGACTGTGGTGTGGGCGACACAGGTCCCCGCACCGCCTGTGGCCGCACGTCAGCGGGTTCGTGCTCTGGACGCTGGGGTGTGTCCGAGTGGCTCCTCAGGCCTGGTTCCCACTCACAGGCCCCAGGAGCGTCTGCCCAAGGAGACCGTCCATGCTGCTGGTGCTCACGGACAACATGGGCACTGACACCTGATTTTAGGACGTTCTGTGACCTCTAAAAGACATGCATGTCCCTTAGTTTCCCCCACCCCGTCTTTCTCCCCCACCCCTCTGCAGCCACCGATCCACTTCAGGATCCCGGGTTTGCATCTGAAGGTTTGGTGTCCTGCTGTCGTGCAGTGCGCAACTCTGGCCTCTGGCCACCCGGGAAGAGGATTCCAGGGCTCATCCACGCCGGGCGGGCATCAGACTGTGCCCCTGTTTATGGAGGAACAATGCTCTGCCTGCAGATGGCCCAGTTGCCGGTCACCTCTGTGCCCATCCATTGGTGGACTCCAACGACGTGGGACTTTGATGTCCTTCCCGTGTTTGTTCTCGGGAGGGCACGGCTGGGGATGTCCCGGCCCAGTGCTCATGTTCTGCACCTTTTCCTGCAAAGTGAGACAGACTCGCCCTGTTTTCAGGCCGCTTCTTCCACATTCCAGAATATTCCGTAAAACCATCTGTGGCGGCTGTGTGGAGTGAGCCCCGGGCGGTGTCCTGGCCACCCACCGTGGAACCAGGCCCCCACGGCCCCTCCCTGTTGCAGAGTGCTCAGGATCTCAGGGTCGCCCGGGGCCGGGTCCTGAAGTCCAGATCCCCAGTGGGCTGTCCCCAGCTCTGTCCCTAAAGCGCAGGAAGTGGTCCAGGGAGCCCCGCAGAGGCCGAAGGGGACAGGGACACAGAGCCCAAGGCTCCAATACTTCGGGTCCCTCTCCTGGAGAGGTGGGGACAGGGCAGAGGACAACAGAAAAGTAGCTGATGGGTTGACATCGGGGACTCAGGGCCTCTCACATGGTAGCCATGGAAACGAGCCTGACCTCTCTAGCCTGGTTTCTCGGAAGGCCGGACCCTCGGCTGCAGCTCAGCTCGGTGGCAGGAGTGACTCCGTCTCGGCGTTGGCTGGTCTGTTAGTGAAGCTCACTCCTGGCGGAAGCTTCCTCTGTGACGTGGCTCCCCGGCCCTGGCCTTTTGCCAGGCCTGGTGTCACCCTGAGGGTCACTGCTGAGAGGCGCACTGAGGCACGGGGATGGGGAACCTGGGCCTGGATGGGACCAAGCAAGAGCAGCCTGGCGCCTCTGTCCCCTCCAGCTTAGCCCGGCTCCCGTCCCTGTCCCCACGCTCTCTCCCCCCCAGGTCCCCCCTCAGGGAGAGGGACCACCCCGCTCCTGGGCTCCTAGTGCACCCCAGCCGCCCAGGCTGCACCACCTGCCTCCAGGCCTGGGAAGCCCCTTCCTCCCGCGGGCCAGGTCCAGCCCGGCTTCCCTCCCCTGGACAGCCTCGCGGCCCTCTAACGGCCTCCTCTGGCCATGTCCGTACCTCTCCCAGAGTGAGAGTCACAGGACCGTTTCAAGGCTGCTCTCCTACCTGCTGGTTGGGCCTGGTGACCGGGCAGTGAGGGGCTGGCTCCCCAGGGGTCTCCTCCTCTGCTTCCCAGTGCAGCCCCAGGGGACCTTGCCTGGGTGCCCCTGTCCTTCCTCACTGTCCTACTCCCCAGCATCCTGCTCAGCTCCCGCCACCTCTGACTCATCTTGCTCCTCTTTCGTTCCTGAACCAAGATTGTCCTTCGCACGGCCTTTGCTCTCACCTTCGGGCTGGGCCAGGCCGCTGAGGGGCCCCTGGGCAGCTGTCCTGTGTCCCTGCCCTCCAGTCCGTCTCTGCCTCTCCCACACGACCAGGGCTTCCCAGCCCCGCTGCAGGGTGGAGCCCCAGGGGCTCAGATCCCACCTGCTCAGACGCCCCTCCTCAAGGCAGCGGTCCCAGGGTGGTGTCCTCTGTCCCCAGGAGTTGGAGCTGTGAGCGGGAACCTCACACTGGTCCCAGAGCCCCCGAGGGCAGAGGCTCCATCCCCAAACCAAGTGCTCCTGGCCCCTCGCCCCCCACATGCTGGTGCGGGCACAGCAGGTGATCTGCAGCGGCTCCTGAGGCGGGTGGAGGGCAGCGGCCGAGGACCAGGCTGCTCACGAGGTCGGAGTGCTCACCCCCGGTCTTCCCTGGTCAAACCTCCTCCTTCTCTCTGAAGGGAGGTGCAGACTCCCCTGGGAGCCCACCACAGTGAAGAGGTCTGAGGGCATCAGGAGGCGGACACCGGCTTAGGACGTGTGCATGTGGTCGCCACGGAGACATCTCCATCCCCAGCCACAGGTCCCCAGTGTTTGCTGGCTCTCAGGACGCCAGGCAGGAGGGCTTTTTGAGGACAGCTGTGGTCCACTCACTCCTGGCTCCAGCAGCTTCTCCCGCTCCCTCTTCTTCCCCCTACCTGGGCCTGGGGTCCAATATGGTGGGTCACTCTCCTCCCCACTTTGCAAAGACATTTGTTTCACCCACAAATCCCCCTCTCTCTTTTGGCTCCTCTGCGCCTCCTTGATTAAGTTCCCTTTGTCCTTTGGAAAACCAGAGCAGGAAGACTCCCTCTCTTCTCCTCCCCACCTCATTCCTCTGGGTCAAGGAGCCCAAGAGGACCCAGGCGTGGGGAGAAAAGGAGGGAAAGGGCAAATGCCCCCAAATATTACCTAACTGCCATCGAAATAATAGCTTGATCTCATTCCCTCCCAAGCACACTGTGCCTTACCCACTGTAACTACACCCACTAATGGACAAGGAGAACTGAGGTTCAGAGAGGCAAAGTCTCCTGCCCAGAGTCACACAGCTCATACACGGTATTTGTGTGCGTATAGAGGTACTTAGTTAACATACCTGTTCCAAGATGACCTCTGCGAAGAGAAATTACCTATGAAAAATCTGTGTCTGAGAGTTTTGATTCTGCTTCTTTCCACTGTGTGAGGGTGTGAGTGTGAGTGTGTATGTGTGTGTGTCGCTCCCACTGCCCCACACCCCCAGCCCTTTCTGTTTGGAGACAGGTCTCACTGAGGTGCGGAGGCTGGCCTGGAGCCCGCCCTCCTCCTGCCTCAGCCTCCGAGTCACAAGTATGTGCCCCCCACCCCCACCAAGCTCTTGCCCACTCTGGGGAGATGGGAAGGCTAGCTCGTGAGGTCATCGTCTGATCACTGCTGTCCCCTGCCCTCACTTAAAACCCCCTCTCGCCTTCCGCTTCAGATTAAGGGCCACCTGGTGCGCGTGGCTGAGCACCATCCCAGGATACCACACGGAAGAATTTTTAAGGGCAAAAATAAATTTTGAAATCCTTTTTTTCTTTTTTTTTTTTTTTTTCAAAAGTTAGTGCCTGCCTTTGTTTCCACACTTGTTCTTGCTTCTGATTTGATTCCTGGGGTCACTTAGAAAAGCTAAGTTTCTTCTGCCCCTGTCATTCTGGCCAATGTCAGTACCTCCTTCTCAGGCTTTTGACATTTGAGAAAACTTAATCTAGGTCAGCGAGGGCCTGCTGACGGAAAGGATCTTCTAGAATGCCATTTTGATTTGGTGTGACCTTTGTGGGCAAGTTCGTGTCAAAGGTCACCGAGCACAGGCAGTGGGGTGGTGGCCGGGCCGACAGCAAGCCTTGGCCCCGGCAGATCATGGCTCCCACATGTCCCGGTGTGTCCCCTTGGGGCTCAGGGCCCACTCCCCTCAGCTGTCTTCAGAGGGCCCCCCATTCCCGGCCGCAGAGCCCGTGCCTGGGGGTTACTGTCTGAGCTCCTAAAATCACACTGCACCTTCCCGCTGCCTGGGACGGTCACTCTCACCTATTTGCAAGTCTCAGGTCCCGTCCCTTGTCTGGTCCCCAAGGCTGAGCGTCATCCTACTTCCTGGGCCTCAGCGCCTCTCATCAAGGGCCCCGGGTGGTCAAGATCAGCTTCCTCTCCTTCCATGCTCAGATATGCAAGAGGAAAAACCCTCTACCGCCCTGCACCCCAGCCTTCGGTCAGGCTTTCTGAGCCAAGGGTGAGGCTGAGCCTGCCACGGCCTCCTCTCACTTCCTCCCACACAGCTTAGAGCGAGGGACGCTGCTGCCGCCTCCACCTTGCCTATGGATTGCACTCGGAGAGACTGTGGTGGGTCTGAGTGACAAAACACACGGGCAAGCAGCTGGTCCAGCGTGAGCCTGGCACCCGAAGGCCAGGAATCCGCCTCCCTGGGAAGGGCTGTCCACCCCCAGCCCCCAGGGAAGTGCTGGGCATCGGGAGCTGGTTAAGGAGTTCTTGCCCCTGGCCTAGGCCAGGTGGATTCCAGGTCACCTTCTAGAAGTCACTGTGAATTCAAGTGACCTGAACCTTGGGGTCATTGCCACCAGGTATGCAGAAATGGAAACTCTGGAAATCCAGTTGAAACCGGAGTCGTCTTCTTCGCAGGCTCAGCAGGAAAGGAGCTGCTCCCGGGGGACCATGGATCTGGGGTCCAGCAGTGGGGCAGCACCTCGCCTTCTCCACACCCCACCCTGGAAAGGTCCCCACGGAGTGGGGTGCAGGGAGGGGAGGCAGGAGGACGCAGGAGGGAGCGCAGTGTGGCTGGGAGCTTCCCAGCTCCCGCTCCTGCAGGAGGCCCTGGGTGCTGCCCGCGCTGGAGTGGACCGCGTGGCCGCAGCAGGGGTCTCTCAGAGCTGTGATGGCCTCGCTCCTACATCCGTGGTCTATGAACTTTTGTTAATAAAGAGCCAGATGATAAATAAGGTCACCTCCCAAGGCCGAGTGGCTTCTGTGGCGACCTCTCCGTGTTGCCATGGTAGCTGATGGGCCGCACAGGACGGGGCTCTGCGGGTTCCAAGGAGACCTTGTCATGGCCCCGACCTGGACTTGCACATGATGTCCCTGGGCCACACGATACTGTTCTTCCTTTGATTTCCTCCAGCCCTTGAACTCTGTGGAAGCCTTCCTCAGCAGGTGTCCTGTGGGGAAGCTGGCGGTGGGCAGGCTCTGGCTCTGGCCCCGTTTGAAGAGCGCTGGTCTCAACTGCAAGGTCAGCGAGGGCCCCACCCAGACGCAATGGCCACTTTTGTTGTTTTGTACCAGGGATCGAACCCAGAGGCACTCAACCACTGGGCCACATCCCAGCCCATTCCATTTCTTATTTTCAGACAAGGTCTCACTAAGTTGCTCAGGGCTTCGCTAAGTTGCTGAGGCTGGCTTTGAACTTGCCATCCTCCTGCCTCAGCCTCCAGAGCTGCTGGGATTACAGACACAACTGTTACTTTTAACCAGTGAGTTCCAGGGGAGCAAAGCCTACTGAGAGCAGAACTTGACAAATAGCTGTTGAAGGAATAAATTACAGAAGGGGGAGGTAATGGTTAGAGACATTAACTCATCAGAAAAATATTACATTTGCAAATGGGTTTTATTTGCTCTAAAGTGTCATAGCTTCTTCCCTTCCCTGCCGAATGTTATGAAATGCTAATTAGCTCCCATCAAAACCGCAGTTCACAGATCTGCTTGATCTTTCTCCGGGTGTGCGCACAGCACCCTGTTTTGCAGACTGAAATAACTCGGCACAGCCATGGACAGCCGCTCAGCCCTGTTGGTGGACCCCCTGGGGGGGAGGCGGAGACCCTCAGACCCAGGGAGAGGTGCTGGAGCTGACCCACAGAGGGAGAAAACTGGCCGCAAGACATAAAACAGACTCCAGAAAGATCTTGTTTCCAGCTCAGGTTGCTGGGCTGTCAGACATCTTTCTGCTGTTGGCCTGCAGGCAGTGACAGTCCCGGGTCCTCAAGCCCAGAGCTGTCCCCTTGGCTCAGGGGCACCCAGGGTGGGCCACACTTCTCTTTGTCCAAGTTTAGGCCACACATTTCCTCCAGCATGAGCATGCAGTGTAGACAAGCAACCCACTTTCTCTTCTCACCATCTCTGGTTGGCACATGGCACGTTTTCCAAGTCCCTTGAACCTCTGGGAGCCAGGGTTTCCCAGCATGGCACTGCCACCATTTGGGACCAGGTTCTCCTGTGTCAGGGAGGCCAGTGCACTGCAGGGTGTCACACAGCAAGCCTGGTCTCTGCTCCCCAGCAGCCACCAGCAACCAGTAGCACCCCCAAGGCCAGGCTGTGAAATTAAAAAACCTCTCTGGGCTCTGCCAAGTGTCCCCCAGGGAGCCAGACTGCCCCACTTCCCCTGGTCAAGCACCACCACTGTAGAGCGGGAGCCCTGAGCCCAAGTCCTCCAGCCACGGCGAGCTCGAGATGCATCAGGCCCTTGGCAAGACGAGAGAGAGGATCAGAGCGAACTTTCTAACAGAACAGAACGGAATTGATGTGGAGAGTGCCTTTTCCAGGCTTCTCCTTCTTAGGTTTGTGCAAAGACGCCTCTCGTGCCAGGGGGAGCCCAGCCAGCTGCAGGCAGCCTGCGTGTCTGCTTTTCTGCAAACGCTCACTCCCGGAGCTCTGAGAGGCGCCGATCCTGTGTAGACACCTTTTCTACCTGAAGTTTTGCTGGTGGGTTCCGGTCCAGGAACAGGCTGGACAACTGAGGGAGAAGAGGGTTCTCTCTTCGCTTCCTTGAGAGCTCTCTCAACCCAGGATCCCCTGCCCTTTGCCTCAGTGATCTCAACTACAAAGTGAAGGCGATTGAGGGGCCACCCGGAGGGATTTTGCCGACAATAGAGGAGGAACACGCGTTCCCAGCCCAGGCTGCGTTCCCAGCCTGCAGATCCCTCTACTTAGAGCTGTGATCCGCCCGGATTCGGGTAAGCCTAGGATCAATGTCGGGGATTATTACCGCTGCATCCTCCAGCTCCGAGGGATGCAAACCCTGTGCTGTGGCCTGGGTTCTGAAGCCCTGCCCTCTGCTGCACGACTCCCCATGGTGCAGCCAGGGACCCTCCCCCACCGCCCTGGGCTCCAGGCTGCAGCCAAGAGTGCGGTTCTTTCTGCAGTCAGGCCTGCGTGCTGCGGCCCGGCCACTCAGGCAAGGGAAGGGAGAGGCTGATTACCAGCTCACTCGTACCAGGTCCCCAAGAGCCGGCATGCCCACGCACCGCACCCTTCAAAGCCGGGTCCTTGGTTCCAACTCCAGGCTGCTAATTACGAGCTGGGAACATGAAAGTGGCGGAGTGAGGGGTGGTGGGCCTCCCCGCCCCCTCCCTTTCAAGTGCTCATTATGAAATATTTATCTGATTGACAACCCTGACAGCTCCGCCCCCGGCTGCTTTCAAGTTGGAGGGCTCGGTGCCCCTCCGCCAGCGCCTCCGCCAGGGCCTCCAGGGCCTCCAGGGCCTCCCGCAGGGGGCTCCTGCCCTCGCTCCCCGCTCCCTGGGGTGGGCTTGGCAGCAGGCTGCTGGCTCTCCCCCTCTGCTCCCTGGAGCACCTGAGGGTGGGAGCCTTCTCTACAGCCACTGTTGGTGAAGCCAAACTTCCAAGGTGCAGAAGAGGCAAAGGAAACATGGAAGAAGCTATTTTTATTCGGGCATTTCAGACACGACTGGTTCCCAAGAGCTGGTGGAGGAGAAAAGGATAAATGAGTCAGAAGCATACGGATCACATTTGCCTCCTGCAAAACCTCAAAAACAACATAAATGGCAAAACACAAAACACACGGGCCTGTTCTCAGCATTGCCACATCCCCGGAGCTGTGGCACCTCAGCCCAGACGCCGAGACGGTCACTCACTCACTCCACCAATAGCCACAGACCTACCCTGTGCCGAGACCCCGGGAGGCGCAGTCAAGGAAGCACCAAGGTGGCCTCGTGGCACGGACAGTCAGGCCGGGGACAGGCTGTCCCCGAGAACCTGTTCACCCAGTGCGCTGTGGTGGCCTTCACGTGGGGCTCAGCCAAGGCTCTCTGGGAAGGCAACATCGGCTTCGATGACCTTTGTCCACTGCATGCACAATGAAGATGCAGGGGAGGCTGGGGAAGGGCGTTAAATGAAAGAAGGAGGCTGGGAGTCGGCCAGGCCGCACAGGAGCTGTGGGTGCTTCTCAGGGACACTTCCCCCTTGGGGACACTTCTCCTCTGAGCCCAATTTGGTGACTGCTCCTTCCTCCCTTGACTGGACCAAGGCTGGACATGGCAGGTGGGCTGCCTCTGTCCACCCTTCCTGGACAAGAGCTTCCCAGCAGGCCTGAGCATGCCATTCTCTTGTCCCCAAGCTTCCCCAACTCTCGTGATAGTCACTGAGGGTCACACGTCACAGTGTGTAACCTTTTACTCTGGAGCCACGGGAGAATTGCAGAGAACCCGCAGTGGCCCTCACTTGACCAATGGAGGTCCACAGCCCAGAGAGGAAGTGACTTGCCAAGTCACCCGACCTGTATGGCACAGCCAGGACGCAGATCCATGAGAGCCCCTGGCCATGCTCCTTCTGTCCCCACAGCAGCACCTCTGAAGTGGAACCCTGTGTGGGAGGCCAGCCCTGGTCACAGGGATGCTCCGGCCTCTACGAACCTCCACCCAGGAGGTCAGCCAGGTAAGCCAATCTGTCCAGGAGACTGGCCTCCCAGAGAGGTTAGGCCCAGAGCTGACCACAGCGATGAGGCCAAGGTCGAAGTGGGAGTGTGGCAGTCAGTGCCCAGTGAACACAGAGCAGGTGGGAGAAGGTGACCCACTGTCCCTTGGCACCTGCCACATCCCTCACCTCCCTGGAGCTTCTGAGTTCTGCAAAGGCTGCTCCTGTCCCTCTGTTGGCATAGCCACCTGTCCTTGGAGAGGTGGAGCGCATCCCTGCAGCAGCTGGGGCCCTGGGGAAGGCATGCCGCTGGCCCTCCTGGGACCTCAGGCTGGAACTCACCTCACTGTCCACACTCGCTGTGCTGTGGTGGGAACTGCCCAGCTGTGGAACCCAGGCCCTTTCCTCAAGGCCTCTGTGTGTGGCCCTCTGCTGAAGGTGGACAAGGAGGAGAGTCCCTCTGTTGTCACCAGGCTACCCATAGCGGCAGGGCCTCTTGGCCATCTCTACCACCTTGAACCCAGCTTCCTGCCTTTCCGCCTCTGGGGTCTCTTCTCCCCTCCCTTTGTTCCTAAAAGTGTCCTGTCTTGGTTAGGCAATGCCTCTGGGCACTCAAATGCATCTCCTGGATGTTTATTAAGGAATTTTCCTAATGCCCTATTCTCCATTCTAGAAAATTCTGGCAGGGCTGGGATGAGAGAGAGAAATTTCTCTTCACTCCTCTGCATTGGAGCTTTGGAAACTTTTTCTCTGTGAACAGACAGTAAGTAGCTTAAGCTTGGGGCCAGAGACCTCGGTTCCGGCACCGGCTCATTCTGCCTTCACAGAACAAAAGCCACCACAGACAGTGTGCAGATGGACGGGCGGCCCACGTTCCAATAAAACTTTATTCATAAGACTGGTTGCTGGCCCTTGCTCTTCATAATCATCCAGTTAGCTGAGAGTCAAGGAAACCCCTGAATCACAGACCTCCCTAGGGCTTCCACTGTGCCTGGTACTAGGTGCTGTGGGACAGTAGAGAATACTTTAAAAATCTGTTCACGCTGGGGCTACTTGGGAGGCTGAGGCAGGGGGATCCCAAGTTCAAGGCCAGCCTCAGCAACTTAGTAA
Organism: Glaucomys volans; assembly: GCA_020662805.1. Classification (NCBI taxonomy): domain Eukaryota; kingdom Metazoa; phylum Chordata; class Mammalia; order Rodentia; family Sciuridae; genus Glaucomys; species Glaucomys volans. Next base: position 161,138 of record JAJEJO010005738.1, read on the forward strand.
GATGCCGTCTCAGGGCTGGGGATGTGGCTTAGTGATAGAGTTCCCTCCCTAGTACTGTGGAAAAAAAATATATTGTGTTCATCGTTTTCCAATCACTGAGACTGGGATACAGTAAACCTGGTATTCATTTATGTAACGGGGTGAGCAGTGTTCCCCAAACTCGTGTCCACCTGGAACCTCGAGTGTGACCTTGTTTGGAAATAATATCCCTGTCGATGGAATGAGGGTAAAGATGAAGATGAGATCATCCTGGATTAGTGGAGCCCCTAGCCAAGGAGGGTGACCCCATACGAGGCAGAAGAGGACCCCCAGCAAACCAGAGGTAGACAGATGGGTGCAGACGGGGGTGGTGAAACCCGGAGCAGAAGCAGCTGGCCAGGTGGGAGAGGTGGAAACAGACCCTGGAGGCATCACAGGGCACGTGGCCCTGCCCACGCCTCTGTTCTGGGCCTCGGGCCTCCAGGGCTGAGAGGGTGAGTGTGTCTGTACCACGTGGAGCGTGGCCGCTTGTCAAGGCAGCCCTAGACGACCAATGTGACTGTGTATTGGAAATTCCCCAGTGTCCGACACTGTGTCCCCTTGGAAGAGAGAAGCAAAGGTGGCACCAAGTTCATGGCCAGGCATCGACTGGGCTTTGGTTTCATGTGCACCCTGAGTCGGAGGTGGCGCCACATGGGTTTGGGCTTGTGACAGCAGAGCTGTGCCATCTCTACTCCCGCTTACGGCGGTCCTGCAGAAAGTAACTGAGGACATCGGCCAGTCGCTCCCCTGGCACCCACGTTGGGGTTCGCAGGCCAGCGGGGAGGGGGCTCCAGCTCTGACATCACAGCCCGAGAGCAGGGCGGAAGGAGCAGGGCTCCAGCTGCTCTGGGGTGGGCAGAGGGCACAGGCCTCACTGCTTGTCCAGGTGGTGCCGCTGCAGGGAGAGCCAGCTTGTCCCAAACCCGTCCTGCAGGAGGAAACCCGGTTTCTGAGTGGAGACCTCGGCCGGCTGAGGCTAATTCTCCTTCCCCTGAGTCACTGTCACCTGTGCCATGTGGAATGGAGGACAGGTGTTGTCCTGAAGGAAAGACACACAGGGGACAGAAACCTGGAGGGGACAGGACCCTGATGGACATGGACGTGGCAAGTGGAAGGTTGGGTCACTGTGCTCACACCCCTGACGCACACGCAGGTGGGGGTGGCTTTGCAGGGCAGGCTGTGCCCGGCTGCAGGCAGGACCAGCGTCTGCCCCGGCTGCACAGGGCTCCGTGCCACGTGGACATCAGGCTCCGTGGGTGAAGGTGATGGAAACTGACCAGCTGAGGCCAGGGAGAGGGGACGTGTTGGCAGGACAGATCCGAGGGCTGTCAGTGAGCCACCCCGCCTGCCGTCCCTTCTGGGAGTCCAGAGGACGAGCCGCACTGTCCTGTCCCCTGAGCCTCTTCGGCTTCCTTCCCCTCGTGTGGTGTGGCCTCCGAGTCATTGGTTCACCGTGGGCACAAACAGGACAGTAGGGCTGCTATTCTCAGGGACTTTATCTGTGGCCCTCAAGGGTCGTCCTTCACAGTCATAAAACCTCCAGAAAGAGTGGGACTTACTCGTTCTGAGCCCGCTTCCTGGTCCAAGGTGGAAGCAGGGTCTCTGGCCAGCCGGCTGGCCACAGCTCCGCCTGGTCTGGGGGTGTCTTGTCGGGGAGCAGTCAAGCCTGCGCTTGCAGATGCCGTCGGGTTCTGGGGAGGGGAGCTTGAAGACCACGTTTTGCCCCATTAGGGGTCTCTCTGGGGCAGCAGGGTGGGACCTAGGATCCCAGGTCGAGGGCGTCGTCAGTGAAACCTCAGTGGGAAGTGTCAGCCCGAGTTCCCGCTTCCCCACACCTGCCCCCGGCGAGCTCAGGGACGCCAGAGCCTCCGGCCTGGCCACATAACATAGCTGTCAAGACATGTGAGCCAAGATGAAGAAGAGAAAGGAAAGGAGAGAATGGAGGAAGCCTTCCCAGCATGCTCCCGCCACGCGGCGGAGCTCAGGCACACAGCTTTAGCTTTCGGAGAGAGTTTCCTTCTCTTTTCCAAATTTCAGAGTCTTGAGGGACTTCGCCGTTTCTGCAGGACACAGGACGTTGGTGATTCGGGGTTTTAGGATGGGGAGACACTAAGCCTTTGGAGGGGCGGGCTGGCTCCTCCATCAGACTCTCTCAGGCTTCTCACATCCCAGTTACGGCCTCCGCGCCTCCGCTTCGTCCCGGGCCAGCCCACGCCATCTCTAAACAGCTAATCATCCTTGAACCTAGTTGAAGTCAAACTCCAGGAGATCTGAGCTGTCCTAGGAGAAGCAATCAGAAAGCGGTTTCCATGGGGACAGATTTTGACATTATCAACTGCAAACGCTCACCACCCCAAGATGACAAAACTCCGGTAACTTCAAAGCTGTTAAGGATAGCTTTAGGGCAAATTTTAATTAAAATTAGATAGCGTATATGAAAAGCATCTAATTTGTACTCTATAAAAGAGTTTGGGAGGCTCAGCTCCAGAGCCTCAGGACCGTGGCTGTAACAATTATCTTGCAACTTTTCACAGCAGAATCACAACATGTTAATTTGTTAATGAGTCAGTCAGAGCAGAGGAGCGCTCCTGACAGCGGGAAGGAAACATTCAGATTGCATTTACATTTCTATTTTTAAATAAATTAAATGTTTCGAGTCAAACTCAAACTTCACTTGGAAGTTTGGATCCCTGCGGATTGTTTTTAAACTCCATTTGCCTGGGAGACGCAAGAATTAGGACTCTTAGAATTCGCAGGGAGAACAGCAGCTTCTTCACTTGCGAGTGGCCGCGTGGCAGACAGGCCCCCGTGGCCATCGAGGGCGAAGTGGCCGCCTCTCTGTTGGGGAGGTTCTGGCCCTTGGAAGGGTGGACTCAGGAAGGAGAGGGAAGCGCCACGGACACGTTGGCCCCGGCACCCTCAGCGTGATGAGCACAGCGCACGGGGCAGGAAGGAGGGCGCTGGAGGGCCGGCCCAGCAAGGCCACCCTCCTCCGAGGGCCTGCAGAGGCCCTCAGCTGGCCGCCGGTGGGCTCCTGGGCGCCACCCTCCACCCGTCCCGTCCAGGTCCAAGGATGACCCACCGCCTTCAGCAGCACCACCTCACACGAGGGGGCGCGTGGGCAGGGGACCGTGGAGGGCAAAGGTCAGTGGAGACCAGCCGGATCTCTGCAGATGTCACACAGAAGCAAAGGCCAGCGAACAGAGTGCGGGGCTTGGAGGACCCTCGGAGGGAGCGTGGGCGCCGTCGCTCCTCAGCCAGGCCACCTCCGTGTCTCCTGCGACCTCACCAAACCCGGGACAGACCCGGCTACTAACCAGCAGCAGAGAGGAGGAGGCAGGCCGAGAGGAGGCCCTGACTCGACGGTGTCACACCAGCCACACCAGCTGAACCCTGACTCGGGCGGCCCCCCCGGCCCAGGAAGGTCCCTCCATGCATGGTCCTCGGACGGGAGGGAAGAGTCCCGAACAGGGGTGAGGACAACAGGGACGGAGCAGCGTGCCCACCACGGGACGACACACGGTGTAGCGGGCACAGTGTGACCAGGTGTGGTGGGCACAGGTGTGACACACACAGGTGTGGAGGGCACAGGTGTGACACACACAGGTGTAATGAGCTCAGGTGTGACACAGGTGTAGCGGGCACAGGTGTGACACACACAGGTGTGGCAGGCACAGGTGTGACACACACAGATGTAATGAGCTCAGGTGTGGACACAGGTGTAGCGAGCACAGGTGTGGCAGGCACAGGCATAACACTCACCAACCCCACGAACGAGGAAGCCAGCACAAGGTGAAGTCCATCCCTGCTGGTGTTTGCAGGGTGTTGGGGTTTGGACGTGAGGTGTCCCCAAGCTCATGTGCCAGAGGTGCGAGGGCTTTCAGAGGTAAAGAGACCGGGTTCCGAGGGCTTTAACCTAACTAGGGCACTGGTCCCCTTGAACGGGCTCCCCGGGGGGTGATGCAGGCAGGTGGGGTGCGGCTGGGGCAGGGGGGTCCCCGGGGCGAGCCTGTGGACTTGTCTGTCCCTGGTGGGCAGAGCCTCTGCTCCCTGGTGCCGTCTGGCACGGGTTTCTTCCGCCACGCCCTCTGCCCTGATGTCCTGCCTCACTCTGGCCTAGGGCTCTGGGGTTGGCCCTCTGTGGACCGAGACCTTGGAAACCATGGGCCCCGGGTGCACCTCTCCTCCTCCATGCTGGTCTTGTCAGCCCTTCTGGTCACAGCAGCCAAAGAGCTGGGAAGCCTCAGAGCCAGGGGTGGCGCAGCGGACTCTGCAGCCCCACTGCCCTTCTGCAATGCGCCCCTCCACCCGGCCTGCTCACTGCAGGACCCTGTGAAGGCACCCGGGGCTGACCTCAAGCCAGATGTGCGGGACCAAAGGGGAAGATGCATCTCCCAGCTCCAGTGGGTGGGTGGGAGGCCGTGGCCAGCAGGCTGCTCCAAGGAGCTGTGTGGACAGAGGCGGGAGTGGGGTCAGGACAGGGGCTGGGGCAGAGGATGCAGGAGAGTCAGGTGGGGAGGGGGTCAGGAGAGGGGCTGGGGC
>JAJEJO010005738.1:165710-236001 GCA_020662805.1 Glaucomys volans
GTGGGGAGGGGGTCAGGAGAGGGGCTGGGGCAGAGGGTGCAGGAGAGCAGGGCAGGAGCGGGAGGTGAACTCTAACAGGAGAAACCAGACACAAGAGGACAGATGTTCCGATTCCACTACGAAGAGTCTAAAACAGGCAAATGGATGGAGGCAGAGATAGATTAGCAGTGAACCTGGGCCGGGGTGGCGGGAATGGGAGTTATTGCTTAATTAGCAGAGTTTCCATTAGGGATGATGAAATAGTTCTGGAAATAGACCGTGGCCGTGTTTGCACAACACTGCAAATTTAATTAATGCCACTGAATTAAATGGAAAATTTTATATTTTTTCATGCTCTCTAAGAGTCAGACTGAAGAGTCCAGTTCTAGCACAGGTTCAGACACCCCAAGGAAGGTCCCAGAGGAGGGGCCCAGATCCCTGGCTCCCCTCGCCGGCCGACCCGTGGGCTGCGATGCAGGCGACTCACTCCATCCCGGGGTGAATCGCAGAAGAGACTCCAAACTCCGCATGGACGCAGACTTCGGCTTCAACCAGCCATCCTGGCAGACCCTCTGAAGTTGACCTCGAAGGGATGGAAAGAAAAAGGTCTTTTGGCCAAATTCTGATGAGGGATTGAAAACTGATCTCAGGAAAAAACAAAACCAAAGCAAGCGGATCCCGTGGCCCCGGCCCCCTGGGGAATCCGGGGGCCTCAGCCCCTCCGCCAGCCGCCCCGCGTGCACTTCATAAGCACCGCATCGTTTATTTAAAAACAAACAACAGCCGCAGCTGAGCGCAGAAGGTTGGGAAAGCAACCGGGCACAGCCGGGTGTGAGGGTGGCGGCCACCGAACTCCCGCCACCAGACCCCCCGGGGGAGGCCGCTCACACCCGCCCACACCCAGCGCCTCACCATGGCAGAGTCACCCACAATGCCCGCGTCTGGCACGACAGACGTCCCCGGCTACCGTCGCTGCAGGACTCCTCCAGGGTCAGGCGGCTAGTCTGGAGACCCAGGTCACAGACTCCCGTCCCGCTGGTGGCAAAGATTGCGCTCCTCACGCCTGCTCCATGTCCTGCGGGAAGGTGCCACTCAGAGGAGGCCACGAGGTGGCAGGTGGGACGACAAAGCCTCATGCTTTCTGGAAAGCCAAGTGGTGGCTGACGTCCCCCAGGCCACATGCCAGGGCTCAGCGGCCAGCCTATGGTGGGCCTCGTGGGAGGAAGCAGGTCCCTGGAGACATGTCCTTGAAGTGCGTCTCGCCTGGCCTCTTCCTCTCTCCGTCTCTCCCTTCCTCTCTGCCATGAGGCAAGAAGCTGGGCTCCCGCCTGTAATCCAAGGGACTTGGGAGGCTGAGGCAGGAGGATCGCAAGTTCAAAGCCAGCCTCAGCAACTTAGCGAGGCCCTAAGCAGCTCAGTGAGACCCTGTCTCTAAATAAAATACAAAATAGGGCTGGGGATGTGGCTCAGTGGCCAAGTGTCCCTGAGTTCAATCCCTGGTTCCAAAAAAAGAAGCTGGGCTCCACCAGACCCTCCCGGCCATGAAGTTGTGCCCCCACCCCCCAGACTGAAACTGCTGGAATCTGAGCCAAAATGAACCTTTCCTCCTCTAAGCTGGTTTTCTCAAGAATCTTGTCAGAGGCAGAGAGCTGACTAACGTAACTTATGCACAGGATAAAACACGAGGAGTTAAACCAAAGTTTCATGCTAGCGATGTCTTGGAGTGGGGCCCAGGGCTCACTTTCCCCCGTATGTTTATATACATAATTTTTCTTTGATACCAGGGATTGAACTCAGGAGCACTTAATCACTGAGCCACATCCCCAGCCCTTTTTATTTTTTTTTTTATTTTGAGACAGGGCCTCACTAAGTTGCTGAGATTGGCTTTGAACTTGAGATCCTCCTGCCTCAGCCCCGAGCTTCTGGGATTACAGGTGTCTGGCTATATATGTAATTTAACTGTTCCAGGCCTGGGGGTGTAGCTCCATGGTAGAGTGCTTTCCTACCATGCCCAGTGCCCCGGGTGCTACCCCTAGCACTGTGGGATGAAAAATCTGATTTTTCTATTTCTTTGCTGTCCAGTACAGTAATGAGTATTAGATGTGGTTATTGAATTCTAATTAACTGAAATTCAACGCGGGGAAGAACTCAGCTCCTCAGCTTCACTAACCACATTTCAAGCAGCTGTGCGTGGGGACCGCCCAGGGTACCGCAGCAGATGGGTCAGGTGCAAACAGCACCGACTATAACTTCTCAGGTGAGTAAACGTGATTGTAAATACAACTCAAGCAGCAGAAGCGAAGGAGGGCTAGGAAGAGCCAGGTTTGCTGCACGCAGACTCAAATCCCGCTGCAAGGGCCGGGAGCGGCCTCTTCCCACCTGCCGGGTAGGATCAGCGAAGAAGCTACAGAGCTGATGGGCAGCGGGGTGTGAGGGCAGCCTCCCCAGGACCATCGTGCGGTCGGCATTGGCTGCAGCGTTACCCATTTGCATCTCGTCCCAACTCACTTCCAGAAGCCCAGTGAGGCCGGTATGTCCCATGTGTCTCCATTCCAGGGCCAGGGGGTGTTCCCCAGGAGCCACACGCCGCTGCCTCCACATCTCCCTGGCCAGGACTGCCTCAGACGCCCAGGCCTGGGCCAGCCACTGAATGGCAGAATGGGAAGCTGCTGTCGGCCTAGATGGGTTGGGACTCACACCTGAGTGGGCAGGTAGCTGAAGTGCAGGGGCGTTCTTAGCTGGGGAGCAGGGCGTGTGCGGATGTCCACAGAAGGAACACCGTGTCAACTACTGAGGGCAGGTGGCAGAAAACTCCACGTAGTCTAACTCGATATGGAGGGTGATCTCACCCGTTGGTACCAGACGCAGTTCAGACTCGAGCAGCGTCAGCAGGGTGAGTCTTGGTTTGCACGATGGCATCGGAAGCCACGAATCTCACATCCAACATGCAGTGGAAGAGCGGAGCTGCTATCCTCAGCCTACACCTCCGTGTGTGTATCACAGGACTCTTGAGGTGCCCTCCTAAGATTGGGGACGCGTGCCCCAGAGGCACTGCACTTTCCCTAGAAGCAGAGAGAAAGGATGGTGGGCACCCAGGTCAGGGAAGCAAAGGCTGGGGGGTCACCCCATTCCCCCTGCTGAGAACAGACTCCCTGCCCTGGATGTGGGCAGAGACAGAGCAGAGACCGAGTAGAGAAAGCTCTAAGGACAGTGCTCCAAATTGAACCATGAGTCACTGGAGCAAGGAAAGAAGAAGCATCTCTAGGAGCCGCCCCTCAGTGAAAGGGCCGTTCCTGTGAGTGTCTGACCTTTTCTTTAACCAGGAAATCACAATGGGATTAGCAATGTTCTGCAAAGAAACCCTTTGGGTGACCTTCTAGGGGAACAAATTTGCATGACACCGTATGCAAGCTGCATTATTTTTGCCAAAATGGATAGTGCGTGCCTCAAGACGAATTTCTGCAAGCTTCTGCATCGGCATCTACCCCGACGCCCAGCCGGTTTCTCTGGGTTTATCAGTTTTTCCACTCACATCCACCCAGCATCCTTCTATTTGTCCACTTGTTCATCTGTCCACCATCTCTCCATCCATCCACCCATACAAATTTTATGTGTTCTTATTGCATTCCTGTGGATTTTCATCAGCTTTGAGGATCACTGGGGGTTGGCTGGTTCTCCCCTTGCTCAGCCTGACTCCCAGGCCCCTGAACAGACCCCATCCTATAGCTGCACAGCGAGAGCTGGAAGCTGACTATGTGTCACTCATTCAGCCAGTGCTCCCTGAGCACCCACCGCTACAGCCACCAAGCCAGGAGGAGAGGATGCAGAATCATGGGGCTCACAGACTAATGGGGGAGAGGGTGCTAACCAAGTGCCCATGGAGGTCAAGGCCAATTTGCAGCCCTGAGAGGAGCTGTGGGGGAGGCAAGGGGCAGCGGTGTCCCCTTAGACCTGCCATGCATACCCACAGAGGAGCAGAGGTCAGCGCCCCACCCTGCCTGCTCAGTCTGTCCCATCCCGCAGCAGCACTGGGCGGCCCCCGACGCTCCCCGGGGCCTTCAGTTCCCACAGGTCCCCTGCACAGATCCAGGTGTCCCTGTTTTGGTGGACAGACCCCAGGTTGGGTGAAAGGTGGGGACTTCCCCGTGTCCCAGGGGTGACACGTGAGCTCTAAGCAGAAAGCACCTCGTGCAGATGTCACTTAGGGGTCCACACGCCTCACCCGCCTGGACAGCCCTCTGCAGCTGTGGCCAGCAGCAGGGTGCAGAGAGAGCGTCCCAGGAGGGATAGAGGGCCACAGCCTGTGGGCTGCAGCTGGTGGGAGCAGAGCAGGGCAGGTTTAAGGTCGCTGGGCAGATCTGAAGGAGACCAAGCAAGGGACTGGAGACTTGGCCAGACCAGCAGGCCCTGGACACTCTGTGAGGGACTGCACTCATGTCCAAAGAGCAGTGGAGAATCATGAAGTCTAAACAGGGAAGAACTCGACCAGAAGTTCTTAGCCAGCTTCAAACCTCACAGAAAGAACTGCCATGTGGGCAACTGGGCACACATGCCCAGCGGCTGCCCTGAGACAGGCCGGTCCCTCCACAGAGCACTCCTTCTGGCCGCCTCCTCCCATAGGCCCACAGGTCAAGCCCCTCACCAGGCTCCCAGCTCCTCTCTCCCCCAGAACTTTCCAGATTTGGCTCACACCTTTGCTGCATGGATCATGCAGCTGGGTGTCCACCAGTCGGGGCAGCCACCCCAGCTGTGATGCACAGCCCTTGGCCAGCTGGGCCTCCTCACCCAGGAGATGCCTGGGAGGCAGGCCTCCACCCTCGTCCCCCAGGTTGGCCTGTGGCCAGTGGCTGGCTAATGCAGAATTCAAAGCCCCAGGCTCCTTGCCTGAGGCAGGTAACCTGTGGGTCGGGACACTCGGGAGTTCCCTGTGGGCTCGGGAGACAGGTAGCTATTAACTGAAACCACTTACCCAGCCTCCTCCCCAGCTTTGCCCGGACTCCCTCCTTCCCTAAGGGTGTCTCCCCAGAGCCCATGATGAGTCACTTGCATGAGATTCCTGCCTGGGTGCCTCCCCGGGGACCTGACTGGAGATGGCTAGGTGCTGGCTTTGTATTGAGTGAGTAGAGTCACCCTTTCAAGTGGGTTCCCCATCGAAGCCTGTTGCCCGCTCACCCTGTCCCCCCTCCACCTTGGAAAGTCCTTAGTTTGCTCGGGAGCCTCAGCCCTGAGCAACAGTGACTGATTCTCAGCCAACCGCAGAACCGCATTCTCCATTCCAGGGATTGCCGCTCTGGGTGACTCACCTAACTCTGTCTGCCTGAGGCTGCTGGGAAATGTCCCGGCTGTTAAGAACAGGACACGGAGAGCCAGGGCCTCACTTCGTGCTCTGGAAGTTGGTGCATCTAGAGGTGGGTTTAGAGCCACGCCAGCCTGGGTGCGACCAGAGAGGAGCTGGTCTCACGGCAGCCCAGCACTGAGGTGGCAGACAGAGACCTGCATACCTGGGCCCTGCGTGGCCCCCTCTGGAGCCTCCATCCCCGTTTAGTGGAAGATTTCATCCCCTGGTCAGGCCCCATAAGATGGCACTGCTGGTGGTGCAGGTCCAGGCCCCTCGCTGATGGCAGACTCCTTCTCTTCTAGAAAGAATAACCTACGATTTTAAAAACTTGGAGATGCCAGAGACAAAAATCCCAAACACGTATGTTTTCACGTTCTCCTTTTCTTGTCATCGAAGCTGCGTGGATTCTAGGCGTGAACACGTGTGGAGGAGAGAAATGCAAATGGCGGCCATGACCCCCGTGGTTCTCTCAGGGGAAGGATGTGGAGCTGCTCCCCTCAAAGAAGATATCAGTGGGGCTGTCGCCTGGGACAGGCCAGTGGTGCTTGCTGACAATGCCACCTCCACTCTCGGACACAGGAAATGGCCGAGTTCTGTCCAAGGGCACTGCAGGAAGGATCTGGAACAGGGGGCAATGGAGCTATGGCAGAGTTGGCATGGGACGTAGGGAGGGAGGTGGGAGGGAGGAAGGGAGGGAAGACAGCAGATGAACACGAGGGGGAGACAGGCCCTGAGCAGCCACAGGCCCCTGGAGCCGGCAGGGGACAGGTTGGCCTGCCAAACATCTTGGGAAACTCGCCTCCAGACGTGGGGAAAGCCCTCATTCTGCGGAAGGTTCTGCTAAGGACCAATGTGGCTTTTCAAGGCTTTGGGGACCTTGTGTGTATTTTCTTTGAATCTGGCGCCTTCTGATGCCAGATCAGACACGCAAGCGGAACCCCCGGTGTGACTGGGACAGCAATGAGGTGCCCCTGCCGTCGGTGTGCACGGCTGCAGGGGGGTTGCCTCCGTGTCTGAGCAGCTGGTTCAGTTGACGTGGTCACTGTCGAGGCTCCGCAGACTCCAGGAATGCGGCCTTCGTGGCCCCACGTCCACAGGACGTGATTCGTCTTCGTGTAAAGCAAAGCTTTTAGGAATCAGGTCCACAGGTCAGTGTCTCAGCAGTGCCATCCCCGCAGAGGGAGCAGGAGAGGAGAGAGGAGACCCGCTGGCTCCCCACGTGCGAGTCGAGACCTGGCCTCATCTCCTGGGGCCCCGCACGGCCTGGGAAGCCACCACTGACCCAAACTGCGGACGGGGAGCCTGAGGCTCAGAGCGGACAGGACAGCCAAGGTCTTGCCGGTGGGACCTGGGCATCTGCAGTCTACACCTGAGGCGCGTGCCCAGCAGGCCCTCAGCGGGACACTGCAGTGTGCGCAGCTGTGTCCCGGGCCTCCACCCACTAGAGGGTAATGGCAGCCTCCAGTTGTGATAACCAGAATGCCTGGGGACATTGCCAAACGCCCCTGGGAAGGAGCAGGGACAAAGGCATCCCCCGGGCCTGCAAGACCCCCCAGTCCCGGTGACCCCTGCAGAGCCCACCAGAGGCCAAGACAGGGCCCTTGCCCTCGGAGGCTACGCCAGGGCCCAGAGCCTCTTTCCCAGTCCCTTGCTGACCGACTGAGCACTGCTGTGTCAGGGATGAGGGCGACTTTGCTGTGGTGGCCTCCGCTGCCAGCTTGCCTGGTAAGTGGCCTTGGTCCCAGTCCCTCACCCGGGACAGTCATTTAGAGAGCAAGTGCTCCGCTAAGCCTGCAGAATGTGACTTGGACACCAGCATCCCTCCCTGGAAGCCTAAAGGGTCCTACAGCAGCAGGAGAGGCAGCGAGGACCGATCACAGATGGGGACGCAGCAGTGACGACCTGTGTGCGTCCTGCTGCTGCCCATAGAGACGGGAGCGCATCCTCTGAGGGCTCCGGAGGTGATGGCGGCTCCGAGTGCCACTGCTGGGCCGCGCTCTCCCAGGCCCAGGGAGGCTCTGAGCAGCTCCTTGCCCTCCCCACGTCCACACCTATCTGTGAAAGGCCACCAGGCACACTGGACTCAGGGCCTCGCCTTAACCTCCTGGCCTCTGAACAACCCTGTTTCCCATAAGGTCTCACTTCGAGGATGAGGGTGAGGTCTTCAGCAGGTGAACTGGGGGCCCCCCGGACCCCATTCCTCCCATAGCAGGGGACGTGCGGCTGCCGAGTGCTCGGGTCGCCCCTGCCCACTGCCTGCCCTCTCACCTCACCCCAGCCCCGTGCATTTGCTACCATGACAGCTGGGTGAACTGAGGCTTGGAAAATCATTTTTCAGGGCGATATAACTACCTAAGGGCAAGGGAAGCCCGTCCTCCCCACGCCTGTCTCCTCTGCTGTGAGAGGGAGCTGCCTGCAGCCCTCTGCTGGGCCCTTAGGGTCACTGAGTGAACTGGAATTCACGCGCCGGGGTCTGAGCCTGGACCGAAGTCAGCATTCCTTAACAAGGAACAGAGACGTCCCGGAGCACAGGGAAGCCGAGGAAGCCAAGCAGGGCTGTGGCGGGGCTGGGAGCCTGCAGCCCGCAGACCCTCGGTCAGCCTGTGCTGGGGGCTTGGCCCCTGGTGGTGTCCTGACAGCTAAAATCTGGAAGGCTTCACCCAGGAATGTAAATCTCTGGTTTTGTTTGAGGAATCGGGAAGACGGGCACCATGCCTGCCCAGGACCACGGGTCCTGCTGGGCTCTGACCTGAACCCGGGTTTGTGGCCTCTTCCCCTGGCTGCCTCCGGAACCCCTGCCTGCCCGGACTCTGCCCCAGGAACCCGCACGGAGTTCAGAAGGGCCACCCCTCCCATCCCCCACCCTGGGTGGTCCCCCATTCACCTCCCTCTCCCAGCAGGGGGGCGTCCCAGCCAGGCAGCCCCTGGTCCTTCACCCCTCGCCCCAGGTGGATCCAGGCCCTGGGGGACTCGGGGTGGGCCGCTCCGGCGGCTCCAAACTTGCTTATTTTTTTGAGTCTTCCCAGGCTTCCCTGGGCTCTCAGTTTACATCTGCTTGATTTTATCTCATCAGGACAGCAAACTGTGCACAAGAATTTGGAGAATTGAAACCAAATGTGCAGTGAGAGTGCCGTGTGGAGAGGCCCGGGCCTCCACGGAGACTGGAGCCCACTCCCCTTGGTCCGGCGGGTGGGTGCTCACGGCTGCTGTGAGGCTGCGGGTGGAACTGAAATCCAGCCTCCCAGAGCCTCACGCGTGTGCAGAGGGGATGCTGCAACCCGGGCACTTCAGAAAGGAGAAACCGAGTCCCAGAGAGACGACAACGCACCACTTGTCACCCAGAGTGGCAGAGGCAGGAACCCGGCATGATCCCGTCCGTTTCCAGGACGCTTCCTTCCTGTGATTCCTGAGAGATGGCCGTTTCTTCCAGGGCAGTTTGTTTTAGTCCATTTTTGCTTTGGGATCAGAGAGCTCTGCTGAAACTCCAGCCCGGCTGCTGCAGGACCCCGGAACCTCATGTCCCCCATTCTAGAGATGGATCTCCTCACCCCCGGGTGGGAGGAGCCTGGTGCCCTGAGTGCTAGTGAGCAGCCTCAGGTGGGACGGAGTTGGCCACAGAGCACAGAAGCCCCCGGGCCTGCAGGCTGAGTACTGGGATTCAGAGCAAAAGACACGGCAAGAGCGGCTAGGATGCCCTCAGCACGTGTTTATTGAGCATCTGCTACATGCCAGCCAGGCACTGTCTGGGCCCTACGGTCCTGTCCTGATGTGCTGCAGGGGAGGAACTTGGGCTAAGTGCCGAGGGGCAAAGCTGTAGGACCCCCGGGGGAGCTGGGAAGCCTGATGGAAGGGGAGGTGGGCAGAGAAAGGGAGGCCCGTTAGTTTCCACAGGCTAGAGACTCTCAAGCTCCTCAGCCCTGGGGCCTTTAGCACCGTCTGGAGTCGGCATCGGCTGGGCCCCGGGGGCGGGGGGACAGTGGGATAGACGGAGGTGGCTGCCCACACTGATGAGCATTCGCCAGCCACTCAGGAGCAGCTCCTGTCCCCCCGGCCACCCTGGAGCCCTCTGGCTGCCCCACAGCTGCTGTGGGTTCTGTGGGTCCCGGGCTGACGTCGCATGGGAACGTGATTTCAAGGTGCTAAGTGGGTGGTCAGCCTGGGAGGGAAGGGCCAGGTGCCCAGAGCCTGTGACAGATAGTGCCCGTCCACAGGGGCGCAGGGAGGCTTAAGGGGAAACCCGGCAGGAGCGGGTGCTGCCGTCGGTGCCGGGCGGAGGGTGCTGCGGAGACCACCCTGGCCTCTCAGGGTCTCTCCCAACAAGTCAAGGACACAACAAAGAATTAGGGACCCAGAGAAAAGCACTGCGACTTCTGACCCCAGGGGCCGACTGGAGCTGTCCCTGTGTGGATGGGGGTGGGGTTCATTCACGGAGGACCAAGTAGCAGCGAGGACTCTGATGGAGGAATGGAAGGGCGGGTCCCGACCGCGCCTCCACCTCAGAGCTCCCCAGGCATCCTCAAAGGCCAGCGCCAGGAGATACCGCCTCAGGGAAGAAACCAGGGCAGGGGTGACAGAGGCCAAGACTACCTGGGTTCAAAGCCCTGCTCAGCCTCTCTAGCTGTGCGACACACGGCAGGTTCCTCTACCTCTCTGTGCCCTGGGCCTCTCCTCCAGGCTCTGGGCCTTGGTCTCCAACAGCTTGCCAGGTGCCCCCTGCCCCGGCCACTCAAAGGCACCACCAGCCCAGTGTCACCTATCACCAAAGCCCTGGTGCTGGCCTCGGGGCAGATCCTGATTCTCCTCGGGGGAGCACATGGGACCCTGTGCTGGAAGAGGCCCCCCACCTGACCCGCCCTACGGGACAGCCCGGACAAGGGAGGGACCTGGAAGGTCCTGGCCTCTGGCCCCTCTGCAGTCCACTCAGTCTTCCCCTTAGAAGGGACCTCAGGTCCTCTCCTCCCATGGCCACTTAGCTCAAGGCCGAAGGCCTCCTTGCCTGCTCCCCATCCTCTCCCAACGGAGCAGCAGAGGATCTTTTCAAAATAAGCAGGAGAGGACTCGGCTCTGTGTAGAGCACATCAGTGTGCGACGGTTCCTCTTAGGACGAGCACCGGACTCTAGGTCAAGATCAAACCCTGAGACCGGCCTTGAGCTCCTCTCCAACCCGCCCCGCCCAGCCCTGCAGCCTCCGGAAACCACCAGGAGCCCTCCCTTCTCCGCCGCCGAGGCGGCCTCCTTCCCCGCACAGCTCCCGGGGCAGGCGGGTCCTCTGCCTGCAGTGCCGCCTTCCCTGAGCTCAGCTCGGCTTCCCTCCTGCACGGCCACCCCCCCCCTTGCTGTGGGAGGTGTGGGTTCCACGCCCACCTCACGACATTGTCACTCACACACACGGTGGATCAGCATTCACCCCAACCCAGGGCAACCCCACGAGGACCCAGACGGGCCTCTGCGGCCTTCTGATTAGCACAGGGCCAGGCCCAAGGTCAGCACCCAAGAACAAATGAGTGGACGATTTGCAAAAACAAATGACAAAAGGTAGAAAGAAGTCCTCCTCGTGTCCCTGGTGGCAGGAGGAGAGCTGGCACGGCCGCCTCCCGCAGCCCGGAGCAGAGCCCGCAGCGCAGGGATCAGCTGCAGCTGCAGATCAGCGGTGAGCTCCAGGCCGGCTCAGGCCAAGCGGCCTCCACGTGGCCAGGGATTATTTCTCTGCAGGCGCGAACGGCTCCCGCCATCAGGACGCTGCCCACGTCCAGAACTTCACAGTGAGAGCAGTGACGCCGGAGGCTACCTAGGGGCGACCCTCAGCGGGGTCAGGGGACACAGGACAGGGAGACCCAGATGCCAGGATGCTCCACAGCAGGGCTCCGCAGGGTGGAGACTGGACACTGTGGTGAGGGCCTTCCTGGGCATCGTGGCCTCTGCCCACTAGACGCCAGTAGTCCCGCTCCCCCCATCGTGACAGCCAAATATGTCCCCAGACATTTCCAAACGCTCCTGAAAGACGGCACCGTTCCTGCTTGGAAGCCACCGCTCTGGAAGGGCACAGGACCCGAGGGCGCCCTCGCTCACTGACTTCTGAGAGGCCCGGGTGCCGGTCCTGAGGACGCCTCAGACTCCAAGACGGGTAGAAGGCGCCCGCTGGGAGCCCAGGAGGAGGCTGAGGCAGGAGAGGCAGGAGGTGCTGAGCCCTCCAGGCGAGAGGCTGGTGCCCGGTCCAGGAGCAGGTGCCACAGGGGTGCCCGCTACTCTCCCAAGTGCGTGGCACAAACAGGTGCCCAGGAAAACCGTGCTGCATGAATGGTTGATGAGTGACTCATCGTTAGCTGCCAGGGGAGCCGCATGGGACAAGGCAGTCCGAAGTTCCCCTGGGGGTGGCACCCAGCCCCTGACTGAGTGTCCAGCTGGAGCCACGGGGAGAAGAGCTGGGCAGAGGACGGCCGGGGTCCGGCTGCAGCCGGCGGTGGGGCTGGAAGGGCTGGGAGGGATCCAGGAGCCGGCCCCAGGGTGCGTGTCCACGTTCACCCAGCTCAGTGCCAACGGCCTGAAGCTCAAACCTTTTCCTGGAACCCACCAGCACAGGGCCAGCTCTGCCAGGCCCCGCCACAGCCGCTGTCCTCCTTGATGGCCCTGGGTTTCACTCTGTGGGGAGGTGGCTGGGGCCAGAGGAGGGGGCTCCATGGCTGTTTCTGTTCGCCATTCGATCCCAGCCTCAGAACTGCGCCTGGCATGCTCAGGAGGGTGTCACGAAGGGATGGGTGGGTGGGGGACAGACGGACGGATGGACAGATGGACAGATGGACGGGTGAATTGGAAAACAGCACAGTAAAACCCCGCTTCTTAGATCCAAGAAAGCCCCAAAAAGGCGACCCAGGACCTAGAGGAATCCTCTTGGTCTTCTGAACTTGACGACCTGGGCTCCGCACACCTACCGCTACCCAGATCCCTGCCTCACCTGGACCAGGAGGTGCCAACAGCTGGACCTATTCTCAGGAGGTCAGGAAGTGGATGTCATCAGAACATCAGGGAAGGATTCAGGCAGCAGCCTTATGGTTGCCATGGCAACTGAGGTGTCAGCGCTCTCTGTAGGTTTCCGAAGTGTGTGTGAGCGGGAGAAAAGCATCCTTGAGTTCAGACAAACATTAAGACATTGGAAGGGACGTGAGCAAACTCTGCTGGATCTTGAAGTGTGTCAAGAGGGGCAACTTGAACTTGTTTACCAAATTCCAAAGTGTAAAGCTCAGGGGCTTGGTTTGAGCACAGATAAATATCTACCAAGTGGCCATCTCCTAGGAGCAACATGCAGAGGAGCTCAAAGTGCAAGCCGACACTTCCATCGTGTGGAGAGGCAGCCTGGGATGGCAGAGAGACGCAGTCTCTGGAGACCAGCAGATGGGATTTTGCATCCCTGACTCTCATTCTTATGATCGGTTTGGGTTTGGGCAAAGACTTAGATTCTCCAAACTCAGTTTCCACATTTGAACAATGGGGAGAATGTCGCTATCTCACTCTTAAGGAGTGGGGCAAAGTGTTAGGCAGGAACAGCATGCGCAAAGGGCCTGTGGGCACATGAGAAGAGTTCTCTAGTGAGCAAGGGGAAAGAGTGGGAGGTTTGCAGGGACTGAAGGACCTGGACAGTGCGGGGTCGTGTGGAGTGTGGTGGAGGTCGGTGGAGGCTTTGGTCAGCCTCCTAACAACTCAGTTCTCAGAATATGGACCCAGGATGGGCATCACCATCCTCCTCTGGGAACTTGCAGACACAGATTCTCGTGCCCCAGCCCAGACCTACTGAGTCCCACACTCCAGGGTTTTAACAAGCCCCCTCCCCACCCCCCCACCCCCCGCACATCAATCTGATGCAGACTGTGCAAACTACTGCTGAGAGCAATAGGAAATGGTCCAAGGGTTCTAAGCAAGACAGCGAGATCAGCTTCAGATTCGGAAAAGTCTGTTCTGTGAAGTTTGTCAGGATGTCGCCTTCACTCAGAGAAGAACGGCTCACAGACACAGTCGCAGAGAAAAGAGAGGAAGTGCAGTTAAATTTGGCCTTCAGGTAAACAGCAAGCACTTCTTATATGTCCCCTAGTGTGTGTGGTATCGTATCTGACACCCCTACTGCACCTCCGCCCAGTCCCAGTGAAGGCAGGGCAAAGACTAGTTTCCTTAGAATCTTCTGGAACCTGGGTGTCATCTTTGAGATGCGCCCATTGATAGTCAGTGCACACCGCCAGCACCAGGGCATGGTCTGGGCTTCTGCAAAGTGACTCATACTGAACCGATTAGCTTGAGAAAGAAAAGATAATAATAAAAACGACTGAGCTGTTGTTTATTACGGGCTGTGCTTCAGACCGCTCCTGTGTTGCAATCTCCTGATTTATGGTTCATGCTGGGCCGAACCCAAGCTGGGAGGGGAGGCTCCCTCCACCCCTTGCCTGTGGGCCCTGTCACCTGCTGGGGGCCCTCTGGCAATGCTGACCCTGTGCTTGTTTACAGGGGGCTGGGGGGCTTCCAGCTGCAGAGCCAAGCAGTGCCCCCACAGGACCTCGGTCCCACCCCAGGCGTTGGGACTGACAGTCTTTCGCTCCAGCTGGATCCCTCTTTTCCACCCTTGGCCGAGCTTAGTGTACCAGCACCCTAAGGCTTGTGCTCCCCGGGAAGGCCAAGGCGGACAGCTCTCCGTGCAGCCCGAGGCTCCTCTCCGGCTTTCTGGGAAGACAGATTTGCCTCTGAGCAGTGGCTCTTACCCCTTCCTGGTTGGGGAAGGATTCCTCCTTCCAGCCTCCATTTTCCACTCTGTAAAATGGGGTAACACCACCGTCGCACCCTCACCCCAACGCCACCAGCCCCGAGCGTCCCTGGAGTGGGAGCACACTGAGGGGCCCGGGGTGGGGCAGGCCCCAGGCGGCCACCCTGATGATGCCCCAGACAAAGGCCTCGGAGCGATGCAGTCCAGATGGGGAAGTGAACTCTGGGAAACAGCAGCTTCAAAGTGCCCGCAGCTTGTTCCAGTTTGAGACAATAGGGCCAAGAGGCGAGGGGGTGTCCGCAGCACAACCCGCAGTCTCATGTCTGTGCTTTGCAAACCAAAGGAGATGAATCTTTCCTCGAGTTGGCATCTGGCTCTGCATTTCAACATCTCTCAGGAGCCCAGGATCAGGAATGTGCCGAGGTCTCCAGAAGCCCGGGCCAGCGTGGTCACCATCGGAAGCTGAGGGTGCCCTGTGGCCTGGACGTCACCCCCTTTCCCGACACCAAATGCACCCCATGGATCCTGAAGCATACCTTCTAGTCCTCTCCCAGGAGATAAAATGAATAATGCACTTGTCCTTTTTAAGGACAGGATGCTCATGTTGGAAATGATGGCACTAAAAAAGAGAGGAAGACCCACCCAGATCCCCGCTACTCAAAAAGGTGCTCGCTCTTAAGGTAACATTTTTTTGCTACCGATTATGATCTGAAGCTGAAGGTTAGTAAAGTAGAAAATTTGAAAAACAAAGAAACTAGAACTCCACCACCCAGAGACGGCTGCTGCGGACACTTCCTCCCCTTCTCTGACACACAAGCACTACAAATTTGAGATCTAATTATATAAACTCCTTTCATTACCACTTTAGGATGCAGTTTTTAATCATCCAGTTCTAAGCCCTGAGGATTTTCCCATGTCATTCTGTTCTCTTGGAAAACACTTCCTTCTGTGCTTGCACAACAGCCCATTCTCCCCTGCGGTTGCGCCAGGATCTCACCATCCCCCGCAGCTGGGCACTCAGGTTGCTTCCAGCCTCTCCCGCCTTGGCATACCGCTCACTGAGGGGATTTGCCCACCAGTCCACACCCATGTTTCTGAACATGAACTTAGATCTTCCGGACATCTAAGTCTTCAGAGAACGCAACTCTTTTAAAGTTAAAATTAATTAAATGCGAATCTGCTAATTTCATGTTGATGCTCTCGAGCTCTTTGGAGCTCCAGGGTTGGAGGCGGAAGGCGAGCAAGGTTAGATCTCTCTCTCTCTCTTGAATGTGATTGTGTTTTACGGTTGGAAAGGCTGAAATCTACCTGAGAAGAGCAGAAAGGAAATCACAGCTCTGTGAAGTATCTCACAGCTTCCAACACGAACTTGGGCACAATAAAACCCGAAGCTCCCAGTGAATGCCCAGCGCAGGACGGCCAGAGCTGCCCCGGAGATCTGCTGGGGAGTTGGCTTGCATGCCCCCGAGATGCTGCGTAGCTGGGTCCCCACCGGAGAGCCCATGGAAGCTGCCCTGGGAGGGGACGCAACCATCTGCAGCTTGCAGAGGGTTGGACGGCTGATTTTTATCTCCTATGAATAATGCCAGGTTTCCTGGGATGAAAGGGAGTCGCAGGGGTAGGCAGCCAACTGCTGGCCGCACACAGGCGTGGGCATGCCCCAGCCCGCCGACCTCCATCCTGCTCCAGGTTCTCAGGACACAGCCCTGCCCTTGCTGCCTGAGACCCGGTGCAGAGCTCTGGCCTTCCTGAAGACCTTCAGACGCCCCTTGTGACCTTCCCCAGGAAAGACCATGCTGTTAGCAGGACTCAGACCCCCAGGCCTGCTGTGTGACATCAGGGCCCGGCCGGAAATCTCTCCTCTTTGGAATATTCTGTTATTGTTACCAGGAGGATAAGACCCAAAGGATTATGGGATGTATCTAACACTGAGTTTTAAAGGTTCAAATAAAAGCTTGTCAACCTTAAAAAAACACGTTGGATTAGCCAGGTATGGTGGCGCACGCCTGTGAATCCAGCAGCTTGGGAGGCCGAGGCAGGAGGATATCAAGTTCAAAGCCAGCCTCAGCAACTTAGTGAGGCCTTAAACAACTCAACAAGATCCTGTCTCAAAATAAAAAAATAAAAAGGGTTGGGCGTGTGGTCAGTGGTTAAGCGCCCCGGGTTCACGCTCACCCGCCTGTGCAGGCATCGTAGGCACACGGCGGCACACGGCTTCTGAGCCGAGGGGTCTTCAGAGTCTTCCCCGTCTAAGAAAGCTTGAATGAATATGGGGAAAAATTTTGAAATAATTCAAAAACAACATCCGAAACAGAAAAAAAGAACAAGAGACGTCACAGCTAAAGAATCCAAAGGTTATCTAAAGGCTTATATGCGACCCTGCAGCTTCTTATGATTTTAGGATCAAACTAAGGTGGACCCAGACCCTCCCGCTCCGTTTATTTCAGGATCGTCTGCAGATCCCATTTCCAGAATGTGCTGTGCCATCGGGGCCTGTGTAGCCAGTGTGGTCGGCACTGAAAGGACTGGTCAGTGCTGGCAGGGACTCCAGGCCACTAGAGCTCGTCCCCTTGGAGCCAGCCAGTCCCCCAGTACCTGGCCAACTGCCCCCAGGGCACAAGCACAGCCTGCAGGGTCTCCCACCCCACCCACGGGGACTCCCACCCACCCACGGGGACTCCCACCCCACCCACGGGGACTCCCACCACCCCAGCACAGGTGCACTTGCTGTGGGTGCCCACGGGGACGCTGGGGTGCTGGGCCGTCTCCTGGCTGGGTGTTGGGCAGCAGAGTCTGTGCCAGCCAGGCTGGGCCGTGGGCAGCATTGCCCACCCCGCCCAGCCTGGGTCATTCTCTAAGGACCCCTAGAGGAGGCCACAGCGGGAAGGCCAGGAGCAGAGCCGACAGACTGGGGCCTCTGAGCCTGGTCCCGAGCGCTCAGGACCCGCCTCTCGGCACACCTGGAGTCCTGAGCAGCTCACCTGGGGGGCTAGCACAGTGGTTCTCAAAGTAGGGTCCCTGGACAGCAGCATCCAGTTCCCCAGGGAGCTTGATGACCACCTCCCACCCAGCATCTTAACAAGCCTGCAGGTGATTCAGATGCTCAAGGAACCCTGGCTTGGACGCTGTCCTCTGTGCTGAGAACAGGTGGCCGGGTCAGGAGGAAGAGGGGACCAGGAAGAGGCTAGAGGGGAGCCCCAGGTAAGGGGAGGTGGCCTGAAAGAGGTGGCAATAGACAGAGTCCCTGAGACGTCATCTCCTAACCCAGGCTTTCCACCCCTGGGGAGTCAGGCTAGAGGAAAGCGTGGGTGACTCCAGAGGGGCCCACAAAAACCACAGGGCTGTGATTGACAAGTAACCGCGGGCAGCATCCATCCAACACGAGGGCCCAGGGAGGGCAGGCTGGGGCCGGGTCGCCCAGCAGGAGCTGGGTCAGCTCAGGGGCCCGGAGAGGCCTCCCCACCACGCGGTTTCTGAGCCTCAGGGTGAACAGCACCTGCCGCCGGGGGAGGAGGCAGGCTGAGCTCGGCAGGGCTGGAGCGGGAAGGCTGCAGCAGGACTGTCGGCATTCAGGTGGCCAGAGCCTCCAGAGCCCAGCGGAGGGTGCAGCCCAGCCACACACCCGGGAGGCGAGGGAGGCAGAGGCTGAGGCCACCTCGGGAGGCCAGGGCCCACTGCCTGCGTATGGCTGGGAAGGGCCTGGAAGGGGCTCAGCACAGCCTGCTCCCTCTAAAGGCCTGGCCCTCAGGGTCTCTCCTCCTCCTCTTCCCACCCCCAGCAGCCCCCGCCCCTCGAGCTGCAAACCACAGGGCTGTAATTAAAGTCAGCAGTTTCGGGCGGGGGCTCCCGCAGAGCAAGTGGGTGCAGGCCGGCTTGGCCTGCCTCCGAACGGGCGGGAGGTGTTTCCAATAAACTCCGGTGTTTTTAATGAGCCCTTTACAACTGCTAAATGATTAAGCCAAAGATTGACAAGAGTGACTGGTAGCCCCGAATCCTGGCAGCAAATCAGAGGAGCAGGGCCCGCCCTGCACCCCCTCGGGCACCTGCGGAGCGGGGCAGAGGAGCCCAGGGAGGGCTGCCGGGCGTCCACTTGTGCAGTTTACTTAATAAACTAATAAGCACCTGTGCACTCAGGAGCGCCTGGGAGACCCGGCTCGAGTCCTCTGGCTGCCATGGACACTGGGGACAGGGCACCGCAGGACACAGCAGCTCCGGGGAGCATGGATCCCCTGCCAGAGAGACCAAGTCATAGGACACCCGCGTCAGACCGAACTTCAGAGCAACTACAAATCCCTTTCTAAAGCATCAGTGTGTCCCAACACTGCGGGGGACACACCTACACTAGAACATTCTTTGTTATTTTCCCGAACGTCGAATTTAACTGCGCGTCTGTATGTCATCTGTCAACTCTCGTCCCTGTCTGAGGCCTATTTGAAAAATAATTTTGTCTGGGGAAAAATTCCAAAAAGCAATTACTGCTTTCTCATCCAGAGGAAGCATTGGCGGGAGTGTGGGGAGCCGGGGCCGTCAGAGCCTGGGGCCACGGGAGCCCAGGCTGTCCTGCCGTTTCCTTGGCTCTGTGACCTGAGGCAAGGTTGTAACCCCTCTGAGCTCCCTTTCCCTCTGTCTAAATGGGAGGACCTATGTCATGGAAGGTTCTGGAAACATCACAGGGTGCTTGCGTGCACACAGTCCCTGGCACATGGGGACTCCTGAGCATGAGTGGCTGGGGTGGAGTGACTTCCTCGCGGAATCCACAGCCCAGGCCTCCCAGGAGCAGGATGAGCACAGCAGGCCACGGACTGGATCCCGAAGACCAGGCCGTTGGCTTCCAGGGCAGAGCCGTTGACTTGAGTCTACAGCACGCAGCCTCTAGGGCTCCCCTGGGCGGGCCGTGCAGGGCCGGGTGACCCAGGGGAGAGGCGCTTCCTGCGTTTGGGAGGCAGTTGGAAGGGAATTCAGAGCGAGGTCCCCAGAGCCACTTCTGGCCACTGGGCACACCGCTACAGATCAGACCAGGACAGCTGGCTCTGCGCTCAACTATCCAGGCACTTGACTTTCGAAGGCCCTACCTCTGAGCACCAGGCCAGGCTCACGGCAGAATCAAAACCTGCCCCCTAGGAGCTGGTGGCGTGGAGAGGAGCCACCGGGCACTCGCTCCCCAGGGCATTTGCACAGAACGTGCTCCTGATGCAATCTGCAGAGCAGCCCGGAAGGTCCTGGGCGTGGAGGACCAAGACTCAGGGGGAAGGAGATCACCCCAAGGGAATGGCCTGCAGTGGACTGAGGCGAGGCCTGGGCAGGAGGCACCTGGAGGGACCAGGGCATCCAGATGACGGGTAGCCACTGCTCCTACCAGTGCCTGAGGAGAAATTCCAGCAACCTACAGAGAAGATGGAGCCCATCTGTCCAATATGGTGACCAGCAAAGACCAAATGAAACGTGAAATCCAGATAATCACTCGCCACAGGCAGGAGCTCAACCTCCTCACGTGACCCCCAGGGCCACAGTGGCCAAGCAGACCAGAGGCCGTCCCCAGCACACAGAGGTCCTGGTGTGCGGGCGGTGCTGGCAGAGGGAGTCGGGAGTGACGTCGAGTCTGGATCCAACGTTCCAGGAAAGATCCCTCTAGAGCCCCCAGCAAGAAGGCCAATCCCAGGTAGAAACCAGCTTGCCGAAGCCCAGGGACAAGACCTGCGATCCAGGGGGAAGGCGGAGAGTCCTCCAGGGCCAGAACCCAGAAAGTGCCAGAACCCAGAGGGAACAACCCTGACTTCTCAAGACAGAGTATTTCAATTACAGAGCTTTGTTTTTGGACCACAGCAAATCGTCAGGCAAAGTGACCATCTTAAGGAAATTGGGGGGACTAAACAACCAGCACTGACCACTCCCAGGGGGCAGGTTTCCATCCTGACCTGTGGGTGGCAACATCCAGGCTATGAAGCCAGAGGGTGACAAGCACTGGGAGTGACGCTGGGGAATCCCTGCCCTGGTGAGGGGAGGAGGCGAGGACGGGTGGGAGTTACATGGGGTTGCCTGGACAGGGAACCAGGTAAGTGGCTTAACAAGGTGGGCCGTCCCTGCTTCCTTCTCCCCTAAGCCCTGTCTAGAAGAGAGCCAGCCAGGGCTGGAAGGTGGCCCCGTCGCTGGAACCCACCCGCTGCTCCTCTGCTTTTCACTCTTGGTGTCAGACTTCCACCTCAGGCCTTCTCGTGGTCCAAGATAGCTGCTGAAGTGCCAGCCATCATGGTGTATCCTGGGCAGAAGAAAGGAGCAAAGGGACTTTTCACTGATTAAAAAAAAGAAAAAAAGGCACACTTGTCAAATGAGCCAGCCTGTCCTTGAGAAGCCCACCCAGCAGCCTGAGTGCCCCCCAGCTGCTGGGTGCATTCCTCTGGGGACGAGGCAGATTTCAAACCTGGGGTCCAGGATCTCAAGGCCTGAGTTACACGTAGATGTCCGAGGTCATCTGGGCTGACCTTGAAGACAAGTTCCAGGAGGGACTTCTGGGCCTCACGCTGGCTCTCCCAGGTTGGTGGCTGAGGCCACAATGTCAGGAGAGTGTCTTGGCTGCAAAGTGTCACCGGCTAGTGCCAGTCACAAGCCCCACCCGTTCTGTGGCTGGCACTATCAGGAAGGAACACGCAGACCACTGCTGGGCTCCTGCCTCCGGCCACTGCGGACGGCCTGACTACGGAGGCTGTGCGTGAGCCTCCACAGAGGCCCGTTCTCCACCCACATCCACTTTCTGGGGAGCACATTCCAGTTGTCACTCAACCTTCGGATTGTGGTGTGACCCATGGAACCCTGAGAAGGGACTGCAGGCTCCCCGGCTCCACTGGGGCCCCCCACAGAGGGGTCCTGGGCTGTGCAGTTTTCTGCTTTAACCCAGGACGCGTTGGCCTCCAACCTCCATGGCCACTTTCCACAAGAGCCTCGCTTCTAGGGATGGGCAAGGAGCCCTGAAGCTGCCAGCGCTCACGCCTTCCCTCCCGCAGGAGACCCCGTGGGCACCCAGAGCAGCTGGCATCGTGGGAGAATCTCACTTCGCAGGCAAAAAGGAGGTACCTTTGTTCAAGACCCCCGAGGGGAACGGCCTCGTGCCGGCTCTCCCCCTGGTTCCTGGCACGAGGTGAAAGGGAGGGCCCATGTTTGTTTCAAAACAAAACAGAGCTACCAACGGGCCACCAGGGCTTGCGGGCACCGAGGAGGGAGCGGGCTGCGGCGGCGGTGGGCCAGCCTCTGGCACCCCGGAGGCCCCTGCCCACAGTCCGGGGTGGCTTGAGGCTGCTCACGGATGTCCAAGGCCCAACTCCTACAAGGCCTTAAAACAAGATAGAAATGCCTTAAAAGGTACCGTGCTTCCTGCCGAAGGTCCACCCCACGGGCAGGAGCGGGACCCAGGGGCAAGCCAGGGGCCACCCAGGTGCTCAGCACTGCTGGGGACCCAGAGGCCCACAGGGCGCGGGCATTTGAACCAGGTCAGAAAGGGTGCAGGAGGGTTCACAGCGGGACTGGACAGAGGCTGGAGTCGGGAGAGGGTCAGGGTGGACTTGTCTCCCGCCTGTCACTCTCTGTTGGAGGAGAGTGCACTTCCTGTTTCCTTTTCCTCTGGTCCAGCCACACGTGTGGGGTTTGCAGCTCACACAGCAGGTGGGCCTCTTCATGGAAACCCAACCCGTGAACACAGCAGCCTTCACGGATCTGTGAGGACGAGGGGTCTAATAGGCCACCTCACTGGTGCAAAATGGGACACCTTTTCAAGAGCAGCTCCTTCATGTCATTAATTAAGCCTGTAATTATAGGCCAATCTTTAAAAATGTAATTTGTAGTTTCCCGACAATACTCATTGCAAATCTGACTTCTGATGTGAGTTAAATTATACTGGAACCGATTTTTACTACTTGGAGAGTCGGGGTGAAGCGGGCTTCCCTGTGACTGATGAGCACACGAGGGCATTTCCCCGCTTGTGGCTGAGGAGGGACGGGTGCTCAGGAGCCAGGGCAAGGGGACCTTCTGGGGACACTTGGCACTTACTCCTGGGGTGCTCCTCCCTCTTCCCCTGGAGGGAAGGGACGTGCGGCAGAGTGGGAGGCGAGGGCTGGAGCCCCACCTGGCCAGGGTCTACATGGAGTCACGGGGGGACGCGGGCTCCTTCCGCTTTTCTCTAATACTCAGTGTTCGTTGTCCTTCCTCGAGCGGCAGAGGACAAGACAGGCGTGCTCTAATTATGGCATTTCAGAAAGAGCCTCTAGCTTTGGGTGGGCTGCCCCGAGCAGCCCTGAAGGGGGACTGTTAAAACGGCTGTCCCGTCTTGGCCTCTGAAGCAGCCTCTGCAGGCGCTGCAGGTCCTCCGCTCGTTTGGCCTCCTGGAGCCCTTGGCCCTCGGCCGTACTGTAGGTTTGGAGGCTCCCCTGGCTCTTGAGGTGCTGTGGGGGACACAGAGTGTCTTCAGAAGGGGGTCCAGGAAAAGGACCTTAGGAGAGAGGCAGAGGGGACGTGGTGGTGGCCGGCTGTGGGAACTCTGCCTTTGCCACTCACTGCTGGTGGAGAGCCAGGGATTCGTTACTGACCCAGGAACGGGATCCAGAACAGAGCTAGTCCTCTTCCCAGACGCAGGTGGGACTTCCGTTCCCAGGTAAAGGAGGATCGCTTGGAGCGATTCTGGCCCGTGTGACACAACTGGCTGTGTGCAAAGGTCCTGGGGCTCCTGCTTCTGTCTTGAAAGCATGCGCTTGGTGGGTCCCTGGCTGTGATTCCGTTAAGGGGCGGCGCGGGGAGCTCTCTCCACCCCTGGAGAAGGAGTCCCTGCCTGCAAGCACCTGCCAAAGGGCGTCTCCGCCAGCCTTCCTACCTAGGGTTTCCTTATTTTGGACTTTCACCCTGGAGACGGTTGTTAAGTGGCTGGTAATCTCTCAGGCTTACTCATTCTGACCAGCGGGCGGCCGCTCCCTGAATACCTTTTGAGTCATTTGGGGTTCTATTGCCTTGCATAAACTGAATTATTCTTTTTGTTGAAAAGATCATTATTAGGAAACATGTCCGCAAGCCGTCTGTACACGCCATCCTCCTCCTGGGAGTCTTGCGGGCCCTGCAGGAGGCGGGGCGGGCGGCCTGCTCCCCGATGCTCCGCGGCCCTCACCCCAGACACCCGGCTGCAGGAGCTGGGCCGGGTCTGCCCTCAACACAGCAGGACAGGAACCCACTAAGGCCCCGACAGGCGTCCTCACCTCGGCATGACCTGTCTGGCTTTGATGAACACCCTCCTTCTCTAAGAATGAGTGAGGGCTGATGCCCCAGGAAAGAAGGGGGACGTTCTTGTTCCCTCCTCCCTGCAAAGAAAGACCACTGTCCTTTGTTAGCAACTGCGTTTGGCAGGCATTCCCACCCCATTGGCATTGGAGTCAGGAGGGGGCAGTGCAGGAGCGACGCCCAGGGGCCTGGCCCTGCCACACCCACTGAGAAAGAGCCCAGCTGGGCTTCCACCAGGATCTGGGTGTCCACCCAGGGAGGCAAAGGAACCCAAAATGCAGGAAGGGACAGAGTGGCCAGGCAAGGGCATGGAATTCCCAGTCTTCCCGGGAATGAGACATCCCAGCAGCCAGAGGAGGAAGGCCGGAGGGAGGCACAGCGTTCTGCATTCCTGCGGCCCCCCCTGCTGGCCGCACGTGGTGGAGGAACCCCAGGGGCGGCCTCAGGGAGGCTTCTGAGTGGAGCGCAGGAACCAGGGCCCGGTGTCCAGCCTGGGATCCCAGGGGCGTGTCCACCATCACCTTCACTTCCAAAAAGGGAAGAGGTTTTCCCAGCAAACCCTGAAAGGCGGCAGTTGTGGGCTCGCTAAGGCGGAGGTGTGACCCTGCCTGGGAGGCACGTGGTCTCACCTCTGCGTTGCTCTTGTGTTCTCGCACCCTGCCCTGCGCTCTGCTGGGACCTGAGGGGGCCCTGAGTCCAGTCATGCCCTGGCCCTCATCGTACAGTAGCAGGGCAAGTCTGCTCCCCTGCAAGTCACTCCTGCGGGGTGAGCGCAGGACGCCCACCAGGAGGACCCGGCCTGGGCTTCAGCCCTGCCACCCGTCTGGAGACCCGCTGGCTGCTGGGGGCTGTGACTGCTGCAGCTCATCCCACTTTAACCCCTGACCCAGGTGACCCCAGGTCTTTCAGAGAGTCAATTGAGGCACACCACCCCTGCATGGGTGCCCTGGGGGCATGCTGGCATCTGCCCGCGGACATGGACAGGATTCGGAGTGTAAGAAGGGTGTGGGTGGAGCCTGGAAAGTGGCGAAAATCCGGCAGGTGTCGGGGCAGAAGCCCAGGAAGGCTTCCCGGAGGAAGTGATGACGGAGCAGGTGCCGAAAGCGAAGGGAGCCTCATTTAAAGTGCAGGGCGAGCTGGGTGCGGTGGTGGATGCCAGTGATTCCAGCGCCTCAGGAAGCTGAGGCAGGAGGATCGTGGGTTCAAGGCCAGCCTCAGCACCTTCGCAAGAACCTGAGCTGAAGTAAGAACTAAAGAGGGTGTGGCTCAGGGGAACCTGGGGGGGCTCCCTCCCTAGCACTGCGGTCGTCGCTCCGTTAATTGGTAAGAATAAAAAGAAATAAGGCCCAGGGGCTGGGGCTGGGGACCGGCAGTGTGAAGGCCACGAGGGAAGACCCTGGCTCGGAGGAGAAGGGGCCACGAGGCAGTTTCACCAGGGGGTTGCCAAGGTCGGTGGCACGCAGGGTGACTGGGAAGACCACACAGAGGCCAGGAGACCAGGGGCAGCGCCATGGCGCCTGTCCATCCA
Organism: Glaucomys volans; assembly: GCA_020662805.1. Classification (NCBI taxonomy): domain Eukaryota; kingdom Metazoa; phylum Chordata; class Mammalia; order Rodentia; family Sciuridae; genus Glaucomys; species Glaucomys volans. The sequence goes on from JAJEJO010005738.1 coordinate 190,551, forward strand.
GTGGGGAGCTCGCGTGGACCAAGGGTTCTTACCGCTGCCGACACCTGAGGCCAGGCCGCTGCCTGCGGTGCTGTTGGCCCCACGCAGAGGACGTCCAGCAGCAGCCCTGGCTTCCGTGGCCATGTGCCAGGAGCACCCTCCCCAGTTGTCACAGCCCAAAGTCCCTGCGGACATTGTTGAATGTCCTTTGGGGCCCAAGTGGACACTGGCTGGACATGGCAGGCTCAGGATGAGGGTGGAGGCAGGGGGACGGAATGGACTCCAGGTGGTCCCTGGAAACGCGGCTGACAGCACAGAAACTGGTGGGCTGGGCAGGAGACGGGGCTGAGGGGACAATGACTTGGACCCCCAGCTGGTGATGCAAGGAGCAGCAGAGAGGGCGGGGTGCAGGTGTGGGAGTCAGGGCCTCGCCGCCGGCCCTGCCCCTCCTGGGGCACCGGCCTTCTTCCTGCAGACAGCGGCTTCCCAGCCCGGCGGGCGCGATCGATCCCTGTTAGCACCGTGGGAGAAAACGGGACACACGCCATCAAGTTCAAGCTCCAGCTAAGCAGCGAGAGACGTTAGTGTGTGCGGACCCTGGTGTGAGCCATGCGCAGCCCCGAATTGTCAAGTTTAATCGGCATCTACAACGGTGTTCTGTTCTGACCCCTCCTTGCTACCTCTGCAGGCCCGTTACCTACCTAACTGCATCCGTCCTGGTTTGGGGCTGCTCTCCGTCCCTTCCCCTTCCTGCCATGGTCCCTGTCTTCCCTCCCAGCCACCAATGTCTCTCACTTGCTCTCTGCGGGGAGCCGGGGCCCTGGCTCTCACACCCAGGCTCCCAGGAAAGAGCGGCTGATTGGCTCAGGTTGGGCCTGGGGCTGTCTGTGGTCTGATCAGCTATGACGTGGGGACACCGATGGGGCCGTCCTCAGGGAAGGTCCCTGAAGAGGCAGTGAGTTCAAATCACGGGCCTTCTGCATGGGAAGCACTCAGAGGGAGGTTGCGATTCGTGTGGCGACGGGATGGCCGACCAGCCTCCAGTCCCGCTGCAGGAGCTCGGCCGAGTCTGACTCACACAGAAACCGCGGTGACTGGTCTGCCTGGTTGAAGGTCCCGGCAGAGGCTGTCGGGTGCCGAGGATGTGGGGGCCCCAGGAGAGCGGCCAGGAAGCCTCCTCGCCGAGCTCAGCGCCCCTCCTCTGCCCTGACAGCTCGCCTCCCGGCAGCATCCTCCACACCAGGACCGTGCGCCCAGTTCCTCAGCCTCAGAGAGAGGACAGCCCTTCCCCTCGCTCCCGCAGAGGCCTGGGTTGGCCTTCTTCAGCCCTGCTGGGGTTAAATCCCTTTCGCTGACCTCGGTGCAGCCGGCCTCACCGTGTGGATAAGGGGGGACAGTGAGCAGAACACAGGAACCAGAGAGGACACGAAGAGGGCTCGGGGCAAACCCAGTGCCTGCGCCCGCCGCTGCTGGGGTGAAGGAAGGAGCTCCTGAGGTCAGAGCTGGCCAATGAACCAGCAAAGCAAAGCATCCCACAAACTGGTGTCCCCTACACTCACCTTCCAGAGGTCGAGGTTACAGACCAAGGACATCAGTCTAAGAGCCGTGTGCCAACCAGGAGGAAAGGAAAGGAGACACCGCCTCCCCGGGGGATTCGGCTGCGGTGGTCCTGTGGTCAGGTGGTCGGTGAGGGGGTTAAGCCGGGTGGGCTTGCTTGTGCTGCCGGCTCCCTGCCGTCCGCACATTCCAGTAGCAGCTGCAGGGCCATCGAAGGAGGAGATGCGAGTCTCCTCTGGTCCTGTCTGCTCAACTCCAAGGCCAGGGGAGCAAGGAGGGCTGAGCAGAGGGCTGCCACCTGGTCAGCGAAGGGGCAGCTGGCGAAGGGGCAGCTGGCATGCCCAGCACCTGGGGGCTCTGTCCACACTCCGCCTTTTGGGAGGAGACCTCAACCTCAGACCTTCCATGGCGGCCTCCCCAGGCTGCGCATCCGCGGCAGGCGTAGCATCACGGCTGGGCCTGCGGGGCCCCCGGGCCGTCACGGAGCCAACCTGTGCTTCCTGTTTGTGATTGTTCTGATTAGGGATGGGGCCAAACTGATTGGGATAAATCACAACCAGACCTCCTTGGGCCAGTGGCTCGGGCTCCCTTGATTATAATTGTGTCATTAGAGGAAGGCGGAGTTGATAGGAACGACAGGAGGGCACGGGGCTTGGGATCCGGCCAGCACCCCAGAGAGAGGCGGAAGTGAGTCAACTCCAGGATCCGACACATCCCGACGGGGGCCCAAACGGGGACAAGTGGATTCACTTCTCTGAGCCTCGGTCTCCACGCCTGGGAGACGGACGTGGTAGGTGCCTTAGTCGGGGTTCTCAAGAGAAAGAGCCCAAGGCTCACTCCGTTAGGGGGGCCGAGAAGTCCTGCGTCTGCAACCTGCAAGCTGGTGGCCCGGAAGCCCCTGGTGTGACTCCTGTCCAAGGCCCAGGGCCAGGAACCAGGGGAGCTGGTGGTGTGAGGCCCAGTCTGAAGGCCGGAGAAGGTGGCAGAGATGGCCAGCAGAAGCAGCAGCCAGCAGGAAATGGACCGGCCTGTCCTTTCCCTGCATCTGGTTCTGTTCTCCAGTGGGGACTGGTGACAGCCCTTCCTCTGGCCACAGAGGCCTCAGGGTCTGTTGGTCCAGGCAGCCATCTCCCTGTGCCCTGCCTCTGGGGACATTGGCCTCTGTCACGCCCTTTGGGTTCTTGGGTCTTCTGAACAGGATGCTGAGAAGAGGAGCAGGCTGGGAAGACCAGGGAGGCGCTCAAGAGGTGGGTTAGGGCAACCTGCAGACAGGAGAGGGGTGGCAGGGAGGGATGAGTCAGTCACCCACAGGGCAGGGACTGGGAAATGGACCCGAGTCAGCAGGCTGGAGGGTTCAGGGACGAGAAGGGCCAGGCAGTGGCAGGGAGGGAAAGGCATCCGGAAAGAGTGTCAGGACACCAAGAATTGGTCAGCTTCTTGGCGAGCCCTGGGGACCTCAGCAGAAGGGAATTCCTTAGAATTACCAGAGAGCTAAGTGGAGGTGGAGGATGAGAAGGACCTAAGGGAGGACTTTGCACATGTGGTAGCAGGCACAGTCTGATCAAGGTGCTATGTCATGGTGGCATGAAGCCCCGGTTGCACCAGACCCTTTGTCCCTTGGCTTGAAGTTCAGATTGCAGAGAGGAGCGTTTGTTTTGCTTAGCTTGGTTCATGTGCCTACTCTGCCTGGAGTGTGTGGGGTGGGACCCTAAACCCAGGGCTCTATTTGTAAATGGAGAAGGGGACTCAAAACAGAATCGGCTTGGGTAGGAAGGGGAAGTGACACCAGCAGCCAAGAGCCCCTGCCCCCTGCGCTCTGGTGGCGGGAGGAGGCGTGTCCTGCACAAGCTCCTCTAGAGGGTGGGTCTCAGGGGTCCATGGGTCCCAGCTCCCTGAAGCTATGTCATCATTACATCATCACAGGTACGATGGGCCGGGATCGCCGTCTGAATGACCACAGGTGGGCAGCCCGAGGAGGCCAGTGAGGGCCCCACTGATGACCACTCGGCACGGCAGCTTGGAGAACCAGGGGCTGATCCAACAGCAGATGGCGGGAGGGTCACCAGACGCCTGTGCGGTTGAGCAGCGTCCAGGATGCCCTCCTAGGCACCGGCGCAAACCTCAGACCGTCTTGCCACCTGCAGCGTCACTTGACCCCAGCCCCTCTCCTTACCTTCCCAGGCTTTTGTTGAAACTGTCACTTTAAAAAAAAAAAAATAGCTCTTTATCAAGACGAAAGATACTGACGGATGCAAACGATTCAGGGGAAACTGGGGTGAAGGTCACTTTGCAATCTATCAAGATGAGGTCGCAACAGTGCCGCTTGCTCCCCAGTGACTGTTCCCACCTCCTAGGTCAGGCAGCGGGACTCCACCCCTCGTCCCTGAGTGAGGTCTGCATCGAGGGAACGGGACAATCAATCAACTCTTATGTCAATCAAAGGTCCCTGCACATCAGCTCTCAAACGGGCAATGGCTCGTGGCCAAGGAGTTGGTCCTGTGGTGGGTGAAGCCTGACAGACCAAGTGTTGGAATTTCTTACTCTAACAAGATTAATTCAAATTTAAAAGGAAAAAAAAAAAACTGTGGAAAACAAGGAGACAGCACAAGAGCCTCGTCCAAGGGACCAGGAGTCCTCGCCCTCCCTCCACCAGCTGCCCCCACTCTTACACCTGCCCCAGCCAGGGCGGCTGGTGAGCTGACGGTCGAGGCAGGAGAGGAGCTGGCTGGTGTCCTGGAGAGGCCGGCGCCCTCAGGCAAGGCCGTGCTTGGCCTCTCTTCCTGGAGGCCAGGCCTCTGGCCAGCTCCGGCCGGCCCCACCGGCCACTGCTCTGAACCCCACAGAGCCTGCAGATTCAGCCTCGTCCTTCCCGAGGTGCCTGCCATCCCCCTTGGCCTCCCAGCATGATGGGCTGTCCCCAGGGCAGCCAATGACCCCCAGTCCAAGGCCTCAAACCAGGGTCGAGAGATAAGAAGTCTAGGCCAGGCCAGGGCCCCGCAGGCTAGCAGGGGGCCCCCACGTGCCCCAGTTAACAGAGGACAGCCATCTAATAACCCCGGAGCCAGCCCTGAGGGGACTGAGCTCAGGGGCTCCTTCAGCAATGAGCTTCCCCCAGGTGGGGGCTCCATCCTCTGCAGCCAATCTGGGTTTTGTCAGGGCCAACTTCCCATCAGGTGCGGAGAAGCATGACCTTGGCCTGACCTCTGAGGTCATCTCTGCCTCAGGACTGTGGTGGCTTCTGCTTTGAAGGGCTGTCCCCTGATCCCCGGGGCTTGCTCAGCTGCCCATTCAGCCCAGACGCACTTGGTCTGGTGCTTTCCTGCTGGAGAGGCAGCGACCCGGAGGTGAACTGGGGAGGCTGGGGACCTTCTCCTGGAGCCCAAGTCACAGCAGGTGCCCCCCTGCCTTGGCTCATTCATAACCCAGGTGCCTGCCAGGCTCTGGGGGACGGAGGTGGCCGTGTGCTGGGGCCCCTGGTGGGGGCTGGCGCACTCCAAGGCAGGGTCCTGTGGTTGCAAAGGCGGAGACAGCGGGAGCCATTGAGGTGAGCACGTGACCAGCGGTAAGTAAAGACACCAGGGGGCACAGCTCAGAGGGCGGGAACGCCCGCCCAGCCCCTGCTAGTCCCACCCTCGGAGCTTGGAGAGGTGGCCCCCTCGGCCGCCCACTCCCGCCTACCCCCAGCCTCGAGCTCTGGCTCCCCACAGCCTGTGGCCCAGCATCCTTGGTCTTTCGGGGGAGTTTCTAAGCAATGTGGCGTCTCGGCCCCTCCCTGGGCAGCGGCCCGACGGGCTGAGAAGGAGGTCCTTGGCCCTCGCCCCACTCCACAGACCAGGCTCAGTTGCTGCTTCCCTGGCAGGAGGGACCCCAGGTCCACGTCACTGTCCTGCTCAGCCAGCCTCTGGGAGGCCTCAGGGAGGCCAAGGAGCTCCAAGCAGGAGAGAGGTGGCTGGAGCACTGGCCCCAGCTCCAGGGAGAGGAGGACCAGGGAGCAGTGGGTGGAGCAGTGGCCCTGGGTGAGCCAGATGTCAGGGGCGGTCACTAGACTCACCAGCCAGTGTTGATCAGGAGAGGCCAAGGCCAGACCCGACACTCAGGAAGCTTTGGACAGCAAGAGGCTGACTGACGACTCCCCAGGGGAGTCAGTGCGTATGAGCAGGAAAGAGACGGAGCAAGCGCCCTGGCCTCCAGCACCTAGGAGCAGCCTGGGAGACCGCAGAAGGACAGCCAGAGGGCCAGGCAGTGTCAAGGCCAGGACCTCTGAGGAGTCGCATTCTGGGTGATTTTTTCCCCTCACTCAGCCCCACATCGCTTTTATAAACGCCGGGACCAAAAGATCCGACAGGGACAATTTCAGAGGTGAAGTTTATTTTGGGCTCACGGTTTCCGAGGTCTCAGTCCTGGGACGGCCAGTTCTCCTGCTCTGAGCCCGAACGAGACAGAGCACCAAGGCAGAAGCAGGTGGCAGAGGCTGCAGCTCAGGACGTGGCACCAGGAAGCAGAGAGACTAGGCTCGGCTCACCAGGGACAAAGCATACACCCCAAGGCGTGCCCCCAGGGACCCACCTCCTCCCGCCACATCCTCCCTGCCCACAGTCACCACCCAGTTAACCCACTCAGGTGAATTCATGCTCTGATTAGGTCAAGGCTCCCGTGACCCCATCACTTCACCTCTCACCTGTCTTGCATAGTCACACATGAGCTTTTAGAGGACACCTCACATCTAAACCATAGCGATGTCTAAAAACGAATTATTTCTTACAAATGGACTTCTTTTATGGACACCTGAGGGATTACCAGCCCAGTACCTCATCCTCGGAATAGAGAAGAACCCATGCATGTCGCCACTGCACACCCCATTCACTCAGGGGCAGCAGAAGCCGCCATATGTAACTCCATCCTCACTTCCTGGTTTCCTCTGGTCCAGAGACAGCATGGGATTCAGGCCCAGCCAATCAGAATCCTTCCCTGGGAGATGCTCTTTGGGTATTTGGGTGGTAGAATGTGGTCCTTGCAAGTGGTTGATGGCCTTGAGAAGCCAAGGCAGCCAGAGTTTCTAGAAAGAAAAGAAGGAGGCAGAGGTACAGTGAGGAGAGGTGCTGAGTCCAGACTCCTGGGTTACCTTGGCCGGTCACAGGGGCCCTCGTAGCCTTCTCCCCGACTCCCCGTGTCCGCAGCTGGCTCGGGTGGCATTCCAGTCCCTTGAGACCACAGCTCTGATCCCCACTGAGCTGGGGAGCATGTGGCAGCACCTCCACGTGCAGGCACCAGCGACAAGGTCAGCTCGGTGGCCCAGAAGGCGTATCCCAGCCGCACACACCTCCTGCCCCCGACACCCGGGCATTCCCTCTTGATCACGACCAACCTGTGAGGAGGGACGGCCATGGGACTGAGGATTGGCAGCCCAACCCCACCCCATGGCTGGATTCCTCCCCTGTCTCCCACCTTCTGGAAGCTTCAGAGAGACGGGCAATCTTTCCCACATCTCGGCTTCGGCTCCCCAGCCCTTCGGGCAGTGCTGCCCCTCCTGCTGACGCCTATGCTGTGCCAGATCCCGTGCCAAATTCCAGGGTCCGCAGAGTCCCCAGGTGCTGACTCACCATCTCTGGCTGGGCCCAGTGGCATCAAGGGAGAGGAGCCCGCTCTCATTAGCCACACGGTCCCCTCCCAGACCCACTGCAACTGGAAGTGCAGAGGTCACACTCCCAGGATCACAGTCGGAGCTGCCTGTCTTGACCCTGCTCCAGTGCTGTGCATCCCCCAACCCCGGCCCTGACCATGACCTGGAATTGAAAGGCCCATCCTGAGCCCCAAGTTGCAAGCTCAAAATCAGCCCAGGCCGGCAGGAGCGTCCAGACATTGGATTCTCTCAGTGCGAGATCTTGTGGATCTTTTTGGTCTATGAGAGCAATGTGGACCCCTGGGGTCAATGGCCTTCCTTGTGAGATCCACGAGGACCTCTGGCCGTCTTGTCCATCCTTGCTCATGGCTTCACCCAGAGTGTCACCGTCAAGCCCTCTGCCCTCCAGGTCCTGCCCTGAAGCTGGGGAAGACAGGAAGCAGGCAAATGGACAAACCAGACCCTGGCGCATTGCCCTGGGGCTGGGGGTCCACGGAGCCAGGGAACTGCAGAGAGCTGCTGCAGGGAGGGGAGCCAGTGGTCAGGGTGGGCTTCCTGGAGGCAGTGGCAGATCCTGAGATCCAACTAGCAGGGCGTGCAGTCATCTGGGACAAGGCCTCCCAGAACAGAGGAGCTGCCAGTGCACACGCCTGCAGTGGGTGGGCAAGGGGCAGCTGAATCTCAGCGGGCACCTGGCTGGGGGCGAGGGTGCCAGGGATGGCTGGAGAGAGGCAGGGGAGAGGCCAAGTGACAGCAGTCCCCAGAGTCAGGGAAGGGGCTTGGCTTCATCCTATGACGACCAGAGCTGTGGGGAGCAGGCCTGCCCAGCCCTGAGGGACTCCGTGGTCAGCAGCACAGCAGTTCCGGGCTGTGCCTGACCCCCAGCTACTCCACTTCACAAGGCCGCAGTTTGCCGTGAGTTCCTCCATTCTGAGTCCAGCGTGGAGGCAGAAGGAGGCCAGGCCTTGTCTGCAGAAGTCAGCCTCCACCCTCTGCCCCGCACCAGCAGGCACAAGCTGATCAATTAATTGTGCCAATAAAAAGGTGGACCTACCAAAGTAGGTCAGAAACCCGTGGATGCTGGGGAACTTCAACCCCGAAGCAGAAAACCAGGTCCATGAGCTCATCCAACCTCCGGCCACCAACTTAGCAGCCCCTCACCTGAGCCCCACAGAGGAGCACCCAAGACAGGTTGCTGGGCCCACCCGGTCATCAGACATCTGGTGTCCCCGGGCTCAGTCTCCCTGCTGGAGCCAGCCCAGTGGGAACTGCCTGGCTTTGGCGCCCTGGCTGGGATGTCCCGTGCTCTGACAGCTCGGTGGCCTGCAGCCTTCTCTGGTGGACTCTGGTTCCCGATCTCATCTGACCACCCAGCGCTCTCAGCCTTTGATCTCAGTGCAGCCTCCTGAAGCCTGGTGGCCACCTAGCTCTCCTGTGGTCACCTGACCCCATCTATAATGACACCACAAGTGTAACCTTACGGATGCCATCACATGTCACCAAGTAAAGTGTGACGTGTGACTCGAGTGATGCGGATATTAGTGATCAAGATTGGAACACCAGAGCCTGCGATGGACTGGATGTGACACCAGGTGACCCGTGAGAACTTGGTGAATTACAACTGGTGACAGCGGTATCACTTGTGAACTTACCGTTGTTCAGTAAATTCTCACGGTGGAAAGACACGGGCGTGTTGCTGCGTGGCTTGCTCGGGACAGCTGGGAGATCCAAGCAGGAGAGGGGGGCTGTGGGGAGACAGGAGGGAGGGTCCCCAGGGCTGGGGGGCCCTGGAGCAGCTGTCCAGGGGGCAGATGGTGGCTCTAATGGTGGTGGCATGGGGGAGGAGTGGCCCACTGAGGACGCTTTGAGAGGGAGGAGGGGGACCAGGGTGCTGCCCGCTCCTCTCCCCACTGCCCACTACAAGAGAAAGCCACGCCAGCCAGAAGCCAGCAGAGCCCCAGCCCACCATGGGCCAGGTTCCTGCCTGGCCTGTGCCGTTCCAGGGTCCTTGGACTCACAGAGGCTCAGGGTCCTCTGCTGAGGATGCAGCACCTTTAACCCCTCTGCTAGCCCCTGCTGACAGGTCACACGAGGTCACACGCGTGGACACATCCCAGATGCCTCTACGCTGTTCATTTTAAATGAAGACCAAGCACGTGGTGCACACCTGTAATCCGAGTGGCTGGAGAGGCCGAGGCAGGAGGATCACAAGTTCAAAACCAACCTCTACAACTTAGCGAGCGAGACCCTAAGCCATTCAGTGAGAGCCTGACTCAAACCAAAACATTTTAAAGAAAGGGGAGAGGGCTGGGGAGGTGGCTCGGGGTGAGCACCAGGGTCGATCTCCAGTGAGGATGTGGCTCGGGGGTGAGCACCGGGGTCGAACTCCAGAACCAAAAAACGGGGAAAGAAAGAAGATGCCGGAACAGGGCTTTGGAACTTCCTCAGACCCTGGGCAGCCCCGAGGTCCAGAAGCCGCCCGCAGGCATGGGCAGGGTGGTGAAGCCGCCTCTCTGACTCACACAACTGGGGCCCCCGCGGGCGAGGGCCGGGGGTGGGCCTAGGCAAGGGTGGGCTCAGGCTGGCGCCAGCACACGCCCACCGGCCCCTGGCTCCCACCTACCCAGCGCCCTGTGGAGGGCGTGGGGCTGGAGTGGGGAGCAGGACCCACAGAGACTCGCCAGGCAGAGGGCAGCCCTGGCCGTGCAGGCCTCTGAGCCAGGCCGAGGGGAGAAAACGGGAGGCTGCAGAGGCAGTGACCCGGCCGGGAGGGCCTGGGGTGGCCTCAGCGGGCGCCCAGTGGGGCCCCAGGGCAGGCGCAGTTGTGGAGGCCAGGAGGCCTCAGGACATGGGGTGGACTGAAGGGGACTCCAGGCTCCACTCTGAGAGGGGAACAACCCTCCTCGGCCAGGTTGCTGAGCACATCCGTTCTCCCCCAACCCCAGTGTCCAAAGTGTCCCCAACGTCCCCTTGGACCTGAGCGTGCACAAGGCTCTAGGGCAGTGGCCTGTGGGGGGTGCGCCTGAGCGTGCGGGGAGTGTACGCAGGCGCGCTGTGAGTGTGCGGCCGGGCGTGCACGTCGGGGTGGGGGAGTCCAGGCCTGGCCGGAGACCCAGGCCTGGGGCTTCCAGGGAAGGGGCGACCTTGCCGTCCCTGGCCCCTCGACCTCCGCTGTCACAGGATGCGAGTGTCTTCATCTGAACCAATTATTTGAAGACGGTTCAGAAACACCTGGAGAAGCCCTGACCCTCCAGACACCAGGCCACACTGGCGCCCCACCCGGCTCGCCCTCCCTCCCGCTCAGGAACCCTTGGCTAACCTGCAGCCCTGGTGACCTCAGCCCCAGCCTTCTGAGGACGCCCTGACCACCTGGTGCAAAGGCCGTGGGAAGCACGGATGTCACCCAGGGCACACCCACCTGGCTCCAGCAGTCACTCTTCCCTGGCGCCTTGCCAGCCTCCCCGGCCTGTGCCGGCCCACCTGTCTCTGGTGTCACCGGCAGCTCTGGGGGCTGATGGCATCTGATGGGTGCCGAGCAGCCTGGCTGGGGCCTGTCCTTCCCCCTCGAGCGGCTGCTCCTCCCGGGCAGTCCAGGGCCGCCCTGCCTCTTCCGCCTGCAGTGATCACCATGTCAGCACGCGTGTGGGGGGTGGGCTGGTGGCCTCCGGAGAGGTCTGTCCACACCCTGAGCCCAGAGCCTGTGTCTGTCACTTTCATCAGAAAGGGTCTTTGCAGACGTGATTAAAGAGCCTCAAGATAAAAATCGCCCTGGACTGTGGGTGGGGGGCTCCAGTGACGAGTGTCCTCCAGGAGTCCCCACGAGGCCAGCGGAGACTGCAACCCTCTGGCCACAGGCTGAGGTCCTGGGCACCCACAGCGTCTGAAGGACAGGAAGGGCCTCCCTGCGGAGGCGCTGGCCACACTTGGCATCTCCAGCTTCTCCAGCGCTGTGGGGAAGAGGACCTGGGGCCTCGGGCACCTGGTGTGGGTTTTCTCCCCCCGGGGGGCTCACGGCAGCGGTTTCTCTCACATCTGTTGTGCGGTCCCTTCCTCAGAGACCCCCTCAGGGGCAGCAGGAAGTGCCCTTGGCAGAAACCCAGCCACTCAGCCCGGCAGCCACAGGCCCTCTGTCTGCAGACCGGGGTCTTGGGTGGAGTGGCTGCCGCCAGGCGACGTGAGAACTCTCAGGGTGGCCAAGGGGTCCTGCCTTCGTCCAGGGGCAGCAGAAACCACTGGCACTTGGGTGGCCGGATGAGCAGAGGGGCAGGTCCCCACCCCTGGGTGTTAGGCTGGCCTCGGGCTCAGAACCGGGGGCAGGACAGGCCGCCCAACCCAGGCACATTGGCCCCTGACCGTCCCAGGAGGCCCCTTGCCTTCTGGCAATGCCGTGCTGACCCTGGGTCCTCCTGCCAGGCCCCTTGCATCAGGAGGAGTCCAGGTCTGAGCATGAGGGGACTTGCAGACCCTCAGAGGCTGGCAGGGCTTGCGGGGGCCCGGCTGCCCAGGGTCCCTGCTCAGACCCCTTCCCCGGGGCATGCAAGGTCTGGGTCTGTTAGCCTCACCGGATCTGCAGAAGGCCCTGCCCCAGGCCTTGGCCACGGCTCAGTGTCTCTGGGCCAACCCCAGCACCATTTGGACACTGGGACAACCCTGAGGCTGCAGGGAGGGGCTCCTTCTTCCTTTAGTCTTCTTTCATTTGTTTTGTTTTTAATTTGAATAACAAAGGGTCATAACAGGCTTCAGGGAGCTATGGGAAGTTCCCCTGTGGCCTGAAGAGGAGCAGGCTGGCCAGGCTGGGGCTGGGGAAGAGTCCCGGGTGCTGCTGGTCTGTCCCCAGCACCAGAGCACATCCCTCCCCAGGACTCCCAGGGGCGCTGAGGATGGCGTTTGGTGGTTCCAACAGAAAGAACTTGAAAGAAAGAAGCAGCTGGCTGGATTATCTTGAATGCCATAAAGAAGGTCGTGTATTTATTGAGCACCTACTGTAGATACCTATGCTGGGAACCTCCAGGAACGTTGAGCTGGATGCTCTCGGTTGTAAGTAGCAGTGACTCCCACCTCTCCCAGCATAAGCAGCAGGGATGATTCATACACACCACACAAATCAAAACGTCCCCCTGGGAAGCCGCTCATTGGTGCACTCAGCCCTGAGGTTTTGTGTGCGCTGGGCTGACTCGCAGGTTGCTGCCGATTTTCTCTGGAATCGAATCAGATTGCTGTTCCTCCCACTTGGCACCGTGCAGAATGAACCCAGTTACGTCAGGAATTAATGGGGAGACTTTCAAGCTATGAAGAAATGAACTTGTACTAGAGATGATTAAAATAACACGAATCTTTGTGATTTCACCTTATAAGTGCCGAGGAGGGTACCAGAGGCAGCTTGCTCAGCGCGAGACTCAGGAGGCCCAGGATCTTCCTACCCTCCACAAGTCAACTTTGGTCCTCATGGCACAACAGAGCAGCACCAGCTCCACCTTTCACCTTTTCACCCACTGCAGGAAAAAGTTTCCATCTAGAGTGTCTTCTTAAAACTAAAGAAACTCCTTCCCAAAATTCCTTTAGTGGATGTCGCCCTCAGGCTTATGGGCCAGAACCGAGCCCATGTAACTTCCCAACAACCCTTAGCAAGACCGTGGTGTACACCACATTGGGCTAGGGCCAGGGGTTAGCACCCTGTGGCCCAGGGGCCAAGTCCACCTCCACTGGGGTTTGTGAGCAGCCACACTGTTCGCCCCAACAGTGTCTGTGGCCAACATTTTTGTCTGTGGCCAAAAATGTCAATAGGTGCTCCTTTCAGGAAGTTTGCTGAGACTGGTTTAGACTCACCCGGGTTGATGCCCAGTGTGGCGACACCCTCCCTGAGCCGCTGGTCTTGTCCGGCAAGAAAGCAGAGGGAAGAGGGGAGGGTAGGCAGGAGCTGGTGTCAGAACCTCGCACTCGCTCCCGCAGCGCTGGGGGCTCAGCTCCCTCCCTAATGTGACCACATTTTGCTGGTGGTGAGGACCCAGCGGGCCACAGACCTGAATCACGGGCACAGAGTGGCTCTTGAGTGGCCCGTCCTCCCCGAGTCGTCCCAGGGACCTCGTGCCATTAGACTCACCCGAGAGGGAGGCTGCCGGCAGGATTGTGTGTGCTCATTAGAACCAAAGCCCTGCTCCTTAGGGAAGGCGCTGACCCAAGCTGGACTGGCTCTTGGTTAACATTAGACGGGCTTAGCCTAGAGCCTGCAGCGGGGGAAGGTCTGCCGCGGGCAGCGGGGCCGTCAGGATGGGGTGTCCGCCCTCGGGACTCTGCTGGGGTTGCAATCAAGGCAGGGGACGGGACAGGAGGGAAGGCCAGGGACAGCCATGGCGTCAAGCCTGGAGGCCGGTGCCCACCGCGGGTTCCCAGGGCCCCAGAAGGAAAGAGCTGTGGAACAAAACTCTTTGTTGCGTGGCCTCTTTCTTTCTTTTCCTCTTTTCTTTTTAACAATCAAGAACATGTGTTGGCCACTCTGGATTTCTGCTGGGCCTGGAGCCCGGGGATGCCAGCATGGGGAAGGGGCAGTGGGCCTCTCAGACCTGAGCTGCACCCTAGGTCTGCGCTGGCTGGACAGAAGCCTCCATCTCTCCAAGACTCACTTTCCTCTCTGCACCTGGAATCACAGGGGCGCCTCCCTCCTGGGCTGCTGAGATTTGATGAGAACAATTAAGTTCGACCCTGGAGACGTGGAAGGTCGGCTGGCCTGGCACACAGTACCTGCTCAGAAACTCGGATGTTCAGGGCTAACTAGACAGCTCCGCCCTGCAAGGCCGACCTGGATCCCTTTTTGGAAGAGGCCAAGACTCAGGAGAAAATTCTGACGGTGGCCTCACAGCCAGGCAGTGGCAGAGCCGGGTCTGGATGGATCCGGAACACCGTGGGCAGACCCCAGGCTCCACCCTGGACAGACTCAGTGAGCTGCTGTCCCTCCTGCCCAAAGCAGAGCTGGGGTGACTGAGTGGGTCCTCACTGGGAAACCGCCCTCTCCTCCGACAGCATCCACCGCAGCTGAGAGTGAGCGGGCTTGAGGTCCCCCCAAGGTGGGACCCCGGGGACTCCCCACCAGCCAGATGAGCAGGAGGAGGCCGTCCCGCAGAGGCCTGGTGCCCAGCTGTCTGCACGGCCAGCAGAGGGCAGCAGCCACCTGCAAGGGACAAGCCCTGGGCTGGCCACCCTAGAAGGAGCCTCCTGCACCCTGGCGTCCCTGCTTGTGTCCTGACATTGTGACAATGCAGGGACCCTCCTGGCCCTGCCAGGTGGTGGGGCAGGGCCACATCCCGAGGCAAGGCCCGTGAGAGTCAGGGCACTGCCCAGGCCAGCGTCGCAGCTCACTCCAGGCCTGGGAGCCGAGGAAACCGTCCACCCGGCGCTGCAGACAGTGACGGACATGTCCCCGCCTGGTCCCCAGAGCTGTGGGCCGGCTGCTTTACAGTCACAGGGACTCTGCAGAGGGCTACCGAGGGTTCTGGGATGGGGACATGTTCTGGGGTGGGCCAGCCCATGTCATCACAGGTCCTCTTGACCTGGCCTGGGCCCTGCTGGGGCTCCCACCTGCCCCGGCTGCTGACCACAGACCCCAACCCTGCCAGGAGGCCCTGGACCATCCAGTAGCTCTAATCCTAGAGGCCTGAGGACCCCACAAGGGCCAGAGGGCAGCAGCCCACAGGCTGGGGTGTCCCCACAGCCAGGCCCCATGGCTGCCAGGTCCCCTCCCCAGGGTGGACCCACAGCTGCTCCACAGAGACCCAGCCCAGGACCAGGCTCACCGCTGCCCTGACGGCAGGGGGTCCCCGCGCCTCCAATCCCTGCACGCCCGCCCCCCCTCCGCCTGGCTCCCCACTCACCCAGGCAGGGGCTGCCCCCGAGGAACCCCTCCCCAGGGGTGTCTGTCCAACCCCCTGGCTGCCTCACTGGCTCCCTGTGTCCCTCCACGCAGCTCCGTCCTGTGTCATCTGGGGAGGGACACACGGGCCCTCCCAGCGCCTGTGAGGTGGGTGTGGGATGCCCTGGGCCTCCTGGGACCTGGGCCAGGGGGTGTCCCCGAGCTCCCTCACCCAGCACCCTGCCCCACCTGAGTTCCCGCCTGGCCCCACCCGCCTCCAAGCCCCCTGGAAGCTCCGTGCCCTGCAGAGGGGGCGTGGGGGAGGGGAGGCACACTGAGGCCGTAAAGCTGTGCCCTGGAATTTGCCGGAAGCCCCATGAAATTCTTCCCATCCCTCATATTGGGTTTCACGAGCCGGTTGCGGGTGATCTCGGAGTGCAGCCTGGGATCAAAGGCCTCCCGTCTGGCGGGTGGTCGGGGCCAGGCTGACCCATACCCGCTCCTGGGCCTGCTGGCGGGGGCCCTGGGTGGCAAGGCCCCTGGAGGAGGAGGAGGCTGGCGATGCACACGGCCTCCAGCTCGGTCCTGACGCACCCGCCTGGGCTCGGGCCGCCCCAAGAGAGCCAAGCCGCCCGCCAGACCCGGCAGCCACCTGAGCCCACTCCGTGGACAGACCCTGAGCTCAGAGGTGCCACCCGCTTCTCAGCTGCCCCGACTGGCAGAGGGACCTGGGCAGGGTCCGACCTCAGCTCCCTCCGCTGTGCGTCAGGGACACCTCCCGTAAGTCGTGGTGACGATCAGAGTGTCGTCCCAACTCAGGCCTCTGGCCACCCTCCAGCCTTCAGAGCTCCTTCAGCCCTGGCCTGGCCCACAGCCCCTGGAAGGCCTGTCCCCACGTCTGCGTGACAGTTTCCAGCTCCCAGGCCTCCCCAGCAGCCTGCCTCCTCCCGGGCCCCCCCGGACAGCTCGGCCACAGCAGCACCGCCCTGCCCACCGCCTCTTCACGCCCATCCTGCCCGGCCCATCCTGCCGGGGGAAGAGGGGTCAGTCCGGATCTCTTAGGCGGGTCACGGCCTGTCTGCAGTGCTCCTCGGCCTTCCTATCAGCACCCAGGGGGCCTGGTGGACCGTCCTCCTGACCAGCCCTCGAGGGCTGCACACAGCTCAGGGCTGTCTGCTGACGAGGCCTCCGGTGTCAGGCCGCGTCACACAGCAGAAGGAGCCTGGCTCGCCTTCCAGCCCTGCCCCGAGGTCCCCGCACGTCCCTCCGCACTCAGGGGCCCAGGACTGAAGCACCAGAGCCCATGGAGCTGGGTGGACGCAGAGTCTGGGCCAACCCTGAGGCACGTGGGGCAGGGCTCCTGAACAGGACCCACAATGGGTGCCCACTGTCCCCTCTGGAAGCCTGCGGTGGAGGCTCCGAGCTTCCCGCCTCACCCTCGGGCCCCAGGCCTCACCCAGGGCCTGGCAGGAGCGCTGCCCAGCCCCCACCTACTGCCCTCACCAGCTGCCTCTCGGACAGCACCGCGGCTCCTTGAGCCCCCAGGGCACAGAGACCCGGGGTCTGAATGGCGCAGACTGCCCGCAGGTGAGTCAAGCACCTGGGGACGGCGCTGCCCACAAGTCCCCAGCTGGAGTGTCCCCCGGAGACCACACTCACAACAAGACAAATCCCAGCCCCTCTCTCCTGAAACCAGAGCTGGTGGCTTCTGGGCCAGGTCCTGAGACGGGCCAGGCACGCTCGGCCCCACCACGTGGAGGTAATGGTATCAGGACGCCCAGAGAAATTTAAATCTCAGATAAGTGGCACATTTTAGCATAGATATGTCCCAAGCATTGTGTGGGATATGCTCCTGCTAATAATTGCTCATGGTTCATCTGAAAAGCAAACCTGACTGGGGCTCTCACTCTTGATATACCAAATGGACAGGACTGGCTGGAGGATCATCGAGAAGATCAGCACACCACATGACAGCACTTCAGGGCTTAGAGCCGCTCATTCCCAACAGCCAAGCTGTGGAACCAGCCTCGGTGCCCCTCAACTCGTGAATGGATAAAGAAAATGTGGTGCATACACACAATGGAATATTACTCAGCCATAAAGAAGAATGAAATCATGGCATTTGGAGGTAACTGGATGGAACTGGAGGCTCTCATGCTAAGTGAAACAAGCCAGTCCTAATAAATGGAAAGCTGAGTGTTCTCTCTGATCCGCGGATGCCACCACACAATAAGGGGATGGGGAGAACAGGAGTCCACCAGAGAAGGAAAAGGGGAATAAGGGAAGGGAGGGGGTGGGGTTGGCAAAGACAGTGGGATGGATCACTTTCCTGGGCTCATGTTTGAATACGGGACCAGCAACCCCGTCACGCACACCGCAGCTTGGGATCCCGCCGGGTGAGTCGCAGGCCGTGTGCACAGCATGGCGAGGGACACTCCACCGAATCCTGTAGCCTAAGAACACAAGTTAAAAGCCGTTGAGCGCGTCAAGATGGCGAGAGGGGCCTGAACCAGACGGAGTCCCTCGGAGCCCCGTGACTGCCCGTGCCCTCTCCGCGCCTGTGACACTGGCCACCCCTCCTGCCACAGGCGACGAGCACCCACACACCCACACTGTCCGGCAGGCAGGGGACGAGGCCCGAGCCACCTCTCAGGAAACGCGGAGGAGGAGGGGAGCTCGCAGGAGGCCCTTTCTGCTGGGGCCCACGCGCCTGGCCAGGGCCTCCCGGTTCCTGTATGGGTGGACCCTCCGTGAACCAAGCCCCTGGCCACGCTGGACACGGGCGTCGTGAGGTCAGCATCTGAAGCCTCAGTGAAGCACCAAGCAGGACACACGCGGCCCTGACAGCATCTCCCCCCCACCCCCGTCCCAGGTGGCCGGCAAGCAGGCCGAGCCATCCCCATGCCCCCCAGAGACCCCCGCTGCAGCATGGGGGGCCAGTGTTTGTGACCAGGTCCAGATGCTGGCCTTGGTCAGCATTTGGAGGTGAACCTCCAGACAGGGTCCGGCGTCCGGAGTGCTCGCAGAGGACTCGGCAAGGACAGCCCGCTTAAATCTTCAAAGGGCTGGGTAGATGCGTCTCCAAATGGCCGGCAGGGCATGGAGAGGCTGGACCTCCTCTGACCCCAGGGAGATCCAGATGGAACCCAGAGCCACCGCGCCAGGAGGGAGAGATGGCCGAGTTTGTGTGCGGATTCCTCCTGTTTCTAAGCAATGGCCATTGCTTGGTGACCACCGTGGAAAAGCTTCCTGAAGTCCTCATCCCAGGCCCCCAGCCCTGGACTGCGGCCCCCTGGGATGCTCTGCGGGAGCGTGCCAGCTGGGGACAGGGACGGGAGCTGGGCTATCCAGCCTTGAAAACATGCAGGTGCGTCACCCAGCGCCAGAGACGAGTGACACACGGTCCCCCAGAGGTGCCCAGGTTTCTTTGTCGGGGAAAAAACCTGTCAAGAGAATATGGGGACAAAGTCCGTGTCCTGTTCGAGGGTCCCTTTGAGGGTCCCTGTGACTAAGGCCTGTGTATTTTGATAGTTTGTTCTGTGCTGCTCTCTGACGACACTGCTTGCCGAGGACAGTTCTTTGGACCCTGAGCTCAGTCCCTGAGCTGCCGTAGAACCTGGGCAGAGAACCCCGATCAGCTGGGGTGGAGGGCGTGATGTCCGCTGGCCAGCGGGCTCAGCACAGGGAGCTCAGGAAGCCAAGGGAGCTCAGGTGCCTGGAGGACGTCAGGGCAGACGTCAAGGCGCGGGCCAAGGATGGGAGCACAGGGCTCTGAGCGTCAGCAGAGAGACCCTTGTAGTCCACGTGGGACTCGAGGACTGAGACCCCCATAGCTTGGCGTGGGCACTGGCCACCAGGTTTGCGTCCTGACTCCAGCAGTCCCAGCCACGCAGGATTCTTCCCACACCTCCACCTCGCTCTGGCTGCTGTGTGACCTGGGGAAAGTCACCTGGCCTCTCTGGGCTTCAGTTCTCTCATCTATAAAGTGAACATTTCACGCTCTGAAACTCCTTTCGTGGTGGCTTCCCTTTGTCCCTGGGTCTCCTGTCTTGAAGACGGCGGTATCAATCCTTCTTTAACTGTATTTCACAATTCATTCCTTACTTTAGTCATCAAAACTCTCTTGGTAGAGCAGGCACGGTGGCACACGCCTGTAATCCAAGCAACTCGGGAGGCTGAGTCAGGAGGATCGCGAGTTCAAAGCCAGCCTCAGTAACTTAGCGAGGCCCTAAGCAACTCAGTGAGACCCTGTCTCTAAATAAAATACAAAATAGGGCTGGGGATGAGGCTCAGTGGCCGAGTGCCCCTGGGTTCAATCCCGGCACCAAGAGAAAATAATAATAACTTGGGGCTTTGCTCCCGGGACAGCGAGCCGGCCCCTCCGTGCACCTGTCCCTGGGTGTCTCCACAGACGCCGCACCCAGAGCACCAGCGGGAACCCTCTGACCATGAAGCATAGAAACTCAACTCCCGCGGCCCAGGCCACAGAGGCACCTCGTGGGCTCAGGCCCATGGGCCGCAGGGAGGAGGGCGTTGTGCTCAGGCTGGCCCAGCCTGTCCATCAGGAGCCCTCAGCGCACCCTCGACCTCTGCCCACCAGATGCGGTGGCCTCCTGCCCTGGGGGGCCGACCCCACTGCTGCCGCCCTGCCCCATGCTCTGGAGGACAGGGCACCCGGCGAAACCCTGGTGAGGAGCAACTCCAGCTCTGGCCGAGGCTCAGAGTCACCCCAGGAGGACGGCCCACACCCCCCTGGCATCCCCAGGGCAGGACACTGGTGCCACCTGGATCCCTCAGCCCTCCCTGAGCCAAGGACTCTGAGAGAAGCAGGAGCAGGACACCTGGCGTCCTCACTGAGGACAGGTGTGCCCCAGGCCAGAGACCGGACAGCAGCTCCTCCCAGGAAGCAGGGCTGCTGCCAGGAGGACAGGGGACATGGGCCCTGGAGCCTGAGAGAGCAGGACCTCTGCCCCGGCCACCGCAGGAGGCAGGAAGGGCAGAGCCAGGCCGCCCCACAGCTGTCACCTCAAACTGAGATGTGACTGTCACCAACACGCTCGCCCCACAGTGAGATTCCAGGGGCACTGGCCTCACCTCGAGGCTGCTGACCATTGCCAGTGTCCATTTCCGGAATGACTGGCCCTGGTCCAAGAAGAACAAAACCCACAGGCTGTCACTCCCTATCCCAGATGAGAAATAACACAGGGACCTGCCCTGCCCCAACTGGCAGGTTCCTGTGCTGACCGCATCAGCCTCTGGCCTCCACAGCCTCCCCACTGCCCAGCCGAGCTGGCTGAGTGCTCAGGAGTCCCTGGGGTAAGTCAGTCAGAGCTGGAAGCCAAGAGGGCTGAGCTTCTGCTCTGTAAGTCAGGGTGGCCAGCCAGGTCCCCACAGGGAAGACTGAAAGAAGCCAGGTTTGGTGACATGGTGCTGAGCCACCGGAGGCCAGGAGGCGGGCTTCGAGCTGCCAGGGAGGCCCTCCTGGGTGGCACAGGGAGGTTCTGCCATGGGCTGTGGCCACATTCTCTGTCCTCTCTGGCCTGGCTGCTGGTCACATTTGAGAGGGCAGCTGCTCCCCTCTGTGTGACCAGGGTAGCACTCTCCCTCTGCCGCCATGCACGCACCAGACTGTGAGGAGGGAGAGGGGCCTTGGTGGGCCTGGCCTAATCAGGGCTCCTGGAAAGAGTTTCGAACCCACAAAGTGGTCACGAGTGAGGCCCCTCCTGCTGCCTATCTGAGAGGCGGCCACACAGCGAGGTGGAAGCTGGTCACGAGCGGCAGGGGAGGCTCCCTCCACAGGGCTGCAGGACGCAGCCAGGGAGGCTCGGGCGGAGACCCGGTCAGACTGCTGCCACCTGCCGCCTGCAGACAAGGGATGAGGGAAGGGCTTCTCACACAGCCCTGGACGCTGCTTGGGAAGGGACTCCTTGGTCCCCGCGGAGCTGGGAGGCCTGGTGGCACCCCCCTTCCCACTGCCCCTGACCCCTCGCCGCCTTCTGTCCCTGCCACTAGCGGTCGTGGGTACAGTGAGCATGTGACAGAGCCCTCCTTGGGGACACGGCCCCGAGTGCAGGCGGCCAGGGGGCTGGACACACCGGCGGGTTGGCACGGGGTGCCCGCTCCTCACCAGCGTGGCTCAATGAGGGCTTTCAGCCGCCAACAGGGTGCTCTTTGTTCTGCGGAGAGTCTGGGAAGGGTGCTGGGTGGGAAGGGGGAGGTGACGCCGCCGGGGTCGTGCCTGTGAACCTGGGATGGCCCCAAACACGGTGTCTTCTAACCTGTTGGCAAATACGACGCGGATCACACCGAGGCTCCAGAACCCCCGACGGACCTGCAATGGTGCCCTGGGGTCCCGTTTCATGGCTGGCGATCCTTTCAAAGGTACGTGGGGACCTTCATGCCCCCTGCCCCAAGGAGGGCCTGTCTCACGTGCTGGCTTCCAGCCTCTGAAGAAAGAAAGCGAGTCCTCCAAACACAGCTCATGGTTTCCCAGGTAGCCAGGCCCTCAGAGGGGAGGGTGTGCAAGGAGCTCCCCTGGGCTCAGGGTCCCCGCACCCGCACCTCCCCCTGGCATGCCTGCCGCAGGGCCTTTGCACGGTCCTCCTCTGCCTGGATTCCACTCCCCAGACACCCACCTGGCCAACTCCGTTTCTCCTTCTAGCTGGTGCTCAAATAGCCCCTAGAGAGGCCGCCTGGCACCCCCTCTCTGCTCTCCATCAGGAGCTTGGTCTCACCTGTCAGCGTGCACGGCCCTCCCATCCTGGGAGCAGCAGCCGCCCACTTGGATCTGTCCCACCTCTGGCCTCGAGGAGGGTTGGGGCCAGCAGAGACGATCACTGCAGATCCAGTCGCTGCCCCTGCCCTCCCGGTGCTCCTGCCTGGACACTGGACAGGGCGGCACCAGCAACAGCCGGCCTGAGGGGGCAGGAGGTGTGTGCAACCCCGGGGCCGAGGGTCCTGTCCTCCATGTCCCCCCAGGGACGTTTCCAGCCTGTTTACAGACAGGGAAACCAAGATCAAGAGAGGAGGGGACAGCAGACAGCAGCATCCCAGCCTCGGGGACAGGAGAAGGACCCGCCCGTCCATGGGGGAGCTGCCTCGTCACTCCACCAAGAGCCGGGCCAGAGCGGCAGGGGCTGGCCCTTTGAAAATGCCCCCGGGACATGAGTGCAGCTGGAAGCTGCCCAGCCTTCCTCGCCTGCACCTGGTCCCCGGGGAGCCTGGACGGCAGGCGGACTCCGTCTGCCCAGTGGGAATCCTCCCTGTGGTGACATCTCCTGCCTCTGTCACTCTAGCCAAGGCCGCTGCACAAACCGACCCCGTGGGACGGAGGTGGGACCCCGAGGCCCCCACGGGCTCCGAGCGCTGCCACCTCAAAGGGGTCCAGGTCCCCTGCGGGTGCTCTTCCTCCAGTCACCAGGTCAAGCAGCCTCCCTGCAAACGGCCAGCAGAGCCTGGCGGGCTGCCTGACCGCGGATCTTCCTAGACTCGCAGTGAAACCTGACCTTGGCTTCAACCGGCTTCTCAGGGCAGCAGGCTGAGGGCGGCCGTGCCCTCCCAGCCGGCGGGCGAGGCCTCCCACCGGCCAGCCCTGCCCTGTGACCTCAGGGCCCCGCCCAGCAGTTTGGGAAACAGAGGGGCTCCTTCTGTGAGGGGCGGAGGGGCAGAGGGGTGCCGGGCACCAACCCCGCCACAGGAAGTCGGGCGTCGGGAGGTTGCTGGGGCCTGGGGGGCTGCAGGGTCCAGGCCACTCCAGCACCTTCTAAGGCGGCTGGGACTGGGTTCCCATCTGGCTCTGTGCTGGAGCTGGACAGGAGGCTGAGCCTCCCTGAGGATGTCGGGTCACCTGCAGGGCGGGGCTGAGACCACCCACTGCCAGCGCTGAGAGTGGGGGTCAGCAGGTGGGAGCTCCCCACCCCGTCCCTGCAGGCCGGGCGCTCGGCTCCGCCAGGCAAGGCAGCCGTGAGACGCCGTCCTCTGTCCCTGCTCTGTGAGGCTCGGGGGACACACCCTGGAAAACAGGACTCATCCCCTGTCGATGAGCACAGCGGCCCAGAGAGGCCGAGGGCTGTGCCGGGACCACCCAGCCAGAGGGCAGGGCCGTCTCACCACGCCAGCCGCCCACAGATCGGGCCCGAGGGCCCAGCCCAGGCTGGACGTCCACCTGCGACACAGAACGTTAGGAGACGCCCCACAGGAGCCACCTCCCACCCCTGACCCCAGCTTCCAGTCGGTCACCACAGAACAGGGTCCTGAGCGCCTCGGGGACCCACGCAGGGATCGGGCTGCAAACACGTCCAGTCTAGAAAGAGCCCCCGGGAAACCGCAGCCAAGAGGCGGCACCAACAGGCAGGTGCCCGGGGCTGGCCCCGGTGGCGAGGAGGGACAGGCCCCGGCAGGAGAGGCCTCGGGGCTGGAGCTTAGAGGCCCAGGCGGCTGAGCAGGCCGGGCTGTGTGCGTGGGAACAGGTCCCCCCGGCATCCCCACCATGGTCAGTGCACAGGCCAGCCTCCTGCACAGCTGTCCCCATGAAACTCCTCCAGGACGTTTCCCTCCTGCAGAGCGAAGTCCCTGTCCCCTGAGCACCTCCTCTGTGCTCCCTCCCTGCCAGCACCCACCCCTTTGTCCCCTCTGGGCCTTGACTGCAGTGACCCCTGAAAAGGGGGTTCATGCACTATTTGTCCCTGTTTGTGGCACGAGGTCCTCTGGGGATCCCTGTATGGCCGGCGTCGCAATTTCCTCCCTTCTGAGGGTCCTGGCCAGGCTTTGAGGCCGGGCGTGACGGAAGCCCAGGTCTGCAGTCGGGCTGCCTGGGGCCCACTCCCCACCCCAGATGGGAAGCTGGAGGTCGGGTTCCTCAAGTACAGTGGGCAGGACGGGCCCTCTCAGGGGAGCGAGATGGCCAGTGTCCAGCCCTCGCCCTGAGCGCGGCACAGGCACACGTCCAGGGGAACGTGAGTCTGGTCTGAGCTGTGCTGCTCACGGGAGGAGGACAGTCGCGGTGACTCTGTGCCAGCAGGACCTCTTCAGTCGGGGCCAGCAGTGGGGGCACCTGAGCCGCACCAGGAGGGCACATGGACTTCAGACCCACCTTTGGGGTCGGGGAGAGTCCCACCGAGCGCGCCGTCCTGCAGGGACAGAGGAGAGGACCCTGGGCGGCTCCCTAGCTAAGGAACTGGTTGGCCACTTCTAGGCCCTTCACCCCTGGTGCGGAGCGGGGGGCACAGCACAGCTCTCCAGGGGGACTGAGCCCGGGCATAGCAGCGCTGCCCCCTGGCCCCTCACACTGAAGCCTGCGCCCGAGGCCAGGCGCAGTGCTAGCCTGGGGACATGACCCCTCCCATGCACCCGTCTCCTGAGAGGTGGCCTCAGCTGGTCCTCTGAGGAGGAGGATCGGCGTAGACAGAGGGCACTTGGTCTCCACTGCCTCCTCTGGCCATGTTGTCCCGCCTCTGTGGATGAGGGGCAGGTGTCCACTCAGGTCACACACAGCTGCAGAGGTGGAGGAGGTGTTGGTGGAGGTGGAGGTGGGGTCGGGGTGGTGTGGCCGGATCTCATTGGCAGGCTTTGGAGCATCCCGGCTTCCACCCTACACTTTGGGTTTGTCTTGTGGAAATTATAACAACTCAAATGTGACCTGTTTGTTTAAGAGAATAATGAAAGTTACAACCACCCCACAGAGAGAGCTGGATCCAGACCACAAGCTAAGCATGTTAAGCTGTTAACCCATCTGTTAACCCATTTGATCTTCACACGTCAGAAGATCAGTGAAGCAATAGGTGTGGCAGAAAACCCACAGTGTCAGGGATTTAAAGAAAAGTTTAAAATTCAGAGGTAAATAACGCAAGCCTCCACACTAATGGTCACCCTCCATGGCCCAAGATGTCTGCTGGAGATCCGGCCATTACGAAGCAACAAAAAAGGGTACCTCTCGTTTCTGCTTTGAGGGCACTTTCTAGAAATTGCAAGTGCACACCAGTTCGCGCCCCTTTAAACAGAACTCAGGTGACCTAGGTGCAGGAGAAGTGGCCAGATACAGCTTTTATTCCAGTTGGAGGCAAGCTCAAAAAGATTTAGAATTTTTCTTGCTAATGAAGAAAAGAAAACATGGAGTAAGAGAAAAAATAGCAGATTTTGCGGCGAGGTACTATCAACCTCATTTTTGATGAATCTGAGGCTCGGGAAGATTAAATCCCTCACCAAGGTCCCTGGATGGACAGTGCAGCCCTGCAGCCTGGGCCTCCTGGCCACTTCAGATAATTCCACTCAATTGGATTTCACGAATGCCAGTTATGTAAGTAAGGTCTGATGCTTGGCAAGCCCTGTTTTTAAAAAAACTCTAGCATTCAAGCAAATCGGATATTCTAACATTAGCAGTTTGTAAAACACTAAGGATTAGGGCCAATGCCGAAAAACACAGGCAAAGTGTTTAAACCACACTCATCCCAAAGCAGAAGGGAAGAAAACCAGTTTCACCCAGAGCAACAGCCGCACCAGAGAGGCAGCCCAGGGCACGTCCCAGAAGCCAGCTTAGCTGGGATGATGGAGGGGACGGGAACGGGGGAGGGCCAGGGAGGTCACGCCTGAAGTCACCGAGAGAAAGTGCAGCCCTGAGGTTCGGAAACAGCTCGCCAACACCCTGCGTCTCTTTGAACTCTCAGATCTTGGGGAAATGGCCTTGGGAATGAGAAAAGCCTCCAAGAGAAATATTATTTGTATTCCGTGGTTGTAAAAGTTAATAGCCCGCTCCCATTCCAACCGTGGCGTCCCAAACCAGAGGAAGGGAAATTTGAAACATGTAATTTAGAAGCTGGGTTGCGAGTCGGAGGGTCTGGCTCCCAGGAGAAGCTGCCCAGGGCTGTCCTTGGGCAGGGCTGGGGACTACGTGCCCCCGACTGTTGGAGGAATGCAGAAACCCTCAGCCCGCTCAGCCCCCTCCTGCAGGGACAGGCTGCTCACCCAAGTGTGGTTTCACCAAATGCAAAAAGTTCCGCAGAGCCTCGCGATCGGCCAGGCCTCTGATGCAGCTGGGAGGGTGGCCGGATCTGGGGGGACCTAGACGGGAACTGGGGGGTTCCTGATCACCGCTCTGTGCAAGAGAATGAGATTGAAGCCGGGGCTGGACTGGGAGGGATGGAGTGTCACTGGGATTGATTGGTCATGTCTGCTGTGGGCACGGCACAGCATGGGTGACCTAGTTTCTGACTGTGAACTTGGCAAAGCCCTTCATATGCAGAGGAGGTTAGGGAGCCTCTCTGAGGGAAGCCAAGTGCCCTCAGCTCTGAGGTGGGTCCCCCCGCCTCTGGTCTGTCCTCCCTTTCCCACTAGCATCCAGGCTGGCAGCTGGGGTTTCTCCAGAACTCCTCAGGTCCCCGCCGGCCACCACAGAGGAAGACCCGCTCTTCCTAGGAAACCCATTTCCGTGGTCCTTGAACCCTCAGGCCTGAGCAGGGCACGACGACCCACGGAGACGCTGATCTTGTAGTCAACATACCACAGACAACGTGGGGGAGGGGGTGCCCCTGAGACAGTGACCACCCAGCACGGCGGCCGAGTGTGCCGCGGGAGGACAGCACTCAGGGGCAACCACAGCCCCAGGGTGCCACATGGTGCAGGCAGAGGGGCTTTGTCGCTGCAGTTAGATGACAGGTCTCAACATGGAGAGGTCACTGGGGTCGCCTGCCTCCCTGGGGCTCCTGATGATAGAGGGACAGGAGAGTTGGGGCGGAGGGAGGGGTGATGGCGGGCTACGGGGGTCACAGGTGCCAGCAGCTGCTCTGGAAGCCGGAGGAAGAAGCTGAGGCCCGCAGGGTCTCCAGAGGCCATGCTCCCCTGCCCCTCCAGAACAAGCCCGGGCCTGCTGGCCTTGACCCTGACCTCCAGAACCCTGGGAGAACAGCCTCCAGCCACCGACCCTCCCAGCCACGCTGACTTCTTGCTCAGGTCACAATCTTAGGAAGGGAGCCTGTTGTTCACGTGATCCTGGGGCTCCGTGGGCCCCGGGCAGCCAATGTGAGAGCGGAGAGCCTGTGGGAGATCCCAGGTGCCAGGCCAGGAAGTGGCTTCCACTCCACATCCCGCAAGCCGGCCACCTCACATCACCAGGCTGCAGCATCTCCTGGGAGCCAAGAGGAGGGTAGACCTCATCTCCATACTCATTCCTGTCCTTGATGGGCCTTGTCATCACCCCTCCCCTAATTCTTTAGGTCAAGAGTCAAGCAAACCTGGCTCTAGTTCCAGACCCCACTCATTCACTGAGAGCCATTCATTGGCCTTCTCTGACCCCCTGTATTCTTATCTATAAAATGGGGTAGATAATTGTTGGGACCGTTAATATCCTACGCAATCATTGCAGGCAACTCCCGTACAGGTCCGAACGCTAAATCAGGTGAGGGGTGCAAGCATTTTCCCCAGGGCTCTGGGCCGGGCATATCCTCAGAGTTCCAAGCGGATTTCTATGAACCTCGAGCGCAGGGCCTTACAGGGCAGGGCCCACCACACGTGATGGTTCTGCAGCTGGATTGTAGCTGAGCCTTTCAAAGGCCACATGTTGCGAATCCAACACCTGCAAGAAAGGACCTGACGTCTGTCACTGAAGACACTGCACCCCCACCCAGGAGCATTTAGTGTCCGTCTGAGCCCCAACCTTGAAACCACCACATGGCGTGGAAGAAGCAGCCACAGGAGGCTGGGCCCTCCATGGACGTCCACTTATGGCAGAAATCCAGACAAACGCAGGAAATGCAGACAGACAGACAGCAGGCCAGGGGCTGCCAGGGGCTGGGCGGGGGAGGCAGGGAGGCGGCCGCTTTGTGGTACAGGCTTCCCTTTGGGGTGACAAGATCTTGGGAACCAGGGAGGTGGAGGTCGCGTGGCACTGGGAATGCACCAAGCCCCCGCAGCGCCCACTTCCTGGGGGTCCTTTACCACCGAGTCTGCTGGTGAAGAGCATGGGCACCAATTCCCGCAGGAACCCGAGGCCTCCCAGCACCCCTGCAGCCCAGCCGGCTGTTCCTAAAGGCCACTGGGCCGCCAGGCTGTGGGCAGCCACTTCCCAACCATCGCCAGCCCAGGACGGTTTACGGGACAGAGTCCTGGTCTAAGGTGGGACATCTCTGCAGGAGCCCCTGGGGGCTTGGTGGAGACCCTGTGCCCAGCATCTCTAGTAGAGTCCTCTGCCCATCTGGTGCCCTGGGCCTGAGGTGGGGTCAGCACATGTACCTGCTCGGTAAGTCTGTTGTGCACCCACATCTGTGGGGCCTGGTTCCAGGACCCGTGAGGGCATGAGACCCCACAGCCACTCACATCGGGGTCCATTGCACATCCTTCCTGTGCTCCCTCGGTCTCATCTAGAAGGCACACCTGGTGGAGGTAAGTGCCACACCAATAGTCATCGCACGGGATTGTTAGGGAATAATGACAAAGAGCCCCACGTGCAGTTCAGAGGCAGCCCTTCCACAGGTGTGTGCGGAGCGTGGCTGATCGACTCCACGGATCCCACCCTCTGGGAGCCGAAGCTGTGCACACCCAGGGCGCTGCACCCCGAGGCCCATCCCGGCAAGCCCCAGCCCTCCTGCTCCGCCGCAGCTGCTGTGTCCCTGCTCTCACCGCAGCCTCAGGCCACCCTGCCCCACCGCACGCCTGGCTTCTCTTCGACCTCTTGCTCACAGCCCTGTGGTTGCCTTGGTCCTCTGGGGTCCAGAAGGCCCCTCAAGTGCATCGTGCTTGTGGCCCCGCCTTCCACACTCCAGGCTCTTGCCTGGTCACCTTCTGCCCCTCCTGCTCCCGGTGACCACCTCACCTTCTTTCCTGCAGACCCTTCCTCTTTGCAGAGGGACCCCTGACTGGTGGGTGCCCATCCGTCCTGCCTCTCCTCTCAGGAGCTGAGCTCCCTGCTCCCGCTGCACCATGGGGCCTGCCTGCCAGGTTGGCACAAGCAGGTGATGAGTGACGAGTTCCCTGTTGGCAGGGTGAATAAAGGTCGACAGAACATCCCCGGGACGTGGGATGCCCAGTGCCCAGTGACCCTGGCATCCGAGAAGTCCAGGACCAAGGGTAGGAAGGAATGGCAGCTGCTGAAGGGTGACGCCCAATGCCCTGAGGGTAGGAGCAACCCCCCAGGGCTCAGCTGCCGCTGCCTCGGAGCTGGGAGGAGCGGGTCCATCTGGGCAGCAGGTGGGTGGAGCAGAGCCAGGGTTTCACAGGGGCCGTCCGCCCAGGCCCCGTGTCCCAGGACTGCCCGTCACGTGGACGAGAGCTGGCTCTCAGCTAACCTGGCACCTCAAGGGTTTACATTCCCTTCTCTCTCGATCACCCGCCTTGACCCAAGTGCATCCCGCACCCTGAGGATGAACCGGTCGCCTAACGGTGTCCCTTTCACTCCCATCAGAACACATAGCCGGTGTGTGACCCTGCATTCGGAGGCCCAGTGCCACCCTTGGACCTCCCAGCCGCTGTCCCCCGGGGAAGGGGACCCTCTGGCTACCTGCACAGGCTTCCCTGTCCCTTGCCACCCTGCTTCACTCAAGCAGGAGCAAAGCACACAGCGGGACGGGTGCACGCTCGCCAGCACCCACAGGAGCCCCCCAGCCTCCTCCCTCAGTCCACCGACCTGGAGCCACACTGGGGGCAGAGAGGTTTCTGCCCTGGCGCGGGCACCTGAAGTAGAAATTAACTGGTCCGCCCCAGACGCAGATGCCCCAGTGCCCACTGTGGACGCCGGGATTGACTTGGTTGCTGGGAGAAAGGTCAGCTTTGTGTATGTCTCGGTTCCCCAGGACTGGACCAGGGTCAGCACACTGGAGTCCAAGGGCCAAACCCAGTCCACTGCCGGTTCTTGTAAATAAAGTTTTATTGGCACACCATGGCCCTTGGCCTGCACATTGTCCATGCTGAAATGCAAGTCTGGCCATGACTCAGGCCTTGGTGCAGGAAGCTCGTCCCCTGCTGCACGGAGCCCTGGGCAGGACCTGCCAGCCAGCCCCACCTCTAAGCCGGTCTCGGCTCCCTGCCACTCCCTCCCAGCACGGGCACGGGGCCAGACCCGGGTGCACCCGGGAGCCTTCGCCCTTCAATCAGCTAACGGGGGTGGGAGGGGGGCCTGCCTGGACCACGCGACATTCGCCCGACTTCCTGTCCAAGTTCAAGGCCTGTCTCTAACCGCTCGCATGGCCTCCTCCCCAGCCCAAGTGCTTCCCGCCATCCTCCCTCATCCCATGCTTCTCGTGAGAGGCCAAAAGGAAATCATGTTCCCCATGGAAATCGGCTCTGGCCGGACCCTGCCCAGCTGCGGATGCCAGCAGAATCCAGCCTTGGTCTCTATTAATCACAGGCTGAACCTGCAACTTGAGCTCCGAGCGCTGGAAACGAATGGAAAAGTGCAACCTGACCACAGAAGTATTATTTTATAAATAAGGCCCTTCAGCAGTGCTTAATTGGATGCACATTTTGCAAGATTTGGGGAATATTAAAACTATCATGCTCAGGTTGACTGGTTGGGTCCTGCGACAGCACCGTCCACCTTCCGGGCAGCCTCGGGCCCTGGGTGGGAAACGCCAGCTCGGAGGTTTTACTTTTCCCACGGGATGCTGTTTCTCCACCCCCATCTTTAAAAAACAAGGAGGGTTGATTCAGAGTATGATTCACGGCCCCATAAATCACTTGACAGACCCCAGTCTCCTCGAAGCTCGGCAGAGATGGACCCACTGACGCAGCCGCCCACATGGGAACCAGTTCAGATGCTTCTGTTCTGCCAAACGCAGTGCGCTCCCACTGTGCTGTGCGCTCCCACTGTGCGCTCCCACTGTGCGCTCCCACTGTGCGCCAGCACATCCCAGCATGCATCCCGGAGCAGGAGCTGGAAGTAGGGAAAGACGCTCAAGAACACTGTCACCCCGAAGGCTCCACGGGAGACACCACCTCTGAGTCCCTCAGGTCTCCTCTCATGGTCCAGCACAGAACTGACGCACGTCCTCCCTCTCACACTTCAGTCCCCTCCAGGAGTGACACCGATGCAGCGTCTGAGTGGCTGCTCTGCTCTGATGACAGGAGGAGCAGCCTGTGCAAGCGCGACTTTGTCCCCCGTGATCTGAGCTGCAGCCATCTGGATCTCTGGCCAGGGGACCCAGGCACAGGGCAGCGGCCAGCAAGTCCTCAGGGAAGCCGTGGCTGCAAATCCGGCCTCCGTCCGAGCTGGTGTTAACTCACAGACCTCTCAGGGAGGCAGGCTGGGAGTCCCAGGCCAGCTCGCTATTCCTCCTCCTCCATGCTGGGCCCTGGGTGGGAAGGGGCAGGATGGGCCCTGATGTCTGCTCCGGAGGTGATGGGACGAGTGTGTGGGCTGGGAGGCCCGGCAGCAGGGTGGGGGAGGAGAGCTGGCTCTTGGAAGGAGGGGGCCGCTGGACAGAGGCCCCGCATGGGGACTGGCATAAGCCTCCCTTCCACCAGGGACAGTGAGCCTCGGAGCTGGGGAGGGGGGGTGACAGGGTGAGAAGGTCCTTGTGCCCTAGGCACTGAGGTGCCCTCTGAGCCTCCCTTCCTGGATTCTGAAGAATGACAAAGACCGTTGTTGCTGAACCGCTCTGAGAGCTCCCGGCTGGGGCTCCATGTGATCCCGCCCCGCATGCAACATCGACCCCAACCCCATATCTGCTGGGTGAGCCAGCCTCCCCGCCTTCCCGACTCCTGCCACGGGCTTCGGGGAGAGCAAGAACGGGAGCAGCTGGCCAGGCCCAGGGTGGCCCAGGGCTTCCCGAGCCCACCCGAGCCCACCGCACCTTCCAGGACCCTCCGTGTGCTCCGTGCTCGCCCCCAGCCCCACTCTGCACTGTATCCCAGTCCGCTTCCTACCAGAGCCCTTTTCAATTGTCTCTCAGCGACTCCCACAAACTGGCCTCAGAAAACCTTCCGATAGAATGACTCTCCAGAGGATGACCCTCCCTTCTTCCAGGGCTGTCCAGCTGTCACCCCCGACCTGTGCCCTGCAGCCTCGTGGACCGGTGGACCTGGGCCCCACTTTTGCTTGGCCTGTAGAGTGTTTTTAAGTTTTTGCCAAAAAGAAAAAAAAAAATCTAGATTCTCAGGTCCTCTTGAAAAGCGGTGCCCAGTCCGAGTGGGGGCGGTCCCTTCTGACTGGGTCTGGGTTTGCCACCGTCCCCACCCCTCCAGTGGTATTCGAGGCCACATGACTGGTTGGTACATTCACCTGGACCCTGGAGCCTCTGAGTATGTGCCTTTGCCTTGGAACCATCGCTACCTGGGTTGCAAAGTGCTGCAAAGTCCTGGGTCTTCCCTGGGAAGATGGAGAGGGCCCATCGGAAGGAAGGTCCGCCAATGAAAGGACCCAGCATGGCCGTGCGGGCGCAGAGGGTGAAGGAAGCTTTCCTCCCTCCTGCCTTTGATGCTGCTCAAAGTAACGAATTCAAGAAGCTCACTTCCTCTGGTTAAAAAAAAAAAAAAATCTAGGAAGCCAAAGGAAAAGGCCGTGTTCAATAAAACGTGGGGAATGACGCAGAGGCGCTGGGGGGCCGCGCAGGGAGCTGTTAATTGCTTCCTTCCCCGGGACGCTGGTGGCCCCTCTCGTGGACTCGGATGCATTTGTCAAAGCAAGTCTCAGCCCCCATAACTCTCCTAAACCTCGCAGTACATCACGGGGGAGCCGGGATCAACACGTTGTTAACCGTTTGATCTCGCGAGTCAGAATTAATGATAGGCATTTTGCACAAAAGGGAGAAGTCAACGCCGAGAGCTGCTCACGCTAACTGGAGACATCCCTGCCGCCCCCGGAGGCCGTCCCTGCGCACAGCTGGTCCCCGTTTGCCGGTCTGCGGTGGGTGGGTGGCAGGAGCCGTGATCAGAGCCAGACCCAGTGCGTGGGCAGCTGCTGAGACGGGGTCGGAACCCCCAGAGAAAGCCCCAGGGGTCGACTGGGAAAGGGGTCCCGGCTGGAGCTCCGTGAAGTATGGGGAGAGCTGGGGTCGTCTCCTCATCTGAAAACGGCTTCATTTACGTCCTGGTTCATTCTAGAATTACTCCCAGCCCTGGCCGGGCCGGGGTTCCACTGGGGACTTACAGCCTGGGTTCCTACATTCAGGGATCGTAGGTTATGTGCAAAAATCTTGAACCAATAAGAAACAGAAGGACAATACAGAAGCTCCAGGTCACCACCCTCCGAGCAGGCAGCGGGGGGGAGCCCCCAAGCACCCAGAATGCAGGTCCCTCCCGACCAGCATGGAGGGGACGTGAAGGCCTCTCTGGGGAGATGACCCAGTGCTGAGCCTCGGGGGACATGGGGACGATGAGCCAGGTAAATACCCAGGGGCTGCAGCCAGTGCAGAGGCCCAGGGCAGGGATGGCTGGGGTGTCCCCACAGCAAGGCCTCGCGTGGGGGACCCGGGTAGGGAGGAGGTGGAAGAGGAGAGTGGAGCAGGGACAGCGTGAGGCTCCGGGCAGAGCCGGCTGGCCTCCAGAAGGTCCTGGGTGGAGGGGAAGGTGGTGACCGCGTTTGAACAATCACAAGGCTCTGCGTGGACGCCAGGCTGCGGCACTGGAGCCCAGGAGCCGGGACAACAGGCGCAGGCCACCCGGCTATCGGCTGGGACCAGCTGCAGGTCAGCTCAGGGGTCCAGGAACACACCCATGTGTGCCACTGAAGGTCCCTGCCTGCTTCTGAGGGCCGTGGAGCTGCCCTGTGACCTGAGCTGCGACCCGAGCTGACGGGCTGCCCCTCTGCTTCCCTGAAGCTGGGCACTTGCTCGCGGTGGGGTGGCCACCCTACGCTGGCAGGTCTCTGAACCTCGAAAGCCCTTTCCACTAGGTTCACGGGCATCGGCCCTGAGGCGCTGGCCAGGCTGCACAGGTGACCTGGGTGGGGGCTTCCGAGGCAGGACGAGGGCGGCCTTTGCAGCAGCCTCCTGCCTCAGCCTCCCGGCAGCTCTCCTGCAGGAGACCCCAGCTGGGATCCCCCTGGGCATCTGGGGCCTCCAGGTCACGTGCTGACTCCTCCTGAGACGCGCACCCACTTTACAATGAGAATCTGAGTGTGGTTGAAATCCGCCAGGACGAAGCAGCCGTGCTCCCGGGGACAGGCCAGGACCCAGGCATGACACCGTCCAGAACCTGTGCCCGCCACAGTGAGCCCTGGAGACGCAGCGGGAGCTCCGGGCACACACCTCCCGTGTGCTTGACTCGCGTGCCCCGTGCAACACGCTGAATGGTCTTCAAAAGCCAGTCTGGAGACGGGCGCGGCCGAGGGCACAGACCCCGAGCAGCTCTGAGCCGAGACCCTGGCCGCCCCTCTGCCCCTGCCCCGACCCCAAGAGTGTTTTCAACACCAGCAAAACAGGGCTGGTGACGCGGGCCCTGCGTAGCAAGGCCCAAGGGTCGGTCACCCTAAGTCCCCGCCACCCGCTGCAGCCAGGGGCTGTGCTGCACCTGTGTCAGGGGGGACGGGGCCTCCGGGGACCAGAGCTGAGCCTCTGGGGGCTCTTGGTCCTCCGCAGCCAAGGCTCACGCCTGCCCAGCTATCGGGTGACGCGGGCCATTCCCCACTGGCTCCAGGCTGGGACGGCTCTCTGGCCACACTGGGGTCTCGGGGTGACTGCCCTTCTCCCCACACCTTTCAGGTGGGAAAGCCGAGGCTGACAGGGGACTGACCTTCTGAACTCTGCGGGGGGCTGGGGCTGGGTCCCCACTCAGCTCCCTGACCTTGAGAGCAGAGGTCGCGGACGCTGCTCTGCAGCGATCTCATCACTGAGTCTGGCTCACGGCGTCCTGAGCGTCCCCACAACCCCACTCTGCAGATGGGGAAACTGAGGCTCAGGGACAGCGTGAGATTGATGGAGACCACAGGCTACGGGGGGAGACACAGGCATTCCTCCTCAACTCACCCCAGAGTCCCGGGCTCCCAGGATCCCACTGGGGTTGGTCCCAGGGCCCTTGGCGTCCTCAGATAGGCCTGGGATCGAATCCCCGCCCTGGGCCAGGTGCTTAATGAGCAGTTGAACTCAAGAAATCAGGGCAGGTTGACTTCACAAATGAATAAGAGGAGTGATCGACTCACCCCAGGAGCCCACGGCAAGCAGGGCACTCTCCAGCTATTAACTCATTTAATTCTCACCACAACCTTTGCTCTAGCTACTGATTTTATTCCCATTTCATAAAAGTGGACAGTGAGGCACAGAGAGGTTGAGTGACTTCTTGAGGTCACACAGCTCCTGATGGCCAAGGCTGCATTTACAGTCCAGGCAGCCATTTGTGTCGGCTGCCGCGGCTGCAGGCTCTCTGTGGAGCAGCCTCTGCTCACCTGCAAACCTACCAGTTCGTGTAAAAAGCAGGTCACCAATCGGCGCGGCTGCCCTTTTTTTTTTTTTTTTTTTTTGAACCAGGGATTGAACTCAGGGGCACTCGGCCACTGAGCCACATCCCCAGCCCTATTTTGTATTTTATTTAGAGACAGGGTCTCACTGAGTTGCTCAGGGCCTCGCTAAGTTGCTGAGGCTGGCTTTGAACTCGATCCTCCTGACTCAGCCTCCCGAGTCGCTTGGATTACAGGCGTGTGCCACCGCGCCCGGCTCCATTTATTTTTAACCTGTGTGTGGTGCTGGCTGTGCGCTGGGTGCTGCAGCCAGCAGGCACTGAGCGCAGGGACTGGATCTTCAACAAGTCCTGCACGTGGGGTGCGGCCAGGGATGCTCGCACGCAGAGCTGAGGACGCAGACGGCTCCGTCTCAACTACACTGCCACCCGAGGGGAAGCTGGGTTCCGGACCAGAGCCCGGGCTTGCAGGACGCAGGTGCTGACGGCAGGTGCATGGCCCGGGGGACTCAGGGCAGGCCCGGCTGAGCAGGAGAGGGACTCGGGGCAGGTATCGTGGGGCAGGAGAGGGTGGGAGAGTGTGGCCTGTGCTCAGCCGGGACCCTCCCAGCCAGCCCCTGCTCTGCCGGGTGCTCGGTGACCCGCTGTGCAGCTGGGCTCCTCCAGTCTGAGTCGGGGGTCCAGTGGGGGAGGGCCGAGGGCTCGGGCCAGCCCCACGAACGGCAGCCAGCTCTGTCCTGTTGCCCCCAGAGCAGACTGGGAGCCAGGTGTCCCTGTCCCTGAGGAGCGACCTCGAGCCCGCCCCAGCCCCCACACAGCAGCTGTGGAGACCACAGAGGGACACGGGGTGGGGGACAGGCTGAGAGGCCACCTCCACGTGCAGGCCAGATGCAGGACCAGGAGCCTGAACCACATCAAAGTGGCTACAGCCCTGGCCGGAGCAGAAGGGCCCGAGGAAGCACACGTCGCAGTGACCCCGCCTGCAGCCCTGCCCCTCAGGGCCAGCGGGGGACACAGATGATGGAGACAGGCCCAGGTCCAGGCTGGGTGAGAGGCTGGAGACCCCAAGCTCCCTGCACCTCTGAGCCTGGGGGCTGGGCTGGGCTGGGCTGGGGTCAGCGGGGCACAAAGGTCACAGCTGCTCTGCCATGAGTCAAGGGGCATGAGGCGCCGCCCGCAGGTGGGAGCCGGGCCTGGGCAGGGGACCCACGGCAAACTGCAGCTGGGCCAGCACGAGCTGCTCGGCCTCCCTGGGCCTCAATTCCCTCTGTAAAGCAGGAGGCCCACGTCTACCTTCTGGGCTGGAGCGTGCGCAGCACAACGTGGGGCCCGCAGGGAAGACCCGGGGAGGCCGCTGAGTGCCAGGAGCAGCCGGGCAAGGAAGGGGCACTGGGGACCCATGTCCGCCTCCCCTCTGAAGGGCCTGTCCTCATTGCCTGCCCCCCAGAACCCCCCAGATCAGAGCTCCTCTGATCATGACCGTGGTGACACCCTGTCCCTGGCTGGCATCCTCACTCCCTGGCCTCACACCCCGGCCTCCCATCGCCTCCTCAGGGCAGCTGAACCTCACAGACTCCCCACCAACGGCAGTGGGGCTGGGAAGGTGTGGCCTGTCCGTCCAGCAGGTGACGAGTGGCCCCCACGGCCCAGCACCCACAGGCAACTCAGAGAAGGAGCGACTGCAGGTCGCCCGCAGGGTCCACCGTTCCAGGCTTGGAAACCCAGAGGCACAGGAGGCAGAGGCAGCAGCTGGGCTGCTGGAGGAGTCGGGAGGCGCGGGGCCGATGGGACACCGATCCCACGCAGGTGCCACCCCAGGATCTAGTCGCCTCCCCGAGGCCCCAGTCCTAGACCACTGTGAGCGGTTAGGATCTAGCAGGTGAATTTTAAGAGGACTCAAACCCTACATCCCAATGAGGAGGGTTGCTGGGGACACAGGGTGTCTCTGGGGCAGTGAAAATGCTCCTGAGGTGGCTGCTGGCTCTGAGAATATTCTAGAACTATCGAACGGTGCTCTGTAGGGGGTAAATAGTATCTAAATAAAGACGCACACACTGTAAGAGAGCTTGGCAAACAGGGCAGCCAGGCCATTCACTAGGGCCCTGAGCTCAGCACAGAGCCGGCCGCCCTCCAGTGGACACACTCGCCCTGGGCCAGGGGCCCTGTGCACCCAGCCTGGGCTGCGCTTGCGGGGTGCCCGGGGATAGCTCCTCTGCCCCGATAGCAGCCCCACGAGGAGGAACCAAGCCCCAGCCCAGGAGTCCCTCCCCTGCTCACTGCCCCTGCACTCCAAAGCAGAAACAGGCCAGAGAGTCCCCGTGGGACATATGTGACATGGACCTTCCTCGGGCAGGGCCAGCTTCCTGCCTGAGCCAAGAGGTGAAGAGCCTCCCTGCCTGGTTCAGCATGCTGGGGTCAGAGGACTCAGGACATTGGTGCCAAGACACGGGGCTTCCCAGAGCAGTGACATTCCAATAACGCCGTGGTGACTCGGGGGTGATCTCTTCTCCCCTCCCCTTCCCCTCTGTTTTCCATACAACCCCATGTTTAGTTGTGTCTTTCTCCGACCCTCTGATTCTCACCTCACAGCTGCAGTAAGGTAGCTGTGCTTCCGGACATCACATCCATATCCCAGGAAGAAGGAAAGGTAGAAGAAACATTCATCAATATCTCAAAATACTTTTTTTTTTTTCCAGATACTTGCGACAGAGATAAACAGAAATGGGCGAGTGTTTGGACGCCCCTCTTTTGCCTGTGCACCCTCAGCCAAGGCCCTGCAGGGAGCTCTCAGGCTACCTGCTCCGTCTGCCCCTCTTCCGTGCTCTCCAGCCTGCCCAGCCTGTTCCTGGACTTTTGAGAAGCACAGAGAGAGAATTGATAGGAATGGGGCTGGGAGGCCGGAGGCCGGAGGGAGCGAGGGGCCGTCAGCTCTGTCCTCCGCTCCCACCAAGGCGGCCCCGCTGCGGCTACTCAAGGGTTCCACGTCCATCATCCACCGTTCACTAGCTCGTGCCTGGTCCCCCGCTGTTCCCAGGGCCCTGGGACTGACCTGTGCCTGTCCATCTCCCCAGGGGACTGTGAGCCACTGAGTCCCTCAGGGACTGAGACCCAGCGTGCTGCCTGCTAGGTGAAGGGTCAGGGGTGAAGGGTCAGGGGTGCAGGGCACAGAGACGGTGGGAAGCTTCCCACCAGGGGAAGCGCCACCCTGCAGAGAAGAGGGGGACGCCTGTCTCCTGGCCCCTTTCTCCAGGCCCCCTGACGTGGGCGTCGTGCACCTGGGCCTCCTCTCCTCCACAGGGACACCCCACGCTTGGCTTGATCTCCATCAGCACCTCCGGCCCGGAGGCTGGAAGCCTCTCCTTGCTGGCTGGAGGCGGGTGGAGAGGCCGGGCCTGGCCATGCTCGGCCCTCGTCCAGGACCTGCATGAAACGCCTCTGCCCAGAGTGGACCAGCGGGAGCCGGGGAGGAGCAGGTCGGGTCGGGTTGAGGGGCAGGCTGGTTAGTTGCATTTCAATTAACCGTAAGTTCCTCTAGAGGTCTGCTCCTCCCGAGGCCCAGCCAGGCCCCCAGAGAACAGCCAAATAAGTGACAATGACAGCAAGAGCGATGATAATGCCAGTCTCGGCGCGTGTGACCACAGCATGCGGAGCTCGTGAAGGTTATTCCCTTTAAACTTCCCAGCAGCCCTGTGGAGGGCCCTGTGACCACACCCACTGTGCAGATGGGGAAACCGAGGCTCAGGGGCCAAAGGCGCAGCTGGTGAGTGACCAGGGCGTGGGAATCAAGCCGCCTGGCGTGGCCCTGCCCTCTGACCCCTTGCTCAGCCTGCAGCACCGCCGGGTGGGCGCCCTTCCTCGCTGCACGAGGAGTTTCCTCTCCTGCCCGAGTGGAGCCCAGCCAGCTCGTCCGGGAAGGTTGCCCCTTCACCGAGCGCTGGCTGATTGGCGGGATGCGGGGCAGAGCAGGCCAGGAGGGCCTCTCCCACGCGCCCTTCCCCATGGGGACTGGGTACCAGAAAGGCCGGCCCAGCCCCTCCAGCTGCACGTCCCCGCACAGGCCGGCACCCCTGCATCCTCCAGGCCCTCCACGCCTGCCACGGGTCGTGTCTGGACTGGAACAATTGAAGCGCCGTCTCATAATCACAGGGCTGCAGGGCGGGGGCCGCTCCGCCAGGAGCCCTGGGCCCGAGGCCGCTCCGCCAGCAATTTCAGTAATGACAGCTGGGCGCCGTCACCCTCGGGCTTCCAGAAATACAGGGACCTTCCCAGACACTTGGCTGTGTCCGTCTGACGGAGTGACGGGCCTGCAGGGCTCTGGGGCCATCGGGCGTGTGGGCTGGGTGGCGAGCAGGGCAGGTCCAGACCCCGGAGCGTGAGGCGAGGCAGAGTCTATCCCAGGGCCGTTTCCCGGGATGCTGGGCTTTTCCTTTTAAAACCAGCAAGACCCAGGGTCCCGGTCACCCCTTTCTGCTCCCGGAGGGAAGAGAACACAAGCATTCCCTTCTCCAGACGTGAACTGTTAATTAAAGGGACAAACCTAAAGGACAGCAGGGATGGATGAAGAGAAAGGCCCATCAGGGGACCCTCAGGATACTGCAAAGCAAATGGCGGAGCCAGCAGAAGGGAAGCCCCTCAGGAAGGGTGCCCAGCACCACAGAGGACGCCCCAGCTGGGCTCCCTGGAAGGAGGAGCGGGAACCTGCAGGGGGCGCCCCAGGCTCCCAGAGCCCAGGCAGCACGGGGAGGGCAGAGGAGCCTGCTGGAGACAGGACACAGTGCAGGTCTCTGTGGGCGAGGCCAGGCCTCCAGGCCTCATCCCAACCACCAGAAACCAAAATACACAGGCGGAAAAGGCCAGAAGATGTGAGAAGCAGAGAGGACGCCAGGAAAGGAGATGCTCTCAAGAAAAAAGCGAAAGCCATTGCTAATGTCCTCGAAGAGAACACAGACTGCAGAATGCACTCGTGCAGCAAGAAGGAGAAGTTACTTAAAAA
Source organism: Glaucomys volans (assembly GCA_020662805.1). NCBI lineage: Eukaryota > Metazoa > Chordata > Mammalia > Rodentia > Sciuridae > Glaucomys > Glaucomys volans. Next base: position 230,856 of record JAJEJO010005738.1, read on the forward strand.
GAAAAGGAGATCCTCCAAAGGGCAAGATCACACCTGGTGAAGCTGTGAGAGCTGGCGGAGGAGTGGAGGGAGGAAGGTGCCGCAGCCCCCGGCTCAGCAGAAGAGCGCGGAGAGAACTAGACAAGAGATAAGAAAAATCCAGGGCCGACTCCTGGAACCAGATCCAGCTAGCAGGAGTTTCAGAAAGAGAAGAGGGAACAGAGGAGACATCAGCACAGCGCAGCCCCTTCCTAAAACTGGGGACGAAGAAGGTGGCAGAGAGTAGGAGGGTTCAAATGCAAGGGACAGAAACTGGAGCAGCCAACCTCTGGACAGCCACAGCCGGACACCAGCGCTCCCGGGGCAGGGCCTCACCTGGCTGGTCCTCCCACGCACATCAGCAGCAAAACCGTCCCCAAGTGGGACTGTGCGGACGAGGAGGGAGATGGGATGACCCCAGTTCAGGTTTGGAAGGTTTAAAAAGTCGTCTCTGTGCCTCTCACCAGGCCTCCCCTGGGGAACCCGCTCTGGCTGGCCAGGACCCAGGAAGGGGAGGCAAGGGGACAACAGGTCCGTCACAGCAGGGAGGCAGTAGGTCCCACAGCACAGCAGGCCTGGGAGCCACTGGAAGGACCCAGGAGGAGAAAATCAAAGACCACCCCAAAGTCGGCCTGGGGGTCTGTGTGAGAGCCTTGGGTTCTTAGAGTGGAGAGTCCAGAGCAGACGAAGGTGATGTAAAGGGACCTCGGCTTCATTTTCTAAGGCGGCTACAGACTCCAGGACCCACAGAGCACTGTGCCTGGACAGCGCGTGGCGAGGAGCCAGTGGTGCTCACGCCCCGTGACCACATTACACGACTCCCCCGGTGTGGTTTGGGACCCCAGTCCTTGTCCATCCGGCTGTGCTAATAAAATCCCAGGCACCCGGGAAGCTTGCGTACAGCAGAAAGTAATTCCTCAGTTCTGGAGGCCGAGAGCCAGAGACCAGGAGGCCGGCACACCTGGCGTCTGGCGGAGGCTGCTTTCCCGACCAGAGACGGAGCCGTGGCTGCGTCCTGACGGGCAGGTGGGCGAGGGTCTCTCCTGGGCTTCCTCTGAAGCCCTAAGCCCGCAGGCCCGTCGCCCACAGAACCTACACCATCACCTTGGGAGTTAAGATTTCAGCACGTGGATTTAGGGGGGACGTGGACATTCCGACCACGGCAGGGGACACGTCCAGGACAGGACGTGGAGAAGGACTGCGTGAGCACGTTACCAGCAGCAGTGAGTCCACCAGAAGAAGAGCGAGAAGGGCGGGAGGGAGGCGTGGCTTCTCGGGGGGCTCACCTCTCCAGATCCAAAGGACCCAGCAAGTGTCCTGTACCGGAAATCTCGAAGTAAAGGATCCCAGTCTGGCCAGCTGAGCTTGGGCAGGTGGCAACTGAGAGCGTCGTTCACGGCCGCTGGAGTTCAACTTCCTAGTTACCGTCAGACACACAAGGATCGAGTTCGAAAAGCAGCAAAAGGAGTTTTCTCTGGAGGAAAACGCAGCTGGACTCCTGATGGGGACACAGAGCCAAGGGCCTGGGTGGCTGGATCCAGAGCTCAGGTGACGTCACCAGGGCCTGGGGTGGCCAACTCGACCTCGGGCGGCGGGGCTGTCTCAGTTTGAGCACGGGCATTCCGGCATCAGGGGAAGCCCCTCAGCCCCAGGTTGACCAGACGGCTAGTTGCCCTGCCGGGCCTCCTCACACTCAGACCTGACAGGTGGCCTCAGCCTCGGTGTGACCGTCCCACCCCCACACGCCCGTCACCTTAACTCTGCTGCCTTTAAAAGCCCCTCACTCAATCCTAGCCTCAGTCCCCGCGACACCTCGTGTTTGATTTTAACCCTGTTTTCAAGCCTGTGTGGACGGCCCCTGGAGGCAGACCATCCACAGGTCCTGAGTCAGTAACCCCCACGCCGCTGTCTCCCGGGAGCGGGTTCACGAGGTGGCTCTTCCCTAGCTGCCGACCCCAAGCCTGGGAGTGGACTGGGCGGTTGAGCCCCCCTCGGCTGCAGCACCAGCACCTGCCCTGCAGCCCAGGTGTGGTGGCAGCAGTGCCCGGCGGGCCAGGCCGCGGCCAGCTGACAGAGGAGGACAGGCCCCTCTCCAGCCTCTGGTTCCAAACCTGCAGCTCAACTGCCAGGTGTGATGTGACCCCCCAAATAACTCAAATCTGGAAATTCAGAATTCTGTGGCGTGGTGCTGGGTGGCCCCAGAGGCGGGGCACTGGCCAGGCACCTGCAAGGCCTGGGTTCCATCCCCAGCATCGCAGAAAGAGCAGCAAAAGCCGAACACACGCAGGACGCAAGAGAAGAGCTCACCGGGTCCCATAGACTGGGCGGGGTGCTGGGGAGGATGCCGAGCCCCCGAGCCCCTGCTGCTGGCCAGGCCCAGGGCACCCAGGCCCTCGGAGAGAGGGAGCAGAACCCGAGTGGTGGAGGAGCCGCAGCGTCTGCCCGCAGGGCTGCCCGTCCTCGGACCAGACCCAACCGAAGCGCAGGCCCTCCAGCCTGCGGTGCTCCCACCAGGCAGAAGCTGGAGACCACCACACACCGCCCGTGGGCAGTGGCAGGGAGCCCTGGCCAGCCCTGCTCGGTGGGGCTGCACCCGGGAACAGGGAGGGTGAGCTGCATCCGAACCTTCCACACGATGCTGAGAAAAAGAGGCCGGACTACATGCTCGTTAACAGAACCTTCTGGAACAGCAAAGCCCCCTGAGAAGTCAGGCAGTGGCTGCCGGCAGGGGAGTGGCAGGGACTGGAGGGCTGGAAGGGACAAGGGTGGTCTCTTGACCCACCACTGCCGCCTTTGTCTCACGCACATGGTTCCTGTGACCCTGGGCCCTTTCTGTGTGGCTGTCACACGTTGGCAGAAGCTGGACATAGACACACCTGTGTGAACAGGACCCCGCTTCCTCCTCAACAGGGAGCCATGGTGCAGGCTGACGGGGAGTCCCCTTGTCCCTCTGCTGAGTGCACCTCCCAGAGGAGCCCCCTGCCACTCCCCGCAGGAGCGGGGTCACCCTGCCTGCCGCTCCCTGTGACATGCCGAGTGTCCCAGGTGGACGGGCAGTCGCTTGCCTTAGTTCTGCAGTGGGCCGCTTTCGTCCGTCTCCTCCTCAGACTGTGGGCATCTGAAGGAAGCCTGCCTGTCTTGCTTCCTGCTGCCTTGTTTCTAGAACAGTCCGTGGTGCAGCATGAGAGCAGAACCAGGGCTCGTGTGTGCGGGTGGAAAGGACCAGTCGGAGTTGGATCAGCAGAGCAGAGCCAAGCAGCGGAAGTGCATGTGCAAAGGGAGGTCCTGGGCTAAGCAGGCCAAGGGACAGGAGCCACGGAGCCCGGGAGATGAGGCTGGCGGCTGAGGACAGGCAGGGAGAAGGTCCCGGGGCCTCAGGAGCACTGACACCTCCCTGTGAAGCTGACCGCAGGCCACCAAAGTGTCTTCTTTCCTAAAATGCATTCACTTATATATTTTTACCTTGCATACTTATATTTCTGGTGTATCTAATATTCCTTTAAATGTATGTATTACTCATGGAGAAAGTCCTAGAACTACAAAAAATCAAAAAGAAGAAAATATGCACCCCTGATAACTCCACTAATCTATGAGGCCAATATCCACATTTTCCGTATTTCCTTCCAGATTTTCTTCTATACACAATGTGGGCGTGAGGGACTCCCAGGGTCTAAGCAGGAGGAGGGCAGTTCAGGTGCCTCGGACAGAGGCCCGCACGGGGCAGGACCAAGGCCACCAGGAAGAGGCTGGTGGGAGCCCATGCAGCGTGTGGGGGCAGCCAGGCTGGAGAGGAGAGCGCTCGGCTTCCTGCCGTGGGGAGAGGACTGGACTGGGCTGGGGTGGGGTGACAGGAGACGATGGGGCAGCTTCCTGCCTTTGGAACTCGAGGGGCCAGTAGGACCCTGCACAGGGAGCAGAGGGGTCACTCTGCAGGCCGCGCCAGCGGGGAGCCTCACAGTTCAGCTATAGCAGGCTCGTCCCTGAGCACACCGGCAGGGCCCTCAGCCCTGGTCCCCAGCTGGCCGGCCGGGGGGCCCTGTGTTCTCCGACGCTGGGCAGACCTGCCGGAGGTGCTGGGGCCTGTCTGCTGACAGCCCTTTGGAAGGGCCGGGCAGGTGGAGGGGACCAGCCCAGGTCTCCTGGGGGACCTGACGTAGGTCAGAGACAGGGCTAAACCAGTCACCCTAGACCTTGAGACCTTCCAGAATCTCAGCGGATGCACACCGCGTGCTGGAGCCGGAGACCAGGTCAGGAAGGGAGAGTCCATCCCTGGGGCCCATGGACTGTCTGGGGACCCGAGAAGGACGGGTCGTCGGGGGTACAAGCTGTGAGCACGAGGAGAAACCATGCTTACGGTCTGAGCAGGTGGAAGATTTAAACCCACAGAGATGTGGATATAGCGACGCCCACGCACCCGGGGCCCAGAACAGCCCAGAGCACCTCCACGTCTGCTCCAGATGGTTGGAAGTGCTAGTAAATAAACCCGGCCCCAACCTCATGCGATCACCCCCATGCTTCCCAGGAGAGAACAGGTCAGAGGACGGCGAGGCCCGGGGTTCACAAAGGAGAGCCCAGCCCTCACCTGGCTGTTAGGCCCTGGGCATCTCCTGGTCCTCTCCTGGCCTCCCGCTCCCCAGCTGTGGAGCAGGTGATGTGCAGGGAGGTGTTCGGCAGAGTGGGCGTGGTGCTCAGCTGCGTGCTCCCCGGCACCCGAGCAGCTCACTGAGCTTCCAGGCGGCCCCACAGCGGCCAGCACAGTGTGGGCTGTGTGTGTGCAGCCACCCCCTGCTCAAGAGCGGCCACACAGCCGCTGCCGCTTGGTCCCTCGACTGCATCATCTCAGTGTGCATGCACTTCCCTGCCAAAGCCACCAACAGCGTCACGTATGTGGAGGAGAATAGCAAAGGGAAGGTAATGGTGATGGCAGTGTGGTGGTAGTGATGGAGAGGGTGACGATATGAAAGTGGGGGTGGTGGTAGTGATGATGGTGATGGTGGTAGAGATCATGATGGTGATGGTGGTGGTGGTGGGGGTGATGGTGGTAGTGATCGTGATGGTGGAGGTGATGATGATGGTGGTAGAGGTGATGATGATGGTGGTGGTGGTGAGGGTGATGATGGTGGAGGTG
>JAJEJO010005738.1:236101-249221 GCA_020662805.1 Glaucomys volans
GATGGTGATGGTGGAGGTGATGGGGGTAGTGATCGTGATGGTGGAGGTGATGATGATGGTGGTGGAGGTGATGTGATGGTGGAGGTGATGGTGGAGGTGATGGTGATGGTGATGGTGGTGATGGTGACCGTGAGGACAACGATGACTCTGCAACTTCCAAGCACCTGACACATGGACCCGTTTGGTCTCACAACACTCGTACGAGGTTAGAGGTGGTTGCAAACCCCGTTTTACACGTAGAGAACCAAAACAGAGGCTCAGTAGCTTGCGCACAGTCACACAGCCGTAAGCGGTGGAGCTGGGTGTGAGCCCCAGACAGCTTGGCACCGAGGCGGCTGCTCGGTCAGGCCGGAGGCCACCCTCAAGGAGGGTGCGGGGACTGGGCTGTGGTCCTGGGACCACATTTGTGATCTGGCGAGATGAGAATACAAAACTGAATATATTTTGTATTAAAATAAAACTAGCATAACATTAAAACTAAGGTTGGGAAATACTCTGGAAACAGTGTAGCCGATATCGACGCATCTAGGGAGAGGAGCAGGCCGGGCTGGGGGCAGGTGTCCACCTTTACCTGCACGCCAGGCCTCATTTCCAGATTATTGCAGGATCTGGAATAATCAGAGAGGCACACAGGCACGACACTGAAGGTGGCCCACTGGCTCACACGGGGACTGAGAGGTCACAGTGGGCAGAGACTGGGAGGCTGGGAGGCTGGGAGGCTGGAGGCTGGGTCCCCTACGGCCCCGAGCTCAGTCCCGGCTCCGGCTGAGGACACGTGGACAGAAGGCAGCAGGTCTCTGAGAGCACGTGGCTCTGGGTGGGTGTCATCAGGTGCAGCCTGTGCTCCAGCGTCACGCTGCGTCACCCGCACACGGTCACGGCAGCCTGCCAGACTCGGTGCCCTGGGAGCGCCGTCAGGCTGTCAGGGAGCAAAGAGCGCCATTTGCCTGACGCCCGGGCCTTGGCCCCTTCTCGCCCCATCTGCTCGGTGTTATCGGCAGGCGCTCCACAGATAAGGGGCTGCCTCGGCCCCACTAATGGTGTTATTTCAGGGACCACTCAAGGGACAGGCTGAGAGGGAGGCCCAGCTCGTCTGTCAGCCTTTCCTCCGTCAACACTCACACAAAAGTCAAGGACGAATGGCACTTGTCTGGAGGGCCGGAGGGGCTCCGCGGGGCTGGGAATGGAAGAGGCTCAAAGTCACTATTTCCATCCCTCACACAGCACCTCTGGGTGACCCACCCTGCGCACACCCCCAGGCCAAGGTGACCTTTGGGGTGGAAGGGCAATGCACGGCTGCCTGACCCGGGCAGAGGGAAGCTGGAAGGAGAGGCCCAAGCCCCTGAGAGAGATCGGGGTCCAGGTCGCCAGGTCAGCGCTCAGCCTGGTTTCTCTGCTGCTTCGGCAGTGGCCCTATTCTTATTCCGGGTTCCTTTAACTTAATCAGGTGGGACGTGCACCACCGAGGGCCAGGTCAAGGATGCGGACCCCGAGGGGACGGGGCGAAGCCTCCCCCGCACCTGCCCGCCTTCGCCCCGCGCCTCCCTCACGCTCACTCGAGTCAGCTCCTCCCGGGGACTATTTAGTCTGCTGTCGGTGGCTTGTTGTGGCATTAAACAATGACGTGAGTTTGGCAAACACGGCTAAGGTCAGATGTGTCACCCTTGAGTCCCGCAGCCACTTCCTTTCCAGAACAGCAACAAAAGAAGCGGAGGCGACAGCCCAGGGCTTGGAATGAAGGCCAGCGGCGAGGCCACGGCTCCACCGGAGCCCCGCTGAGGCTCACCCCGGTGCTGCCCGGCACAGCCGCAGGGCCGATGTGAGGAAGCCCACCCAACTCCACCCTTGGTCTGCAAGGGGCATCCAGAGGCCAGCACCTCACTGGGCTGAGGGCCAGGGCCGCTGTCCCCGATTTCCAGTCTCTTAATAATGACGAAGACACACGTTCCCCAAAACACGTCCAGGAAGCTGTGTGTGTGCCAAGGGACTGATTGATTGATTGATTGATTGGCACCAGAGATTGAACCCAGGGGTAGCTAACCACTGAGCCACATCCCCAGTCCTTCTTATTTTTTATTTTGAGACAGAGTCTCACTAAGTTGCTTGGGGCCTTGCTAAGTTGCTGAGGCTGGCTTTGAACTTGTGATCCTCCTGCCTCAGCCTCCATGTCACTGACATCACAGGCATGCACCCCTGTGCCCAGCCTCCAAGGGCTTTTCATGGAGGCTCCAGTACAGAAGTGTGATTGTCAAAATCATGGAGGGTTGGTGGTACTGGGCTTCCAGCCCTCGCCTCCCTGGAGTGGGTGGGCTGATGGCTACAACCCTCCTGTCCCGGCAGAGGCTCAGTGACCATTGGAATCGACTAATTAGCATAAGCTCAGGTGTGGTCAAAGGGCCGGTTAGGAATAGTGAAAGACGTCCCATCCCCTCTGTCAGGAGACCCCAAGGGTTTTAGAAGCCCAGTTCCCAGGACAAAGAACAAACATGTATTTTTATTATTTGAGACCTCCTTGCGGAAATGCAGACTTTGCAGATGTGGTGAAGTTAAGGATTTTTTTTAACATAATAAAAGACTTTTAGTGAACTCTTCCGTAGCTCAAGGTAAATGCCAAACAAGCAGAACAAACCAGAAAGAAATTTTAAAATCTTAGCAAGGCCTTTAGCCAGGAGATTATCCTGAACTCGGCGGCTGAGTGCCGGGCAATCTGCAAAGCCGGGGGCCCAGGAGCCTCTGGGGGGCAGGTCCTTTTCGACTTCCGACTCAGAACAAACGGGTGCCATTTTGGGCGCTTGGCTTGCGGTCCTAGGTTGTGGCCGTCACAGGAGGAGGGTGGAGACGAGGCTGGAGGGGCACATGCCGGGATTTCACTCTGGTGGGGTGGGAGCCTTGGAGGGCTGCGAGCTAGACTCTGACATCCTGTAGGGTCCCTACGAAGTCACAGCTGCTGTCAGTCACATTTACAGAAGAGGAGGCTGCGGCCTCGAGGCCGTGTACCCAGAGGCTCAGCTCACAGAGGCTCCAGGCCCTTCCTTTAACAGGCTGCCAAGGCTCTGGGTGCTGGGGCCCTGCTTGCTGTGAGAATTTCTCTCAACTCTCTCCCAAAATGACGTCCAGCTGCCTCCCTCCCTCCGTCCTCCAGAAGGGGAGCCTGGGGCCAGACAGCCCACGCGTGGTTGCCAGCTCGGCAGGCCGGCCTCTTCAGGGCCTCCAGGGGCAGCTGAGGGCTCCTGGCGAGCTCCCTCACTACAGGCCTGAGGGTCCCTCGGGAAGTGGACCCCTTGCCCTCCAGACTCACCCCTTGCCTCTGGTCACGGCCTCCCTGGCATGCTCTCGGTTCTTTTTGCCGGGTTCTCAGCTGGGAGCCATGGTGCCCACCAGGGAAGAGATGGCAACGTCTGGGGACACAGTGGCTGTCACAACGGGGGTGCAACTGGCACCTACACGGTAGAGGCTGGGACGCTGCTAAACAGCCTGCCGTGCTCAGGACTGCCGGTCACAGAGAGGCCCAACCCCAGGCAGCCAGGCCGGGATGCCCGTCGGACATAGCAACTCTCCCCTGCGTGGCCTGCTGGACCTGCAGGCTGCGGCGGCTCCCAACACTACCTCCAGCCCTGGGCACATGGCCTGCCCCCTCCGGCTCCCAGCTGGAGTGCGTCCAGCCCCTGCCACTCCTCTGCCAGGCCTGCGCCACTGACCGGCCCTCTCCTTCCTACTTAGGTTTTCACCTGTCCTGTCTCTGCCACTGATGGTGCCATCCGACAGCAGGGGCCTCGTCACCCTGCTGTCCACAGCCTGTCCCACATCCCTGGACACCACCTGCAGTCCACAGATGCTCAGAATGTGCTTGCTGGATGACGCGCATGGCCGAAGCCAGTCGGCCCCTGAGCCCTTGCTCTGTCCACTGGGCACAGGGACTGCCGTGCAAAATTAAAATGTGTCCTAAGTCACGAAGACATTCAGGACAGCAAGGGTGGAACTTGAAACCACGCTGGGCCCCTCTGAGCGCGGAACCAGCGTCCTGGCCGCTAACGGCTGGACGTGTCTTGCAGGAAGGGCCACTGGGGCTGGCTGGGCCACCTCTGAGCAGCCCTGCTCCTCACACCCACCTCGGCTGCTAAGGGGTCTTCACCAGGGTCGGCTGGACCCTGCCTGCCTCGGCCACCTCCTCAGAGCCAGCGAGGGCTGGGAGGAGCCTGAGGGCCAGGGCAGTGCTGCCCACCAGGTCCGGGGCCACCGCCTCCCGCCAAGCAGCTGTCGAAACTCCAAGGTTTTGGACAGCGACGTGTTTTCCTCTTCTATTTTTGTTTCCTCAAATCTAGGACCAAGAGAGGCCAGCGCCAGAGCCCTGGAGGGTCGAAGCCAAGGGGACTGGACCCACAGGCAAAAGGGAAAACATCTGGAGAGGTCACCCCAGGTGTCCTTGGTGGGGACGGACAGACACCAACCTGACCGTGGGGCTGGGAACCGGCAAGGGCTGGATCCCAGCAGGGAGGACATTGGACACCCCTGACCCGGGGTGGTCAGGGCAGCCTACATTCCCCACCCGATGGTCATCAGGCCCAGCCCCTGGGACACCACTCTTGCCCAGCAACACACGGTGCCCGGCCACCTCCGGCGTGGTCTGCGGTGGGAAGGCCGTCAGCTCGGAGCTCAGGCTGTGAGTCCAGCGGCACAGCACGGGAGCGGGGGCAGGTGCCCCCAAGGGAGAGCCAGCCGGCCTGCGCTCTGCAACAGGCCACCGGCCACTCCAGGGCCCGTCCCAGGGCAGGAGCGGGCTGGGTGACAGGCGACCTTACATAGCGGAAGGGGACCCTGGCACGAGACTAGAACAACTGGCTCAGCTGGTTGGTGAGGGGGGTTTCTTGGAGGGACGACCGTGGATTCAGCCCAGGCCCCTCGTTTCACGGTGTGCCCAAGGTCGCAGGGCTCTGTGGTTGGCACGAGGTCTCTGTCTTCTCGGTCCCCAGGGTGCAGCACGACTTGGGTGCTGCAGAGGGCACAGTTTGAAGGAGGCTCCCAAGAGCTCTGCCTCTGTATGGAGTCCCCACCCAGTGAACACGGCATTGCTCCCAGAGGACCCTGGCCCCTGGCTTGAGCAGTGTCATTGTGAGCAGGCTGAAGGTCTCCGGCAACGTGATCGCCGACCCTAATTGTTGGCTTTGACCTATGGCAGGGGGTCGTGCTGGTGGGTCTGACCTAATCAGGCAAGCCCTTGAGTGAGGCTGCTGTGTAGTGAGGGCCCAGGGGCAGGCCCAGCAGAGCTGAAGGAGACCCCAGCTGATGCCCCCAGGAGAATGGGGACCTCATCGTACAAGCACAAGAGAACGAGCTGGTCCAAAACCAGACCTGGCTGGAAGAGGCCCCGCACTGCAGCGAGGACGCGGGGCCCACACCTTCCTTTCATTTGTGGGGTGCTGGGCAAAGAACCCAGCCAGGCCACATCTGCACGCCTGTCCACGGGCTCCTAAGGCAGCAGGTGGGTGGTGACGTAAGCCGCTGAATTTGCCATCACCGTCACATTGACAGAAAACTAGCCTAGACAGCTAATGGCCAACGTCCAGTATCCACTGGATTCTGATGGCAATAGGATCCTGACCTGGCTTTGGGCTGTGCCCTCTGCCACCCGGGATAAGTGCCTCTAGTTCCCAGGCTTCCTGACAGCCAGGAGTGTCCACGTGACTGCACTTCTGGTAACGAGAGCTGAGTGGGCCTTTTGTGTCTGATCTTCGGGATGGCTACCAAGGCAGCCTTCAGCCTAACAATACATACGATGGCAAGCCCTCCAGCAGCCTTCCTGGACCACGAGGTACAGAGTGAATGAAACCATGAATTAAGATAGCACAGCAAAAAGATTAGAAGAACCTAAGTCCTTGGTGGCACAGGACAGCTGCACCTGACCTTGGAGGCTGATCCAGGAGGCTGATCTTGAGGGAGAGCGTTTGTCTCCTTCAAGGTACTAATATGTTAGGTTATGTACAGCTGACCTTGAAGATGCTTAACAAGGGCACCACCACCCACCTCACGGACGAGGGAACCGAGCCACGGGAAAGGTAGCAGGTTGCCCACGGTGGAGGGCTTGCGGCTGCCTCAGGAACGGGGCGGGCTCTGTGTGAGCAGGTCGGTGCTCCGCTGCCCTGGGCACTGCTCTTGCTCTGCAGCCTGAGAAGCCCCTCCATCCGCTCCTCCATCGCCACGCACTTCTCCAAGAAGGTGCAGGTCTTTCCCAGAGGCAGGCAGTGCTGTCCTCTCAGCTGCCTGGGGACACCTCGCACCCCATACCCTGGTCAGGGAGGCCTGAGTGCTCGCCCCACTGCCAGCCTCCGCAGAGCTGCCTCCCAAAGGGCAAGACGGGCTTAGAATGCCGCTTCCTCCAGGAAGCCCTCCCAGGCCTCTTGCCCCCAGGTCATGCCACCCCTGCCGGGGCACTTCCTGTGGGCCTCAGCACTTCACGTGGAGCCAGAGGCCCTCTGTGGCCCAGGACTCAGCACGGCCAGCCTCCCCTCGCCTGACCGGCCTCGTTCCTGCCCTCTGCTGCAGCCCTGAGCCGTCTCTTCCTCCTCCTGCCCAGCAGCACCGCACCTCTGCCCATCAGGGGGAGATGCGCTTCCCTTGGCCACCGCGCCGGTCGCAGGCCCGCTCCGTCCCACGGTCCGTCTCCACTGAGGGGGCCTCCTGGGAGTGGCTCCCGACGCCTGGCCGACTTGGCATCGGCTGCGGTCGGGGTTGGCGTCTCCACCACGCACACCAGGGCCCCGCGGTGCTGTGAGGGGCCCACAGAAATATTTTAATGTCCTTTAAAACCAGAAGGAAGAAATGAATGTGACCCAGCCTGGTTCAAATTTGTCGTTGTGCCGACATAAAATAGGTCATAAAATAGAGTTTTCATTTTATTTTGAAGGAGGAGCGCCCCGACGAGCGCGCGGCTGCCGAGGGCAGCTTCCTGCCTGCCCAGGCTGGCTCTGCCCCTGCCCCTGCCCCCTGCCCACGCAGCTCCCGGGCAGCAGACACGACGGGGGTCAGTTGAGGAGCAGGAGCCGGAGCCAGAGGGAGCCGCACCCTGGGAGCAGCCTGCTCCTCCCACCACCCCTGCCGCGCTCTCCTCAGCACAGCCTGCCGGTCCCCGCGCCCCGACTCCCCGCCCAGCACCACCAGCAGGCAGGGCAGAGGCTGGGGAGGCTGGGCAGGGGGCGGGGCCTGAGAGTGACCTGCGCCCTCCGGGCAGCGGGTGGACAGTGCCGCCAAAACAGGTCTGTCCACAGGACCCCTGGAACCTGTGCACGTGACCCCACATGGGAAAAAGGTCTTTGCAGACGTGACAGTCACAGATCTAGAGAGGAGATGACCCCGGACTGTCTGGGAGGATCCGTGTCCCATGACCAGTGTCCTTACCAGAGACAGAGCGAACACGAGGAGGGCCACGTGGCAGCAGCGGCAGAGACGGTGGCACAGCCACCAGCCAAGGAGCCTCAGGAGCCCACGGAGGCTGGGGGGACAGGAGGCCCCGTGAGCCTGAGAGGAAGCACAGCCCCAGGTGCACCTGGGCTCTGGACACCTGGCCTCCAGGACGCAAGAGTCAGGGTTTGCGGTGAGTCACCAGTGTGATCTGTCGTGGCAGCCCCAGGAGAGACATGGCCACCTTCTCCAAAAGATCTGGAGAGGAGACTCAAACGTCCACACAAGGAACTCCTATAGAGCTGGCCGATGGCCCCTGCCGGGTGACCACCAGGCACCGGGGAGCAGAGGGAGGGACTGCAAACGGGTGAGGTCCGCGACGTGACAGGTCCGGCCATTGCCCCAGCCTGGTGTCCTTCCCAGCCCTCGCCCCAGAGGAAGGCGTCCCGCGGGCTGGAAGCAGGAGGGACACCCAGGTCCCCAGCGCATGGCCCAGAACTCAGCCTGGACTCGGACTGACACGAGGGCTGGGAAGGACGTTGGGGGGCTGAAGCTGGGGGCCAGGACCCCACTTCTCCAGAGCAGCCCCAGGAGACCCCACCTCAGGAGAGCCCAGGGAGGCCCAGACTCTGTGGCTAGTTTCCAGTTCCCGCAGTTATTAGCTGGGGGACTTGGGACAAATTCCATCACCTCTCTGTGCCCATCAGGCAGCAGGATTGGGAGGGGAGACAAGGAAAGAATCCAAGAGGAAGATGCACAGGGAGGTGGGAAGCAGGGGCAGAGGGTGGGCTCGCCTCCAGGGCTGCCCGGGGCCGGGGAAGTCCAGCCAGGGGGCAGAGGCGCTGACCCTCCCGCTGTTCCATCCTGTTACTTTCCTACTTTAAGGGACATGGGCGCAAATAAGTTTGTGTCTGCCACTTTTAAAATGGCCACTGGCCCTCACCCCATGGTGAGCGGGACCATATGGAGTGGTGGGGACTGTGGCCTGGGCTGCCCCTCTGCTCATCCAAGAGCAGCCATGCAGGAAGGGGCCCGGGGTGGTCGCATCTGCCGACTGCTCAAGAGAAGCCAGATGAACGGATTTTTTTTTTCACCCCAAACTTCTGATTTCCAAAAACACGTTGGCAACGAATTCACATTTTTAGAAACTTGTAAACAGAAAGCAGGGGACGAGGCCCGTCTGCGAAGCTGTATCTGGGCCTCCGCCTGCGACTCTGGTCTTGGGCCTGGAAAACAGAACAAAAGCTAAGCTGTGCGTCAGGACAATGTCAAGCGGGTTTGGAAATCGCAGGGGCTGGAACTGGTTAGGAGCTGGTCTGAGGCAACAGGGGAAGGGAGGAGCATGTGTCCGGGCAGCGGGCTGAGATGCTGGACCCGTCAGGTGCCTGCAGTGCAGATTCGGGGAGAAAGGGCAGCCCAGGTCTGCTGCCCATGGGGGCTGCGTGCTGCCCAGGGCACAGCCGGGCACTGGGCACCCCACTTCCCCAGGCCCGCAGCCGGGCACCCGCCTCCAGAGCGGGGCTCCCCTGCAGCCCCCAGCCCGCCCAAGTGACATGGCCGGACCACACCGGCCCCAGGGCCAGAGGGGCTTTGGAGTTTGGGGTGTGTGCCCCCCTCTCCCCGCCTGCTTTATTGGGATGACTACATCTTCCAACTATGTGGGCAGTAAACACACTGACTTACCCCCTGCCTCTCCAAACAGCTGCGGACAGCTGAGCCGCAATCCCACCGAGGCTGCGCAGCCCCAGCGGCCACATGCCTGGGTTGTCTGGTTCCATCTCTGCCCGGAGCCCACACAGCTGCACCGGGGACGAAGCAGCCAGCGCCGCGTGGCCCCAGGCCTTCGTGATCGCGGTGCGCCCAGGAGGCCAGGCAGGGCTCTCGGCAGCCCGAGCGCCCGCCGGCCGGCCCAGGAGCACGGAAGGAGAGCGGGGCGCACAGACACACAGAGGCCGAGAGCCGGAAGCAATGTCTCCGTTTATTACACATCGACACCCTTTTCATTTTGTCTCTTTGTACAGAATTTTCACCGAGGACTTTCTGCACAGCCGTGGGTACATCGGTCCAACTGTTAATAAATACTCTTAAATAAGAAAACAAACGGGTGGGAGGCTGGAGTTCCTGGTCCTGAACGAGAGGGGCAGGGTGGCTTCAAAAAGCTTCCGACGGAAATAAATAATTTCTTTGTCTCGTCACAGCTATTTACAGGTTTAAGTGCACACGATGCTGACCAGAGGCCGGGAGCGGGGCTGAGCGGAGAAACCCGAACCCAGAGCCCCCTGCCAACGACCAGAACAAACTGCAACAAGAACACTCTTCCCCAAGCCCAGCGGGAAGGGCTGCAGCCCAAGCTACTGAAGAAGAAAACAGAAAGCAGAGCCCCGAGGTTGGCAGGAGAATCGGGACCGAGCTGCTCCCTGGCCTGACCGCTGCAGGGCCACAGGTGCCACCTGGACAGCTGCCTCCTTCCTGGAGACGCAGGAAACTGGCAGGTGGCATTTAGCTGCCCCCCCTCACGGCCTGGCATTTGCAGCTGGAAGCTGGGTGAACACCATTTGGCCAAGGCAAAGGCGGTGCACACCAGAGCCACATGAGAACCGTCACCCCCCAGTGGGGATTCGTGGGAGGAGGTCATCCGCCTGCCTGGGGTTGGAGATGCTGTCCCTGCGCCTGTCCACCCTTCCACCAGGGGCCAGTGTGTTTGCAGAGCAAATGAAGAGAGGAGCCACGCGACCCTGCAAGCCCCTCTTCAGAGAGCCACCAGAGGGGAGCACAGGGGTCCTGCTCAGAGGAGGAGCGTGCCCTGCTCACCGCAGGCCAGGGAACCCATCTCCTCGGTGCTTCCCAACTCCAGGGTGCAGCCGAGGTCTGCCCTACTTCTGCTCTAGCCCGTCTGCGACTTCACGCTGGTTTCCTCACAGGGGAAGCCAGTCCCCAAGTCCATTCCTGCCACAACACACCTTCTCCTTCGGGCCGAGAGGCCTGCCTCGTGTGCACAAGGGCTGCGTTTGGGCAGGTCCAGGTAAACACAGGCCCCTGCAGGAATGGAACTGGGGACCTCCCGCCCTTGGGGGCCACGGCTGCTGCTCATGAATCAACCAAGAGATGGGGATGGATTGTTCAGGAAAATATATCTGTGACATCCCAGCCGTTTTCATTCATTGGCTTTATTGTGACATTTGTTACAAGGCCTTCCCAGCCAGTTTTCCTTCAGCTCAGCCACGAGGGGCCACCCGTGGCCACACCCTTCCTCCCACGTGTGGCCTGGCTGACGGTCAACGAGTCGGAGCGTGGGGGGCACTGCGGCTGCGAGAGTCTGCGAGAGCCTCCTGGTGGAGAGGCCTCCTGTTCTGTTTTGCCTCAGTGGCTTGTAGGATCTTGTCCGCAGGACGTCGCTGATGGGAAACTGATCCCCAGCCACCCGGCACTCAGACCTGACGCTCCTCCACCTCTGCAGTCGGGGAGGGAGGGGAAGGTCTCAAAATAGGCAGCTGGTCTGTTGGCGCCTCGCCAAGGCAGGTGTGAGAGATACTGGGCAGGGTGACCCCGTGGATCCAGAGAAACACGGCCCCGAAGGGTCGGCTTCCAGGAGGGCTAGTGGCAGCCACAGGCCCGGACCACCATGTTCCTGTACTTCTTCAGGATGACGTTGGAGCTGTCGTCGAAGTAGAGGACGGAGATGGCGTTCAGCTGGGTGGGGGCGCAGCAGGGCTTGGGCACCGTGTCCGGGTTGATGAAGTGGACCTGCAACACACCCACGTGGCCGCGGTGAGAGGCGGCCCTGCCCCACCTTTCCCTGAGGGACATCCACCACCCGGCAAGACGACCAGGGGACGTGGCCCAAGAAGACCCTGACCTAGCACATTCCATGCACCCACTCAGTTCTGGGACTGTCCCCAGCTGGCAGGTGAGGGGACCCGAGCACAGGGCAGCCTCAGGCACAGCTGAAGTGAAAGGAGCAGGCTGAGATGTCTGGGGCCAGGCCAGCTGTGCTGAGGGGCTGTCCTGCCCCAGAGGACTTTCTCTGGCTCGTGGGCACCCTGACCTGTGCAGAGCACAGGTTGGAAAAGGGGCAAGATAAACCCTCGCGTGCCCACGGAGACCATGTGGATGCCGCGGCCAGCCAGGTAGGCGGGAGCAGGCCCCAGGGCACAGTGGGGGCGAGGCGGAGAGAAGGGAGAGGCTGCCACTCCAGCCAAGCTGCCAGCAGCCCCCTGACCAGGACCAGGACCACAGGGTGTGCCCAGTGTTCACAACAAGCCCGGGCAGAGCTGTTCTGCTCTGTCTTCAATGGAAGGTTCTGGATCACTACAGCAGGCATGCTGAGCAAACAGGAGCCTGGGCCTCTGCTCATGGCCTCCAGGCCAGGACCTGACGTGCTTCCTACGTCCTCAGGGATGGGCCAGGGCGAGCCCTGTGCCCCCTCTTCCCCCTGCACCATGAACGGTGTTAAAAGCAAACCCAGATGTCAGTGGGTTTCCTCCGTGAGCATCCCACAGGACCCCCGAGGACCAGGAGTCGCCCTCCTTCAAGCATGGCCACAGAGCATCGTGGCTCTGTCGCTCGAGCTCCTTTCCGTCCTAAGAACTCGGGTGAGAGGCTGACTGGGGCCACTAGGACCCTATCCCGTGGCCATGAAGGGAGGACTGGAAGAGCTCACGGTGGGCTCCAGGTGGCACAGGTGACATGCACGACACAGTCCAGGGTCCTCAGGGCAGGGCATTCATGCGGTGCCATCTCCTGGAGCAGGACGCTCGGGCCCAGGCCCAGCTGCGGACTTCCAGCTAAGGACTTCAGTCCCAAGGGGGCTTTGGGGTTTACAGTCGGGGAGGAAAGGCTTTGGGAAACCGAGGCTTTAAAAAAAATAAAATTAACCAAAGTCCCTTGTCCCCAAGAGACCAGGTGAAGGGGACAGCGGTTCTCCAGGACCTAACACACAGGGCAGGTCACTGAGAGCTGGAAGCCTGCATCAGCGGGGACCAGCGTGGAGGGGGCAGCTGGGCAGTGGGCTGCATCGCCAGCAGCACTCACGCCAGGTACACGGCCAGCTGTCGGGAAAAGCCCTGTCGACCTCGGTGCAGGGAGCCAGGTGACCGAGGTCCTTGCACCTGGGATTCCAGCTGAAGAACAAAGTCCCTCACTCTGACCACTCGTGCTATTTTGGGTAGGGTAGCTGTGTGCTGGGCACCGCGCTGCCAGCTACGACCTCATCAGCATGTCGAATCTTCCCCGTGACCCCTGGATGAGTGAGAACCAGCCCGGGGCGTCCCCAGCTCTCCACCGCGCTGCCCTGCTTGCCGTCTCCCTGGCACACCCTCCCGCTCTGAGATCTCCTCATCTGTTTACTGAAATGGACAATGAAGCCCAGAGGCCAGGGACCCTCCGCTCATTCCCTGCAGAGCCCGGGCTCCTGGCATGGGGTCCACACACTCCAGACCCTCAGTTCAACACAGACCCTGAACGAGCGCCTCTCCAAGTTCAGAGCTGGGGAGGCATCCATGAGCTCCAGGGGGCCTGGCCCTGGCACTCAAGCTGACCCGTCCCCAGGGACGCGGGCAGAGCAGGGAGCCTGCAGACAAGTCTGTGTCAGCCCAGCACAGCCATCGGCACCGAGAGCACGTCCAGACCCACAGGCAGCACCAGGCCCACTCGGTTAGGCACGGCGACCAGCGCCTGGTATTTAGGTGCTCATGAGTGGCACTGTTCAAGTTAGGAGTAAGGGGAT
>JAJEJO010005738.1:249231-302278 GCA_020662805.1 Glaucomys volans
ATTTAGGTGCTCATGAGTGGCACTGTTCAAGTTAGGAGTAAGGGGATTTAGGTGCTCATGAGTGGCACTGTTCAAGTTAGGAGTAAGGGGATTCTACAGCCAGCGACCACCATCATCCTTACCCCAATGAAGTCATGAAATGTAATTCTTAGTAACTGTCTATGGAGCAAGGGGCCCACAGGAGTGGCCGGAGCCCTGCACCCCAGCTGCCCACCCCCTGGACAGCACCTCGGCACCCACCAGCGTCTGCACGATGGCGTGGTTGGTGGCGTTCATGTAGGAGTTCAGAGGGAAGGCGCACTCCCCCTCGCAGTAGTAGGCCGCATAGCCCTCGGGGGCGATGATCCAGTCCTGCGGGAGAGAGGACAGGCGGGCGGTGACTGGCCACTCCAGAAGCACACGGAAAAGCTGAGTGGCAGGGCCTGGCCCCCCAAGGACGCCCCCACCCCACCACCCCCCAAACAGCGGGGTCCAGAAGAGGCAGGAGAAACAAAAGCAGCCAGAAGCCCACAGAATGGAGTGACAGTCACCACAGGGAGGCCGAGCCCAGAACAGACGCATGGTGACTGCATCCCCTGGACAGGAGGTGGCCCGGCAGAGGACTCTGGCATTGGAGACTAGAAGGAACCGACCCTGCCCCCAACAGGTGGTGACATGTGGCAGCTACTTAAGCCAAACCTCCATGCCTGGCGTACATGTTGGAGGAGAGACCAGTGACCCTGCACCGCTGTGGGGAGGGGTCCAGCAGCGGGCACCACCTGTGTGCACTGCTCCACGAGCAGTGTGTGCCACGCTGGCCTCTCGGGTCTGCCGAGCACTCAAACTCGGCCTGGGCAGTCCATGCACCCCCACTGACTCCCAGGCGCACAGAATCTTCCAGCAGAAGCCCGTGGAGTTTGGATGCTGCTGAAGGTCCCCTTGGAGCACAGACACTGTCACTGGTCCCAGGGAGGTTGCAGTGGTGCCTAGCCAGCTGTGCGCACCTTGCCTATGGATCTCTGGGCACCATCCCCATGGAAGAACCTGGACTAGCTCATCAAACCCCACGCTCCCCGGGGCAGAACGACGTCACGAGGTGCCCCGTGATCTGAGGTCACTGTGCTGAGCTCTGTGGGACAGGCACATGACCAGGCTCCTGGCTGCATCTCAGCACCCACAGCAGGCCCCGGGGCCGTGGATGCTCAGTGTCCATGAGTGAGTGTCCGTCAGGACTTGCAGCGGACGCCTGTCAGACTGCAGGACCCTCACTCCCTGCCTGGGTTCTTCCTTGTGCTCCACCCCCTTCATCCAAGTGGTTCCAGAGGGAGGGAGGGTGGGTGGGGGAACTGCCCTCCCATCAGGCAGTGGGATTCTAAGACGTGGCCTGACCGAGTGACAGAGAAGCAGACGTCACAGGATGGGAACGAGGTGCAGAGGACCACGAGGCTCCGGGTCCAGTGCTGGGCTCCTGGATCTGGTTGGTGGCTCGCAATCTGCTGTGGGTGTCAGGGGACATATCCCTGGCCCCAGCCTCTTCCCTGGGTAGGCATGTGACACCTGGAGCCTGAACAGCCAGACAAAGGAGCACAGGACCGGCAGAGCCCTTACCTGCCAGCCCAGGTCTCGGAAGCTCACGTACAGCTCGTGCTTCTTGCAGGCCTGCCGCTGGTCGCTGCTGCTGTTCTCTGTGTCGACGAGGAGGTGAGGGAGCAGAACCAGGGAGGAAAACACACAGGCTCAAGTCCCCTCCGTGGGAGGCGGGGGAGCAGGATCACCACGCGGGAGGGCGCTGGGGAGATCTGGCCGCACAGGCCCTGCGAGGGGAGGTGCCGGGCCCTCCCCTCCCCACCGCTCAGCCAGAGACCTCAGGACCCCTGGGACACTGGCTCCCTCCATGCCCAGCACGCTGGGACGCTGGCATCTGCCCGCCACACAGCCCCACTCGGAGGGGTCTACTTCAACCATGCGGCCTTGTGAGGCCAGAGCACCCAGGAGGCTCTTCTACTGGGGGGGCAAGAGGTGCACAGAAGGACCTGGAACAGTCCCCACCACACCACCAGGAAGAGAGGACAGCAGCCAAAGCCAGTGACCACCAGGACACACACCACTGCAGTTTCTGTGGGGAGCAGACACGATGCCTGGGGTTTTCCAGAAGCGAGAGCTGGTGAGCCTCTGAGTCCGGGCTCGGAACCGCTGAGGAACTCTGCCTCCAGAACTCCTGCGGCCTCCCCTACGGCAGCTGGGTGCGTTCTCAACTTTCTATCACACCCAGAGTGACGTCCACCTCCGGACTTGCCCAGAAGGCCTGGGTGGCCCTGACTCCTCAGCCATGGTGCTCCTCCCCGGGCCCCTGTGCTCAGCGGTTCACAGCTTGCAGCCCCGCCAGGATCTCGGGTCGGTTCTACCCATATTCTCGTCTTGGCTCCAGTGTTGCCTCCTCAGAGAAGCCTTGGGAAGTCACCGCTGGACACCCGAACCCTCGAGCCCACGCAGCACAGGTAAAGGAGGGTCACCCTGGGCCTCACCCCCTCCTTGGATGCTCTCGGGGCCCGAGTGTGCTGGTGGGCAAGGTGGCCTGGGGAGGGTCCCACGGGATGGAGAGGGAGGCCAGAGGTAAGGAAGAGCTTGCAGGCTCCGAGCCGAGGTCACAGGACTCAGGTGCTGCTGTGCCTGCGGCCTCTCATGGACCCGGTGGGGCCCTCCTGGTAGATGCTGGTACTGCCCTTGTGGCCACTGCCCGCTCCCAGGGACTGGTTGCGAGACCCAGGCCTGAGCTTGCCTGCAGGTCCCGCCACAGGGGTGGGCACAGTTCAGGGAAGGGCAAGGAACTCAACTCAAACCATGGGCCTGGGTGCTTCCAGAAAGTCCTCCTTCCTACGGAAGACCCCCAGGAAGATGCCCATGCTCTTTCTCCCGTTGCCTGGCAACAAAAAAATAAGGAGGCCCCAGTGGCTCCAGGTGGCCAGAGCCCTGAGATGGCAGGGCAGGGCCACCAGCATGAGCTTCTGGATGGGAACCGCCCCTCGGTCCTGTGGGCAGCGCAGGTGCTGCGGTTGGCGAGCACGGACCTGGGCTTCTGGATCTGCAGGCAGATCATCCCAGCGGGTCCCGCCAGTCCCGCCGGTGCAGGCTCGTCCCCCGGCAGGCAGGGCGGTCCCGGGAGCCCCGGTGGCTGCCCTGGCTCTCCCAGCCCCTGGCTCCAGCGACACCTCCGTGGCCAGGCCAGCTGCCTGAGTGTCCCCAGCAGTTAGCCAGGCCTCTTCCACAGGCTCGTACCAGGCTCCCTGCCCACCCGAGGGGAATGTGAAACTGCACACGGGCACACTTTCAACCCGAGTGCGGGGTGTCACAAAACAATGACAAGCCACGAGGGTGTCTGACCAAGAGGGACCGCCCGCGCCTGCTCCCCCATCCACGGGAGTCCAGGGAGTGAGGAGTGGCCCCGGGCCAGGCTGTCACTGGGGCACAAAGGTCAGCTGCCTGTGTGACGGGCCAGGGAGCTGGAGGGGCAGCCTGCCCGCCTTGCCTGGAAATCTCCACGGCACCCTCGCCGGCACCCTCGCTGGGCAACACCAGGCGGCAGGCAGCTCCCTCCACCACAGCCTCCTCCTGGCCCCTCCCGGGAGGCAGAAGGCAGGGAGCATCCTGCAGGCCAGGGACATTGCCCATGGCTTGGCGTCCTCCGCACAGGAAGACCCCGTGCTGACCTGAGGGCTCGGTGCCACGGCAGATCAGCCCCTGCCACGAGCAGAGGAAGGTCCGTGGGCCCACGTGCCGCTTCCCCAACCCCGTCTGAACCCCACGCAGGGAGTTTAGACCAATGTTCAAACCGCAGGCCCAACAGGGGGTTGTGGGCACTGCCCTCAGGGACCCCAGACACCTGTTCTCACTTCTGGTCTCGTGGGATCCCCAACGTCCCCAGAGTCTCACTAGGACTCCGCAGCAGAAGAGCAAGAGCGGGGAACAGTGAGGCCCGGGCCTGCCCGCCACGGGGCCTCCGCCTCTGAGGCCCTGCCCAAGCAGCCAGCAAGCCAGGACCAGAGCTCAGACCCGGCTGCCACCCCACGGGCTAATCTCCAGGGCGTTGGGCTCAAGTGGGGCGAGGGACCCAGGTCCTCCACCCAAGCGCGCCATCTGAAGAGCCGTTGGGGCCGGGGTGCCCTGCGTCCCCCTACCCCACACAGGGCTGCGTGCGAGCGAGAGGCTCAGCTTGTGTGGCCCCAGAGCAGGTTGCTGGCCTGGGGCTCGCGTGAGGGAGCATCTCCAAGGCAGGGCACGCACGCCCATGCGCAGGCGGGTGCTGGCTTCCTAAGCCCGGGCGCGGCCCAGACCTGGGATTTTTATTTTTTGTTTTTTGGTTTTTTTGTAGTTAAACGTCCAGGCTGTTTAGAAGAACTTAGAACAGGGCCAGGGAGTCGAGATCCACAGGAAGGAGGGAGGTGGCAGGAGGCACGGCTGCCATGGGGGAGGTGGGGCCCGTCCTGGGCACCGGTGAGGGTCTGACGGAGGACAGGGGTGGGAGGCCAGGACCTCGAGGCCTCGTTCCTGCTCCGCTCACTACCGATCACCAGACAGGGCTCCAGGACAGAGCCTGCTGGGATGGAATCTGCCAGCCCTGCCAGCCTGGGGTTTGCCAAAGCTCTGCCCAGCCCCAGACTGAGCCAAGCCCTGCCCCGCCCCACTCCCCACCCTCAGAGCACCAGACCGATCCCCCACCCCACCGCACACAGCCTGGGGCTCTGAAGCTTCTCCTATTCTAGGGCTGAATTTCAAACCTGAGAAGCGGCACAGAGAAAGACACACGCCGGCCACAGCCACACAGCCACCAGAGAGCCAGGGAACCTCGAGCCCCGGTCCTTGAGCTGCGGGTCCCCGGCCTAGGCACCTGGCTCAGAGCCCTAGCTCACTGAGGGGAGTCCCGACTGCACCCGGCATGGACCCAAGTCCCCAGGCGCTGTCCCCCACCTTGGGCCTCTCACCACACAGGGAATTGCGCATCCCAGATGAGCTCCCAGGCGGCCTTTGCCGGCCTTTCCTACCAATCCCAGCCAGAGGCCCGGCACAGAGGAGGCCCAGCACGGAGGAGGCCCCATAGGAAGGACCGGATCCGCTGGTCTTTGATTCAGGGAATCACAGTCCCTTTCAAGAGCCTATTAAAGGTTCCACCTGCCAGAAACAAGTCCCAGCAAAACCCTGCACACGCTCTGGGGCCACACGGGCCACTGAAGTCCTCCAGCGGTCAGGAAGCCCTGCTCTCAAAAATGCTACCCGCCCCAGCTGGCCGCCTCTCCTGGGAACGTAGAATGGACACTGATCTCAGGGTCCACTGCATGAGGCGGAAGGGCTACGGCAGTGTGAGGTGGGTCACCCCGAGCACAGGGGGACACCCAGCTCATGGGCAGAGGAGAAGGTCACGTGGACAGCCACAGCCAGCCCCTTCCCACCCCGTGGTGCACACCACACACGAGGCGGCTCCAGACCTGACTGCTCATCCTGCAGCCCCGGGGGCTCAAGTCCACGCAGGGCTGCCAGGTGACGTCTAAGTGCCGCAGGCTGCCTTCCTTCTGGGGGCTCTGGGGACGGTCATCTCCCCCTCTACAGCTTCTGCTCTTCCCGGCTCATGTATCCTCACCCCCAAAGCCAGCAGGCTCTCCACCTGTCCTCACCTCTGCCCACAGGAGGCAAGATCCCCCTTAAAGGACTCGCAGACACAGTTCCACTAAGCCACCTGGATAAGCCAGGGCCATCCCCCCATTAAGGCCAGTTGACACAATCCTAGGGGGTCTCCATTCCCCTCTGCCTATTCACAGCTTCAGGTGAAGACGACACCTAGGGGCCCTTATCTGCTCACACAAACAGCCCCCTGGGGGTCCTGGTGTAGCAGGTCACCTGGGAAGAGGGGTGGGAAGGGGGTTTGGTTCAGCACAACCTGGGCTCCTTGGGTCTGGGTGGCCATTGCCACAGTCCCCCAGGAAACCTTTACAAGCGATGCTAACTGACCTTTCCGTTCAGCCTCTCCCACCAGCACACGCACCGCTTTAGGTGAGAGGGTGGACGGGGGCTGGCCACGGTGTCCACAGGCCTCTAATGAAAGATCAATCACACCACCGTGATCCCAGCAACCTAGGCCACCAGGCGCCATCAGTGTCCACTCTCCAGTCAGCCTGTGGGGACAGGGACCACATGCCAGCCAGCCATGGTCCCAAAGCCCCAGATAAGTGCAGGCTGGTGTATGGACTCGGCAAATGCCCGGAGAATTGTCAGACACACTCAAGAGGACCATGGAGGGCACCGGGCTCATGGAGTCAGGCAGGTGCCTCCAGGCAACTCCAAACAGGGACGTGGGTCCAGGGTAATGGACGGCCAGCCTGCTCCTGGGGTTCACATCCCGGGGCTGCCACTTACTCTGTGCCCTTGGACAAGTTACTTAACATCTCTGAGCCTGTTTATCTCTCTATAAAATAGGAAGCCACCTATCTTGGAGCCTCAAGTACTCTAGAATTGCCAAAGCCGTCCCACCCTGCGGGGAGGACCTCAATGCTGCCGCCAGACACCTCCCTGGGGATGCCTTACGTCCAGTACTTCTGTTCACCTTTGTCCTTCTTTCAGTGAAGATATAGCTCTATTTTAAATTTTTTTATAGTAAGGAAACGTTTCAAACAAACCTGAAAGTTTGTTGAATAACATACAAAAACACTTTCCACCCATGTATTTTTAAGTGATCCGATTATTTCAAAAAATCAAATTTTTTTAGGTAACCAATATTTTTCATTTCAGAAAATAAAATGAAAGACTCAGCAAACTGTCCCCCTCCACGTCCCCTCCCCTCCCGTGGGCGACCTCCCAGATCCTGCACCTGCGGCCTGTCTTCGGGGTCTCCTTCCTGGGGGCAAGTCAGCCTCGTCTTCTCTAAGTGGCGATCCACAATCTGCATCTTGATTTGCATTTCTAAACTAATTTATTAGCTTCACTAATAACTAAGCGGTAGGCTCTGGGCAGGCAGGGACTGGGGTCACTTCCTGCTGCACCCGCTCTGGGTCATCCCTGGGGCAGCCACACTGATCAGGAGTGGCTCCCGGCTGGGGCCCTCGGGCCGTGCCCACCCGCCCTGGGCGTACCTGACACGCTGGCCATCCTCAGCGCTTCCTGGTTCTTGGGCGTCTTGGAGCGGTTCTGGCTGCGCTGCTTGCCCCCGGTGGACCGGATGCTGCGGAGGTGGACCTCGGTGGCCTTGAAGAAGGCCACCATGAATGGCTGCTTGTGCTGCGGCCCGTGCCGCCCGATCAGGCCCGCCAGCTTGGGGTTGATGCTCTGCCCTGGGGAGGAAGCAGCAGATGCACAGAGGTGGTACCGACGGCGCAAGAGCAGCTCAGGGCTGGGGCATCACCTCCCTGCCCTGCAGGCCACCCCAACAGCGTGACTCTTCCACCCGGAAGTCCTGACAGCAGCTAACCCCGGGCCAGGAACTGTCTCAGCAGCCTGGAAACAGCTTTGAGCAAAAAGAAAACGCCTCATTCCCCAACTTCACACTGGGGAGGCGGCCGACGGACGCCTGAGAACTGGGGAGACCAGCAGGAACAGAGGGAAACAGGAGGGAGGAGGAGGGAGGTGGCCAAGCTTGGCAGAGGGTCCCACGCTGGTGGCACCTAAGTCCACTCACATTGTCATGGCTAAAGTTGGTCACATGGTCAACCTAATGGGGGGCATTCCTATTGTGTGCCAAGGACGGTGGGCACAGCTGCCCACAGCCCTGACTGCAGAGGGACCTGAGCAGAGACCTGAGGACCGCGAGGAGGGCAGCCCTCCAGGCTGTCTGGAGCTGGGCAGAGGGCCCCGGGCAAGGCCATGGGGCAGTGGGCAGGGCTGGCAGCAGCAGGGTCCTGTGGGCAACACCAAGCCTTTGCCTCCACTGTCCACCGATTGAGCAGGGGTCCCCCAGCCTCGGGACTGACCACTTGGAAAGAGGGTGTTTGAAGATGATTCCAGAAAAGGCCATGCTGGGCCATGCGGGCCTTCCTCCAACCTTGGCTGTCCTCCTAGGAAGGCCAGGTGAAGACAGGGCACAGGCACACGAGGAGGAAGCCAGGCCCAATCGCCAGGGCCACCAGGAGCCCCTGCAGCGGGGAGGCACGGAAGCACCCTCCCTGCAGCCTTGGGAGGACGCCACCTGGGACGCCTGATGACCGACTTCGACCTTCCGGGCAGTGAGAGCAAAGCCCAGCTGCCCTGAGCCCCTCGGTCTGTGGAACTGTGTCCCACAGCCCCAGGCAGCTGCCGAGACCCTGCCTGAGCCGGACACCGCTTCTTACAGACAACTCAGTCTGTCCCTGGAGACTGGACTTGAGGGCTCAAGGACAGAAGCAGAGAGACCAGGAGGAGGCGGGTGAGCCACCCAGATAGAGGTGACAGAGGCCCAGCCTGGGGCCAGGAGTGCCTGGTAAGGAATGGTCAGGTCCTCCCAGTGAGTTCCAATCTCACCTAGAGCAGGTCACCCCGAGCAGAGAAGGGCAGGCTCTGGACGTTTGGAAAGGGAACCTGATCTAAGGACTGACGGATGTGAAGGACAGCGGGGAAACCAAGGCCGGGCAGGCAGTGGAGAGGGGAAGGGGCAGCAGCCAGCAGTGGCCAACAGTCCCAGTCTGGGGGAGTCGCATGGCCTGGGGAGGCTCAGGTCGGCCTCCCTGGGTTCGAAGCCCACGTCTGCACAGTGCAGGAAGCTCAGGAGGGAGCGCCACACATTCCAGCTCAGGGAGCAGGCAGGACAGGCAGGGTCCCAGGAGACGCCTCCACGGGGACATCGTGAGGCTGAACAAGCAATGGGACAATGGGCCCTGTGCCCCCTCTTCCACCGAGAGACGGGGCGAACGGCAGAGACTGCATAGGAGTGCCTCGGAAGAAGGACCCAGAAGAAGCTGGGCAGGAGGAGGGGACTCCAGAAGGGGACAGGATCATCCAGCGGAGGGAGGACCCCCATGTCCTGTGATCTGCTCAGGGTCGGAGACAGGGCCTGAGCACAGGCTGCCAATCTCTGGGCTCAGACAATGACGGGGTCATTGGAAATCATATTTGGTGCCAGGTCTGGGAGGGGGGAGGTGTTCCGAGGGGGAAAGAAGCACAGATGTAAACAAAGCCTACCTGACATGGGGACAGCTGGGGAGGAGGAGTGCTTCCCCAAGGACACACAACTTGGAGCCACAGTGCAGAACTTGAACCCAAGTCGGGCTGATGGAGGATCCAGAATCATTTTCTTCCTCTTTTGGTGCTGGGGACTGAACCCAGGGGCCCTTTACCACTAGCTGCACCGGGATCCTATTTATTTAAATTCTGAGACAGGATCTTACTAAGTTGCTGAGGCTGGCCTCCAACTTGCGATGCTCCTGCCTCAGCCTCCTGCGTCATTGGGATTATGGGCCTGTGCCACTGTGCCTGACCGAGCATCAGGACTCTCCAGGACTCCTGACCACCACAGCTAGGATGCTCCCAAGTCAGGTGAGAGGGGTCAAGGCCACAAGAACAACAGCTCCAGAGGCCCTGGCCCGTCCACATCTGGAATTAACTCCACCTGGAGTCCCCCAGACGGCCAGGAGTCGAGGAAATCTCTCAAGACCAGATCAGCACCCCGGGGGCCGCTCTGGCTTCTCAACAGCTCATGTTTAAAGGAGCAAACGCGCTCCGCCCGCCGCGGCCCGGCCTCCGCGGCTCTGAGCGGGGCTTTGCGGCATTCTTCAGCAGGGTTTCCTCGAGTTCATCCCCCTATAACTCCAACGATTCTATAAAAGGAACCATTAAAGCTGAGGCCTGGGAATTGCGCTTCCCCCCTGGAAGGCTTTTAGGGCAAAATAAAAATGCCTGACCTGAAAACCTGGTCCTGTTCCAGACACCTTAGGTCCACGCGGTGGAACAGAGTGCACGTCGGCAAGAGGGCTGGCCAGGGACCAAGCTGCGCTGAGCAACGGAGGACACGGCCTCGAGCTCCTGCCCATCCCTCCACCTAGTGACCAAGCACTGCTCATCGATGCAGCTGTGCCGCAAGCCGGCTCCACCTGGCCTCACGGGTGGGACCTGCAGTGCAGTGAGAGGCCACCAATCCTCGGGGGCAGCCACTGGCTCAGGGTGAACACGTGACCCCATCCCGTCAGTGAAGGCAGTGGGGCTTCTCTTCTGGAAACTCCCACTCTAACTCTCAGAAGTAATTTTCTCTCTACACAGAGGGTTGAGGGAAGAGAGCTGCACGGAGTCCTAGGATCAGCCTCAGGGAGACCATGTCAACCGAAGCTGACCAGAAGGAGCAGCAGAGAGACGGGGTCTCTCAGGACGTCACCAAGTCTCGGGGTCACACCAGGGGCGCACTCCAGCCGGCCAGCAGGATGAACACCCGCCCCTGGTGGTGGAGTCTCGGCCGGTGTTTGGGGCTATTCTTGTCCCTTTCTCAGCACTGAGGACAGGGGACAGGTGCAGGCCGGGCTGGGCCCGCTGAGGAGCAGACCCTCAGCAGGTGTGGCTGGAAGACCCCCAGCAGGGGTTCACTGGCCTCCAACAAAGACAGGGACACGGAAAGGAGGCTGGCAATGCCCCACAGAAGCTGACTGGGTAATGCCAAGTGACCCACCGACACCCCTGTGCACGCCCAGGGAACTGAGCCCAGCAGCACATGACCAGTTGCACACAGTGTTCACGCAGCAACGCTCACGAAAGCAGAGTAGAGACAAAGCCCAGGCCCGCGGGACAGTGCGGCTTGCCTGGGGAAGAGTGGACGGTGGCCGGATGACTGTGGGCCCTGCTGTGCGCTGTAGCAGGGGCTGAGCAGCAGCACCCCCAGCCACGACAACCAAAAATGCCTTCAGACGTGGCCAAACGTCCGACTGAGAGCCTCCCCCTGGCTTGGCCTGTCCCAGGCCTTCCTCCAGCCGGCCTGCAGCCTTCTTTGGGGGCCGAGCAGCCTGCAGGCCCCTCGGAGCTCTGTCCACGCGGTGCGAGTCCTGGAGGCCTGTGTTCCGTCCTCTGCTGGCCAAGGGTCTCCCATGCCGTGCGCCACGCGTGTGCCACATTGGCTTCGCCGCTCACCTGGTGAGATCCGGGGGCTCCTTCCAGCTCTGACGAGGATGATCAGACACACCCGGCACCGGGCGTCAAGGGAGCACCTCTCGTGTCTTCCCTGTGGAGCTGGAGCCGAGCCTCCCACGCCCCCGTTTCTCTGGGCCGCTGCAGGCCCAGGAGTCCTCACCTCCAGGCCGTCGGAAGGGGCCAGGGAAGCGTGGGCGGCCGCGCCCTGGTGGCTGAGGCTGAGCCAGAGGGCTGAGGCACAGGCAGTGAGGCGGAGGCCGCGGCCACACAGCCGAGCCCGGGCTGGTCCCGTCCCCTCCTCCCCTTCCCTGCCCCGCTGCTGGCGGGCTCTGGGTCGGGAACTGCAGGCTTCGGGAGCGTCCTCCTCCCCAAAGGCAGGCACGGGGAGAGGTCAATGCCCTCTACGCTGCCCTTCTCCATCCTTGGGGACGTGGAGGCAGCCTCCTGCCAACAGTGAGTGACGTGCCCACAATGTAACACCAGCACATCCAGGACGAAGGCCAGAGGGGACTTGACGCTGATGACACTCGCCCAGGGTCAGCGGGCCAGCTGCAGGCCACATCCAGCCGCTGCCTGGTTTTTCAAATAAAGCTTTATTGGAACTCCGCCAGCGCACCGTGCGCACCGTGGTCTCTGGCCGCTGTCCCTGAAGGGCACTGCTGGAGAGCCTGAAGTGCCACCTGCACACCTCAGAGACACCTGCCGGCTCCCCCAGCCAGCCTTAGGCCCCTTCACCCCAGACTAGGAGAGGACCACGGGCGTCCCGGGCCAGGACGCTCCCGGTTCCACCACGCGCCTCGGTACGGTCACTCTCCCCATTGCTGGACCTCACTGAAAATGAACAGCCATTTGCTGGGCATTTGCTCAGTGCCAGGCCTCGTGTGAGCACATTCCCAGCAGGAATTGTGACCCAAGGTCACAGTGGGCGAGGGCAAGGTCACAGGCGGGAAGCCTGCCCGGGGCCCACTGCACGCATCACAGGTGAGGCGACCCCACACGGGGCCTGTTGACTGAGACCACACGTCACCCCACGCCATCTGTCAGTGAGTCCCGGCAGATGTTGGGAGGGGGCCCCCCAGTCCAGAAGGGACGCCAGGCCTGGCTGCAGGGACTGTGGGGACGCCAACCATGGGAAGGGTTCACCAGGCATGGAGGGAGGGCTGGTGGGGAGCTGAGCCAGGCGGACGCAGGGGTCTAGGAGGGTCCAGCAGGCACCCTCAGCCCCACGGGCTGAGCAGTGGCAGGCCCCACCCCAGGCAGCCAGCAGGTCTGGGGAAGATCCGGAGGGCAGGCGGGGGCACGGCGGGAGCCTCTGGCAGCCCACCCCGGAGAAGGCCGTGTCCTGGCTCTCCTGTCGGGCTCTGCTTTCCAGGCCCGAGGCCGTCAGGGGCCCCTCCAGGCCCACAGCCTAAGAGTGTTCCTCATTAATGGTGGAAAGCACTTCAGTGCCACCCACTTCTCTGGATGAACCGGGGCCCAGTGACAGTGAGAACACTGTTGACACCGAGACGTCTGCTCGGCCCGAGTCACCCACTTCCGTCCTCGCCACCCCTGCCCGCCCGGCCCTGGAAGGACCCATCCCAGCTGCTGGGTCATCAGGCCTCTGTTTTGGCTCCCTCTCTGGCTTTCAGACAAACAGGAAGTGAAGAAATCACAAGGCAAAGGCACCTGGGGGCCAGCTGCCCATGGACGGAGGTCAGCAGCTGGCTCCAGGGCACCCGGGCCCGCGGCTCACCTCGCTTCCTTCCCCACCACTGCGCTTGAACAGCACACGCCCGGCGACCCCTCCGTGTCCCGCAATCGCATCTAGTCACATCTGCGACGGTCGAGGGCAGAGCATGCTCTCCCCTGCCGGAGGACAGAGGCCTGGGCTGTGGACGCGCAGCCAGCTGGGGCACACTCGGGCGGCCGACTGTGGCCTGGGGCTCTGGGATGCAGAACGTGTGCTAGCAGGCATTGGAGAGGCGGGTCCCTGGGAAGGGGCAGAGGGGGCCGAATGGGCCACCAGATCGTCTTCCTGAGAGGCTCAGGGGCACCACCCTCCTGCACAGCCCACATGTTTCTTCTGTGAACAGGGAGGGTGGGGAGGGGGCCCCGCGAGCCAGGATGGGGTCTAGAGTCCTCCTCTCGGACTTCCAGGTCGCATTGCCCACAGCAGGCTCTGGAGGCAGAGAGTGGCACCAGGAGGGCGGCTGCCGGCCTGCGGGGAGCAGGAAGGCCTCTCAGGGCGCTCAGGACTGGGCACACCCTCTCCCGCAGCGTGGGCCCTCGTTACTGCCTCCTCCTGCGAGAACGGGGGCCATGTGACGGCAAACCTTAGTCGGGTTCAGGCTGTTTGTTGAATGAACACATGTGATTCCAACCGGGGCCAAGAGGCTGTCAGAGGCAGCAAGCCATTTCAACAACCAGATGTGGCGGAGGGGAGGCCACACTGCTCCCGTCCCGGCGTGTGGGGCCAGGAGCCAGCGTACGTTTAGGGCCATGAAAATGTTTTAATGTCCCTTAAAACATAAGACGAAACATGAACTTTAGTATCAAAGAAAATGTTTAATGTCTAATTCAGCCAGGATTATATCCATCTTTATATCAACACGCCATAAAACACTCTTCTTAATTTTTTTTAGTGGAAGAGGAGCCCAGGGAAGTCCCACGCGGCCCAGCCGGTCCTCCAGGAAGCCAGCCCTGGCAAGGGTCTTCAAAGGGCTCTTTCCTCCCCAGGGGAGGGGGCGGTGAGGACAGACAGCAGGCCC
The DNA here is from genome assembly GCA_020662805.1 of Glaucomys volans. NCBI lineage: Eukaryota > Metazoa > Chordata > Mammalia > Rodentia > Sciuridae > Glaucomys > Glaucomys volans. The sequence goes on from JAJEJO010005738.1 coordinate 263,025, forward strand.
AGCACACTCGGGTGCCTGTCCAGATGGCCCTGCGGGCATTGCTGCTCAAGCCCCACCCAAGTCCCTGGTGACCACGTTCCAGTAAAGAACAAGGCGGCTGGAGTGGGTGTCCCCAGTCCACCTGGGAACCAGGGGACTGGTCAGTTCCTTGGCTTGCTCGGCCTTGGTTTCCTTGTTGGTGTAATGAGCTCATGACAACTGGGCTCCCCGGCAGGGTCAGTGTGAGAACCAACTCAATGGCCAGTGATCCCCAAAACACAGTAACCAAGCCTAACGGACATGGGCACACACACGGTGTGGCCAGGGCCCAGCAGTGTCCAGAGCTCACCCTCTTCTCCCTATTGACAATGGGTATAGCAGGCGGCACTGTGTCCAGGGAGCAGACGAAGGGACAGGCAGGGAGAATGCCAGGGACCCTGTAGCCACCCACCCCGCAGCTCAGGCCTGGCTGCAGTGAGGACTCCAGCACCGGGGGCCCCTCTGCCCAGGGCAAGCTCGCTGCCTGGACGGGCTGTGCGCCGCTCACCCCAGCCCCCAGCACCCACTGGGGGCACAGGACACGGCAGTGGCCACCTCCTCCATCTTCTGTACCAAGGGACAGACAGACAGAAACCAGCCCTGTTCCTGAGGCGCCACCCTTGAGGGATGAGGCCCTGCTGCCGGGCCACTTCTGAGGAGAGAGGAGACGCAGGTGCCCAGAGGTTTCAGGGTTCCCTCCCACGCAGGCGGGACGCCGGCCAGAGCAGAGCCCAGCTGTGCTCGGCGTGGACTAACAGCAGGGCCGCAGCTGGGGAGGAGAGGGAGCAGCACAGCCTTCCTGGGTGGTCTCGGAAGGGCACCTCTGGCCCCAAGACTGCACAGCGGCCAGATGGCCAGGAAGCCTGCGCAATCCCGGCTTTGGGTTTCAGGCCCCTGGTGACCAGGGCTCCCATCAGGCCAGCGCCGGGTTCTTACAGAAGCTCTGGGGTGCCTGTCTCAGGGGAACGGAAGGGGACTGGGTTCTGCCCAGACCCGCGGGGCGGCTGGCCACCAGGGAGCCTCTCCGGCCACGCACAGCAGCCCAGTGGCTGCCAAATGCCACCGAGGCTCCTCCCCTCCTGGTCGGGGCCAAGCACAGGTGCCACCAGGCCGGCACACTCTCTCCAGTTCCCAGCCTCTCCAGGAGCCTTCCAAGACAGGGAGGCTCCAGGTCAAAGTGAAGAAGGTCCCCAGGGCAGGCCCAGTGCCGCTGGCTCAGGGCCGGGCACACAGTGGGTACACGACCAACGCTGACTTGCAGGCAGACCTCGAGTGCTCCCAGCTGTGTGAGTGCCCGATGGGAAGTGGACCCAGGAGGACCCAAGTGGAGCCCGTGTGCCCCAGACACGGCAGCCCTCCCCGAGTGTTGTCACCCAGCAAGGCCCCAAGCTACCCAAGAGGCTGATGAGAAAAGGCACATCCCCAGGCCATCCCCAGGGATTCTCCTTGGTGGGGAGGTGGAAATGGCGGGACGGCTCCTACTGTATCTGGGTGCCTTCGGGCAGACCTGACGAGCATCCCTGGAGGCCACACAGTGGGGACGGGATTTTCCTAGCCATGCACCTGGCCTTCAGAAACTCTGGACTCACTTGCTGCTGAGCTCATCCCCCAGAGGTCCAGACACTCACAGCCAACTGGCCTTTGGCCCCGATGGTCTGAGGGGGTGGTTCTTCCCTGACCAGGGTGACCACACCAAACGTGCCCCAGGGACACGCTGCACCTGGACAGGTGCCCACCCTCAGTGCCCTGCCCACAGATGGGATCTAGAGGCCAGCAAGCAGGAGAGGGGTCTCCAGATGGGCTGGGGAATGTGCAGCTCTGGAGGGCCCCCAGCTGCTAGGACCCTCCGCCACGCTGTGGGCACATTAATGACGGCACCCACTGCTCAGTGATGGTGAGCCTCACAGCAGCAATGCGTAATGCCCTTTGTGCCCGGTGGCCAGCACGTGTCAGGCAACTGAGCACTTCACTTGCATGAGCTCATCGGATCCCGCGCAACCACCCCCAGAGGCGGAAACTATTATCAGCCCCATTTTCCAGATGAGGGACACTCAGTGACTCATCCTGGGTCACAGGGCTAGAAACAGCAGGCTGGGGCTGGAGCCAGGGCAGTCCCGAGCTCTGAGTCCTGCACCGTGCTCCCTCAGCGGATGACGAGCCTCAGCCACAGCCTGGGGTGGGGCAGAAGCCAGAGGCCCAGGGACGGAAGGAATCTGGTGTTGGAGGAAAGCAGGGAGCACCGGCCTGACGTTAAGAGGAACTGATCACAGGGTTGGCGTCACCTATGGGAAAAATCAGCCCTGGGCCACACAAGTCGCAGGGCCAGCAGGACAGAGACACAGGACCCACTTGGTCAAGCTGGCAGGCCAGCCAGGATCTGCAAGTGCAGAACAAGTCACTCTGCAGAGGGGACTCAAGTCCAGTCACCTCGTGACTTCGCTGTCATCCACTCCCCATCGGCTCCCCAGGGGAGTTTTAGGGAAAGGAGACTCAGAGGATTCTGAGTCTGCGGCCAAATAAGTTTGGAATTCCTCCATGCCATATTTCCGGTCCAGAGATTCCCAAGGGACCCAAGCAAAGTAAAGGCTCTGATAGGTCCTGCAGAGAATCCCGTTTCGTTTCTCCAGGTAGCACTCCTCACACTGACCGACCGCAAAGCCCTTCGCCTGTCCCTAGGACACCTACTGACCCTGAAGGAGACACAGCTTGAGAAATGCTGGCATAGAACGGAGTCTGCAAACTTTCCTTTAAACAACAATTCTGAAAATAATAACTATTCAGCTTTGACTCTGCACCAAACATTCAGCTTTGCTGGGACACCCAAGCAGACAGCCCCGGGAAAACGGCATCGGACCAGCCTGGCTGTGGACGACGGAGTGTCAGTGGACACTAAACTGGGAACTGCCCATCACCTCCGTGTCCCCGGATGTTCTTCTTTCAATTTCCCCAGTCATTTAAAATACGAGGCTGGGGTGTGGCTCAGAGGTACCGCGCTTGCCCAGCAAGCCCCAGGTCCCATCCCAGCCCCGCAAAAGAACACGTAAATGAAGTAATATATAATAGAACGTGTGTATGCGTGCGCGTGCATGTGTGTGTAAAACATTTTCCTCCCACAGGTGCCCAAAAATGGGCTATAGGCCAAATGTGGTCAGCAAGGTTCAGTTATAGAGCAATGGAAAACTCCAGTTCTTTCTAGAACCCCCTTTCAAGCCTCAGGGAATATTTAATTACAAAGAGAGGAGAGAGGACAGTCGGACACCTTCAGGAGAGAGAGGGTGTGGAGAGCAGAGGCCTCAGTTCCCAGGCCCCCTATGTGGCTTGTGGCCTCGGGCAAGGGTACTGAAACTCAGGCAGAGGGGGCACTCTGGGTGAGGGGAGCTCCCTGTCTTCTCACCGAGACCCTCAAAGGCCTTAGACATCGTTCCTGCTGCTCACGTCCTACTGCCACACCCCTGAGAAAGAGGCCGGAGAAAGCTCCTCAATGGTACTTTCATTAAATCAGCCCCAAGATTCTGGCTAGTTTTCCTCCCCAAGCTCCAGACCACAGCGGGGGCCCCAGACAGGAAGGGGAAGAGGCAGAGCCCAGGAAGTAGCAAGGAAATGGTGATCGCACCAGGTCTGGTGTCTGGGTCCACCCGGCAAAATCCAGCACCACCAAAGTGGAAAGAAAGCCAAACCCTGGGGAGGTATTCGCGGCTTAAATGGCACAGGGTTGGGTTGGGGTTAGCAACGTGGAAGAGAAAAGGACCGGTGACTGGCAGGGGTGAGAGGCGTGTGCAGAGGAAACCGGGGCCCAGATGAAGAAGTGCCCCACCTCCCAGGAGAGGAAAGCAGGTGAACTCCAGGTGCTGTCCGTCCTCCCAGGTCCCCCAGGAGCGGAAGCAGGCTCCCTCACAGGTAGGCAGGCCTGCAGATGAACGGCCTCTGAGGAGGCCAACTGAAAATATGGCAATGGCAACAGGCAATGTCACTTTCAGGAATTTATCTAGAGTCACGCCCACTCCACTGGAAAAGGACCTGTGTGCCGGAATTTGCTATGACAGCCCTGTTTGTAAGAGCGAGAGGTTGGAAACCCCAGACGTCCGTCCATCCGCTCCAAAAGGAATAATACCAGCTACGACTCTAACTGCAGCTCTCCGTCGTGGGCCCTGGAGTCGGGTCATGTTCCAAGTCCTCCGTACTAAAGTATGGTCTGGGAACCTGCAGCCTCGGCATCCCCTGAGGGCTCTCTGGAAGGGACTGTCACCCCGACCAGCCAACTCCGAATCTGCATTTTAACAAGATCCCTGGGGCGTCCTCACACACATTAAGGCACTATTTTAGAAACTCTCCTCGAGTGAACTCATAACAACCCCATGACCCAGACCCTCTTGTCACCTGCATGCTGGAGATGAGGAAGACAAGGCTCTGAGAGGGCAGGGAAGTTGTTCAAAGTCACACAGTGAAGGAAGGCCAGGGCACACGGCTCTACAGAGTCACAAAACACATCAGCCTTAAAACGAACTAGGAAGCTGTTTAGTGATGGACAGCACAACCTCCAAGATGAGCTGTCAAGGGAAGAACATGCCGCACCACCGTCTGAAGGATACCAGGAAAGTGGAATCTACCTGTTAGCACCTGAACCCCCAAAGGCATCTCTGAAAAGGAACTCAGTAACAGGGAACAGGAGCTGCCTCTGGGAAGTGGGGCTCAGCAGCCGGGGGAAGGAAGTCAGAGGGAAGCTAGTCACTGTCACACAATCCCATACTGTTTGACTATGAGGTCATGGGCCTATATTTCCTGTTCCAAAATAAATGAAAAAAATATATTTTTTTTTTTCTCTCTCCTTAAAACTGGTGGAAGGAAGAAGCTACGTGTCCAGAAACCGCTACCATTTAATCAGAAACACCATCTGCAGGGAGGAGAAATTGGCACAGCCGACCACCAGCTCCCCACTCATCTTCCCATCTGCCCTTCTCACAGGGGTGGGCTGCAGGGGGGCGACGGGCCCCGGAGGTCCAGCTACGATGGACTCCTCAGGACTGGGGACTCAGAACCCCTAACAGGGAAGGAACTGAGGCTATAGAGGAGCAATGTCTTAGCCGGGGGCAGTTCTGTCCCCCAGAGGACGTGTGGCAATGTCTGAGACATCCGGGGTGACATCTGGGAGATACTATGGAGTCTAGCAGGCAAGAGGCTACGGGTGCCATGATCATGTCCCAGTGCCCGGGACGGCCCAGACAGCAGGTGCCATGGGGCGGGCAAGCTGCGCCAGCACTCGGATCGCTGTTTACCAGGGTCCCTCGGAGCTCTCACCAGGTGAGGCCCAGACAGAGCAGCTCTGGGCAGCCCATGAGGACCCCCCCACCCTGCCGAGGTGGGTCCTGTCTGAGCAGGGAGCACTGTGGCCAACCTCCCTGCCTCCTTACAGGGGAAGGGGCTGCTTTGGGTGTGGATGAAAAGGCTGGGGGCCAAGCCCTGGTGGGAGAGGTGGGAAACCTGCTCCAGACGCAAACAGCCCAGGCACTGCTGGGGACCTCCTGCACCCAGAGCTCAGGCTGCAGGAGCACCAGTGGCCATGGCCAGGGACTCACCATCCAGGGTCTCCACGGAGAGCTGCAGGCCCAGGTTGTGTCTTGGGTTGACCACCCAGTGGTTGCTGGTGGCCGTGATGTCGAACACCAGCCAGCCCTCCTCAGAGGCCCAGAGGGTGCGGCTGTCGAGCAGGAAGAGGTCAGACTCCCTGTGAGAGAGGAGGAGAGACACAGGCCCACAGTTAGCCGGGTTACCGCCCAGTCACCCCGACAGCCAATGCCTGACAGACAGGAGAGTCTGTGGGACACGGAACCAAGAGGGGCCCACTTGAGAAACAAGTGCGGTCATCAGACCAAGACCCAGGCACAAAGACCCCTCAGGGGTCGTGGGGAGAGGGAACACAGAAGAATCACAAAGAGACACACGCAGGATGGGAGCTGCTACCACGGTCCACCACTTATTGGGGGAGGGGTTCCCTTCTAGCAAGAAGAGTAACCAAGACAGCTGAGGCCTGAACCCTGGTGTTGCTGGGAGGACCACAGGGACCAAGAGTGACTGTGGCTGGCTTTTTCACCATGTGTATCCCCAGGGCTCCACACACAACATCTTGCACGATCCTCACTGCCCTCGGCGATGGGGAGGTTCTCTCCACGCAGCACATGGTAAAACCATGACTTGCCCGAGGTTAGTGAGCCAGGAAGTGGCCGGGCTGGGGGCCGAGCACCAGGGCAGACACTCTTTACCTCCAGACCATGAGGTTTCTTCACAAGTCCACCACGTTAGGAGGCGGGCTCCTGGTCCACATTATTAATAGGAAACACCTTTGAATTCTCTCTTCCTCGCCTCCTGCAGCAGGAAAATGGCTAAGACCACAATTCACCCTGTGGGAAATGGAGGATGGGTGGATGGGTGGGTGGATGGATGGATGGATAAACAAGTCGATAGGAAGGTAGATGGGGATGAATGGATGGATGAATGGGTAGATGGGTGAGTGGGTGAGTGGATGGATGGATGGATGGATGGATGGACAGACGGACAGATAAGTGGATGAATGGGTGGATGAGTGGGTGGGTGGGTGGATGGATGGGGAGATGGGTAGGTGGGCGGGTGGGTAGACTGGCAGATGGATGGGTAGGTGGGTGTGTGGGTAGGGAGATGAGTGGATGGATGGGTGGGTGGATATATTCTGCACACAAGGTCTTCATAGGATCTCTTATGAACATTTAATTATGAAGACTGTTTAATACTTTGGGTCCTTCAACAGTCAATTAAAATACGGGAACCCCTGGTTGTGCCAGGATTGGGGTATGACGATGAATACCACCAGACTGGCCCCTGCCCAGGGCACTGCTCGTCTCTATCATCCCTGGAGTCAACTCCATTTCCTGGGAATCAAGGTGAATTTTCTCTGCTCGTACATAAAGATGTGGAATGTGCCAACTATTACTGAGCACGTACCACGTACCAAGCTCCGGGTTGAAATTCCCGACCAGCATGATGTCACTGAGTCTTACAGCTCTGCAGCGTGGACAACCCTGCCTATGCTGTTGTTCAGATCTCAAGCTGAGGCTCAGAAAGGTGGAGTTGTTTACCCAGGTTATTCCACTGGGAAGGGTCCAGGTAGGTGGAACCCAACCAGGATGCCTGCGAGCCCAAGCCTGCAATGTCACGTGAAGACAGAGCTTGTGGATCACGTGGGCTCTGGTGCAGCTCATGACAAAACACCCCACTAAACCTTCTGCTGGAACCAAGGAGCAGATGGCCCTTGGGATGAGGCACATGTTTCAGGGGGTCCCCAGTCCCCTCTTCCTACTAAACAACTGCCAATCATCCCAGTCATCATCCCTGTCTGGCCTGAAGACCTCCAGGTGAGGCAGCTGGGTGACCTGCTGCTGGAAGCCACAGTGCCCTGCCGTTCCCGGACTCATCGACAAGCACAGCACAGGGAGCAGGTCTTCATACTAGCCAGCGACTCAAGTTATTTCAACTCAGACCTCAGTAGCAACGCGTTGGGGGATTCACAGGCACTCGAGGATTGGAACCAGGCTCAGAAAGCACAGGCCGAGGCAGGTGTGGAGTGCAGGACACAAGGGAAAAGCCTGAGCTGCTTCCCACTGAACATCTCTCCATCCAAAACTCTGCAGACAGAAGGTAGCTGGCTGGTCAGGTCACAGGCGGTGGTTTGGTGGGGCACGTCACCAGTTCCACCAGGTGGAGGTAGGACTTTTGCCCACCCTGTGCCCCTAAGACCCCACTTTTTAAGTAATACTCAACAGTTCTGGAAGTCGATTCAGAGAGTGTTGAATTCTTTCATTGCTTTGGTCTGAATATTAGTGTCCCTCCCAGAACTCCTGCTGAAACGGAACCCCCAGTGAGGCAGTGTGAAGGGTGGGACCTTCCAGAGGCGGATTAGCCCAGGAGGGCTCCACTCCCTCCTGGATTAGCCCTTGGTAGAGGCTCCAGGGAGGGAGTCTGGTCCCTCTCCTTCTTTCCTCCCTTCACCACATGAGGACACACAACAGGCGCCATCTTGAAGCAGACAGACCCTGGCCAGACACCGACCCTGCGGATGCCTTGGCCTGGGACTTCCCAGCCCCCAACCATGAACCATAAATTCCTATTCCATTAACTATAAATCGCCCAGTCTCAAAAGTTGCTCTGCTTGTCAGAGCAACACAAATGGACTAAGACAATTGTGCCGGTGAGTGGAAGCTCTGTGGCCGCTGATCTCAGGACCAACGAAACAGCCGCACAGGAGACAGCACGTCATCCCCAGCCAGCCGCACCAGAGTCCCTCCTGATCCGCCAGAGGCCCGTCCCTCTCCGTAACACAGAGAGGTTAGGGCAGCAGAGAAGTCTCTCTGGAGCCACTGGGGATTTTAAAGACCCTGTGTTGGACTTTCTTCTCCAAAGTGAATCAAAATAACGAGTCGACTTCTCACGACCCACTTACTTCAGCTTCTCCCAGGGCCCTTTTAGACGTCATTTCAGACCTTGCTCAGGGGATGTCCACACAGCTTTCAAATTCACAAACACGAATTTCCTGCTGTCTTCATCTCCATGCGCCCTGATGACTGCCCTGGCCCTGCAGAGCTCCCAAGGCCATCAGCGAACCGGTTAGCTGCTCTGGGCAATTCACAGATGGGAGCAGGAACACCATCCAAGCCAAAGCACGCTCCCCCGCGGAGCCAGCTCCCAGCCCCACAGGAAGCATCCGCACCTTAGCGCGGAAACCACAAACCTGGGTGGTGACTTTGCTGGAAAATCGTTATTTGCAGGAAAATGTGACCAGGTATCTGGACAGGCCCTGGGGGACAGTAAAACAAAGAATGGTAACCGGGGGACAGCACTAGGCCTTACGCAGAGGACGCCCTGCCAAACGATACTGAACGTCCTCCTCACAGGCTAGGACACCGAGGCCAGATGCTGCAGGCTCCGCTGACTCACCCTGAACCAGCGAGAATGGGGCGACTCCCCGCCCCAAGTCCTGGTGTGCAGTGTGTCCCAGGCACTCCCGGAAGGAGGCCCTCTCTGAAGGCACAGGAGAGGGGAGCTTGCTGAGAGGGGCCATGTGTGCTGAACACTGGCTGTGCCTGTGAGCTGGACAGAGGGACGAGGGAGGACTGCTGTCTAGGCATGCTGAGAGAGGGCAGCTCCAGTCACCATCACAAGAGCAGCCGTCCTTACAACCAGGGAGCCCTGAATGGGTCCTTTGTGACAGTTTTATTTACCTTAAAACAACGGCCTCCCTGACCCAGCCCAGGGAGAGCAGAGGGTGGGGAAGGTGTCCAAAGGAACTGGAAGGTGCTCTTCCCCTTTGCCACACCTGAAAACCCAGGTGCTTTCCAAGCTCTGTTCTCTGACTCTCCCAACAGCCCCAGACCCGGGTAGGGCTGTGGGTCCCGTTTTATACAGAGGAAAGTGACAGTGGAAGAGGAGAAGCCACTAGCCACCAGGGGCAGGCCTCATTCATGACAGAACCAGGCCAGAGCAAAGGGAATCTGCTAAAGAACCCGAGAACTGAAGGCAAGCTAACCGCTTAGCTCACCACCTCCTGGGGGACCAGAGACCCAGGGAGCAGTGTGGGGTGGAGCAGTGCCCAAGGGGCGCAGATCCAGGGGCAGGGAAGAGCTAATCCTGGGCCTCAGTCTGGTCCTCTGCGAAGCGGGACAAGGCCATCCTGTGGACAACTGGGGAGAAGGAAGGAAGGCTAGCCTGGCCACAGAGGCCCATGCTCCCGCTGCGGGGTACGCAGTCGGGGATGTGGGCTCTCCCTGCCATGCTGCAGGAATTCCAGGGGGGCCCCAGAGGTTACGCAGCTTGCCCAAGAGCCTCAAAACGCACATATCCATCCAAGGACCACTCACCTTTGGCCCCAAACTTGTCAGACCAGCGTGTAAGGATGTTCACAGTCGTGTGAGGCTTTCTATAAACAGGACCACCAGGGCATCCTGCTGTCTGCCCCCCGTGCCGTTCTCATGCAGCCTGCACCCATCTCTGAAGTCCACTGTGACTGGAGGACCCAGGCAGTGAACCCTGGCAGGTCTGGGCGGGGGCTGAAGGCCTGGAGCAGTTTGTGGTTTTGCCCCCTGGGAAGCCACCACATGGGGAACCTGACGCACTGGGAAGGCACGGCCCACCAGAGGGGAGGGGAGCAGAGGCCACGGAGGATGAGGGTCTGCACAGGGACCACGAGAGGAACCAGGCAGCCTGAGGGCCACTGTGGGTGGTCTAGCCTCCTCGGGGCCAGGCAGGGACTACCTGCGTGGAGCAGAAGAACCGCTGGCTGAGCCCTGCCCAAATCACCAGCAATAAAACAATTGTTTTGAGTCACAACCTGGGTGGCCAGTTTGAGACAGAGAATCCAAACGAGGGAGGGTCAGTCACACTGCTTATGACACAAAAGCTGAAACTGCATCCTGGGGGACTGGCCAAGGCATCACGGCACATCCGAGGCCAGAGAGCCCCGCACAGCTGCTTCCCAGGACCTGTCAATCCACTTGGTGATGACTGGGAACAGGAAGTCAGGAGAAAGGTGTCATAAAACAGAGTGGGTCTTAGATCCACATCTAAGACAAAGTGCTCAAATCAGTGTGAAAAGAAATGGAGAATTCCAAGAGCTGAGCAGGCATGAAAGAAGTCAAAGGAGGAATGAAAGCTCTCCTGGTCTCGCACCCCATCCTGCTCTTCCCAAGACCTCAGCCATCAATAGTAACCCCCCTGACACACGCCAGAGAGAGGAAGAGGCAGTTCTGAACCCGCACAGTGTGGCTAGCGTGCTGCTGGCTCGTCCGAACAGACGCTTCTCCAGGTCAGAGGCACAGCTGGCCCTGGGACACATGGAAAGACGCTGCACATCACCAGCTGCTAGGAAAACGTAAATGGCGGCTGTGAGACAGCATGTCACACCCCTGGGAGGGCAGAGTAAAAAGCTCAGACGTGACCATGCATTCAGGAGGGTGTGAAGAACGTGGACCCCACACGCTGGCCACGGGAGGGGAGATGGTGTGGTCACTTGGGAAGATGGCTGGACAGTTTCTCGGAAGGGGAAACACAGGAGTCATTACCGAACGGCCCACCTCACTCCACTTTCCAAGAGAAATGGAAACTCACGCCCGAAATCTCACACGAACACAGCAGGAGAAAAGGTGGAAGTGGCCTAAATGCATCCACTGATGAAAAGACAAACCAAACAGGGCAGATCCAAGATGGAGTATCATCTGGCAACGAGAGGGCGGATGACCCGGCCGGCCACATCACAACCCGAGGTCACGTGCTCAGTGAGGGACAGCGAAGGCCGCGCATCACTGGGCTCTGTTGTACGACCTGGGAGCACAGGAGTCCACTGAGACAGAAGTCGGGCAGAGGTGCCAGCGGGCCTGGGCCTCCCGGCGATGCACGTGACCCAACATGCCACAGTGCCACGGGTGCACACCACCCTGAAAGCACCAACCGCTGACCCGCACGCCCTGCAAGAGGGGCGTGGACGGCAGGTAGATCACATCTCAGCAAAGCCGGACCTTCTAAAGGGGTGAGATAAAGACAAGCCCCGTACAGAGCATGGCGCCCTCCTGGGAGCACCTGTCCCCACCTGCACTCAACCCTGGCGGGGCGGGAGGAGCCGCCCATCGGGTTGCATTTTCCAGCACCTCTCAGCCCACTTCCCCTGGAAAGTCCTACCCCATGGAAAGTGGGTATTTTAAAATCTTGAGTGTAGGAGGGAAGTCCTTTTTTTGCTTTCTGGCTACTTAGAGGCTATTTAGAGGCTGTGACCTCAAGGGCCTTCACCCACAACCTCCCTCTGGCAGAGAAAGATTCCACCGTGGGATTGAGGTGCGACCCCTCACACCGGGACCTCAGAGGAACTGCCAAGTGCACACACCCGGCCCCAGGGAAGACAGCCCTGACACCGGGCCTGAACTCCAAGCTGAGCCTGGATCTGAGGACGGCCCTGGCCCTGGGCTCTCCAACCGCAATTAAAGGTGGATTCCATCTGGGCCACGCACTGCCCACGCTGCCCTGTCCCTCGGGACGGTCCACATCCCATCACAGGGCCCAGCTTCAGGGCTGTGGGGCCTCTGTCTCCTGCCAGTCGGTCGGTGTCCAGGGCCTCGAGGGTTGAAGAGGACCTGGGACACACCACAGCCATTCAGTCTTGGGCGCTCAGACCCGCGGGGCAAGGGGGTTCCATCTTGTGTGCAGACTGCCGGAGACCAAATGGGAATCCGATCCAGTTCCTGGCCATAATCTAGGGTGGTATGATGAAAACATCACTCTCCACACCCCCATCCAACTCCCCAGGGACCTGGACACGGCCCACCACCAGCAGGGAGCAGGTGCAGGCTGGGGCTGGAGGGCCACCATGGCTTACCTACAGGCTCTCCAGGAGGCTGGGCTGGAGGCCACGGCCTCAGCACTAAGCACCAGGTCCTGGAGTGTTGCTCTGCCACCCAATCCCCACCCGCCCGCCTCTGACAGAGGGTACGATCCCGACCCATCGAACAGACGAGGCCGCACAAGACAGTGTGCGCAGGCCGAAGGCTACAGGGAGCACGAGCCCCCCAGGGTCAGGGGAGGCAGGTGGAAGGATGTGGCTACCCCTTGCCGAGTGGCCCCGCCACCAAAGAAAGTGGGCTTCACATTACGAGGTGGGCAGCATAACATGCCCCTCCAAGACCCCCGTGGCAGGCTCGGACCCTCAAGTGCACCATCTTACATGGTAGGAAGGGTTTGCAGGTGGGATTAAAGTAAGGGTGTTGAGCCGAGAGAAGATCCTGGGTTATCCGGGTGGGCCCAGGGTCACATCAGAAGCCCTCATGAGCGGGAGGCAGAGGAGGGGAGGTGGCCATGACAACAGAAGCCAAGGGGCTGCATGGCTGAGCCCCAGCTAAGGAGGAGGTGGCCCGTCCTGCTTGGTCAAGGTCAGGAGCAGTCTCCCCAGGGCCTGCAGAAGGCCCTCATGCTGCTCGCCCGTGGCGTGGGGCACCAGGGAGGCCACTGCAGGCCCCAGACCTCCAGAGCTACAGGAGAGCACGCGGGTGTCCAGCCCATTGGACTGGTGGTGCATGTCATGGCAGCAAGGAGCCAGCAAGGCTGCAGGCCTGCCCAGGACACCTTCCCTGGGGGCTCTGCGAGGAGCTGGAGAGAGGCGGAGCCCCGGCCAGAGCTGGGAGCTCGTCACGGCACAAAGGTGGGCGAGAAAGCCCCAGTCCAGTGCAGGTAGAGGGGTCCTCTGGGTGGGGGAGAGAAAAGAAGGACCAGCCTAGGTGCGGGGGTGAGAGGACCCCGGGAGTGCCAGAAGGATGAGCAAGGCCGAGGCAGCAAGGGGACAGGACGCCTGCAGAGGGAGGAGACCCAGCGAGCCCAGCAGGAGACAGCAGGTGAGGGGGCGGGGACCAGAAGGTTCCCCTCCCACGCTGACCGGCACCCTCAATCTGCGCTCTGGAAAGCTGGACATTCCTCAGAAGAGGCATCAGGGGAGAGCAGCCAGCGTTCCCAAGCCAGTGAGAGGCCAGGGCTGAGGCCGGTGTCTGGTGTCCAAAGGGCAAGTCTGCTGTGAAGCCCACCTGCAGGGAAGCCCGGGAGCGGATCAAAGGCCCCAGAGGAAGCTGCCCTTGGCTACCAGTGGCTGCCAGGCACACTGAACTGGGCTGGGGGCCCCTCCTGCCCCAGGCTGGGCTCACCCACCTCCACTTCGGGGAATGCCCTGCTTTTCCACCAGTCGCCCCCAAGACAGGAAGATGAAGTCAGGGAGGCCCGAGCTTTTTAAAACCCTTTCTTAAGGCTGTGCAGATCCAGAGAGGCTAAAATTAAGGCTCGGGGGAGAGAGGTGGAAAAGCACACAGAGCAGGACAACATCCTGCCACGGACCGCCGGGACAGCCCTCGGCGTCCCACCCACCCACTGCAGGACCCAGCCAGCCCAACGTGCAGAGAGCCCCCTGGGCAAGTGTGGAGGGACCAGGACACCCCATCCACCCCCAGGAGGCTGCTGTGGTCAGGGTCAGGAAGCAGGACAGCAGCTGTTAAGTGCTGGGCCTCCCCCGCCCCAGCTGCAACAGGAAGGGTCTCGGGCTCATCAAGGTCTCAAAAGACACATTAATAGAGGGTCAAAGTCAAAAGGCTCCGTAGTTAAATGCGGTTGGGAGGCACAGGGCTCCTCAGAGGGTCCAGGCTGCACATTAGCACTTCAAGGCTCTGACAAGTCCTGCCGCATAGAAATGTCTAGAAGTGCCCCAGCTGTGCTCCCGGGAGCCTAGGTGGGGCGTCGGGAGGGAAGGGAATCCCCTGTAACTGGAGGGCGCTCCCCATCAGGGAAGAGCCGCCAGCGAACAAGCAGAGGTCTGGGTGGAACACACATCCTTTCTGTGAGGGTGTCCTGGCTGGTCCTTGGGTCACACTTTGGGTGGCCTGGGATGGCAGGCATCACACACGAGCTTGGAGTGGAGGAAAGCAGGAGTGGAGTCCCAGTGGAGAGGCCCTGGGCAGCCCAACCTCTGTCTGGAGGCTATTTTGTTTGTGAAATGGGGATGACAATGAGGGCGGTTTGGGGGACGATGACATGGGATGATGTGGCCAAGATGCCAACGCAGAGCCGGGGCTCGAGGCCCCCAGGTGATTGCAGCAGACCCCGATGTAATGTGAATCTCACCACCGGATGGACCCAACCCCAGCCCTAAAGCAAGGACTCACTACCACATCCTATGGACCCTGATTCCAGAAGCGACCATCTCAGAACAGGCCCCAGGGAGCCCGCTGAGTCCTACACCTGAGAGCCAGGTGCTGCTGCCCTCTCAGGGGCCGGTGCAGGGGGCCTTGGACCCTCCAGCAGAAGCGACGGGTGCTGAGGAGGCCTCCTAGAGGAGCCCGGGGCCCCCTGCCCTCCTCGGCCTGTGAGCCACTCTAGACCAGACCGCATAGGATAAACCCCTGCCCGCCCCACAGCCCGTAGCTCTTAGGTAAAAAGCGAGACTCCTTGTTCTGTGATGAGGGAGGTTGTGTAACTGACCAAGAAACTGCAGGGGGGAACGGGGCACTGCTGAACTTCCGGACGAGCACACAGGGCTTGCTCATTCTTCCTGGGAGGCCGGCCTCTCCACACACACCCGCCCGCCCGGCCGCCTGCAGGCCCTCCCCTGTGCCAGACGCCAGCCCAGCACAGGCCTTGGCACCTGCTGTTCCCCCTGCCTGGCACACCATTCCTTACCCTCACCTACATCCCCTGCTCATCCTCCAGGTCCCCACACCCTCCCTGCAGGCCCAAGGCCAGATTTCACAGGGGACAGGCCGTTCTTAGGGTTCCCGTCGTTCCCCACCGATTTTAAGCTCCTTGTTGGCAAAACACAACGGCACCAGTCCAGAACCCTGTGCCCAGCACCCAATAGAGCAGAGTGGGCCTGGAGGCCGTGGGGACTGGGCCCTCCTACCTCCAGGCGGCTTCACTCCCAGTAACTCCTATCACTAAAGGAGAAAGAGGGAACGTTCTCCTGTTAGGTCCCTGGGCACCTTCACCTACCATCCCTACCGTCACCCCTGGGACCCGCTCCCAGGTCACAGACTGGTCTTCCACACTGGCCAAGGGGTGACCCTGGCCAGTCCCTAGGCACCTCCACAGCCTGCCTCCCGAAGGCCCAACTGGGACTGGGGACTGTGGATTCAGGCTGTCAAACCACCCAAACTGCCCCCACCTAGAAACTGCCCCATCTCTGGACTTCCAGCTTCCCTTTCCTGTGTCCTGTCACTCTTTGGGCCACCTCCTCTCCCCACATCAGGAAAAACAGGCAGGGGGCCGTGCTTTGACTGCAGTGCAATACCAGGTCCTGGTGGAGCCCCCACTCCAGGCCTCACAGGGAGCCCCGCAGAGTGTCCAGGCAGCTCTGGAAAGCCCCACCGGGAAGGGCAGCTGCCGGTGCCTGGCGGCGCGGAGGCGGATCTTTCTAGACTTTCCCTGGTTGCCCCATTTCCTCCAGATCCAAATAGAACAAGGTAAACTTGGCCTCTCTGCGAACACACAGGGATAAACACGCCAACACAAACAGCTTCCGTGCTGCGTCATCTTCCCAACATAAAGAAGGAAGAGAGAAGAACCACAGGCTGTCACAGTTCCAAACCCAGAGACCAAAAAGGGCACGCGGCGAGCGTGAGGCCGTAGGGAGCCGGCTCGACGGGGCGTGCGGAGGACAGCCAGGCCAGGACAGGCTCGAGAGCGCAAGGGCAAGGCAGGGGGCACCTAGGAGCAGGTGCAGGGGCGGCCGCAGACTCATCCTGAGGGCCGTGTGCCCAAGCCGGAGGGTGCCAGGAAGAGGGAAGCAGAGGACAAGGCCTCGCACTCAGCATCAGGGCTGGGCCGGGTGCTGCAGACCCTGCCGGCCACCCAGCAGGAGACCCTCATCAGGTTCCAGGGCCCCCAGAGGCAGATCCAGAGTCAGGACTTGAAAGCACCTAGTTTGAGAGGTGACCCCATGAAGCACCTCGAGGGCAGGGCAGGGAGCAGGGATGGAAATCAACCAAACAGGACTCTGGGCATCCGGAGCACAAACCCACGAGACCTCGGGACCAACTGGGGAGGGGCAGGCTGCAGGTTCACCCACCATCCAAATGCACGTAGGCACCATGGGACATCTGCACTTGGTGAGCTCGCAGCGCGCCCGTGGCCATGACGTCAGTCAAGCCGGGCCCCCTGCTGAAGGACTCCAAGCTCCATTCAGGGCTCTGCTGCCGCCATCTTGAAATCCTTGGCACATTTTCAACACACACTTCCACTTGGCACTGGGCCCTGCAAGCTGTGTCTAGTCCTGGGAGCTGGGTTTCAACCCCAGGGACAGCGTCTTCTAGCTCCCAGGTCAGAGCAGCTGGGATTAGACATGGGGTCAGTGCTGCCCAGTGGTTCTGACAACCATTCAGTTCAGGCACTGCTGACCCAGATGGAAGCCTGTGAGCTGTGGGAGTGAGTGGTGGCAGCGGTGTGGGCAGTTTGAACAAGAGGAAAGAGGCAGGAAGGGGACAGGAAGGTGCGGGCTTCCTACTCCCCGGGTGGCCAGCTCTAGCAGCCTCACCTGAGCCCACAGAGTGGCATCTCAAGATCTTCCCACTCAAGTGGGCACCAGGCTCCACCAGCTCTCCTTCCAGATGACTGGGAGTGTCCAGACTGGACACTCCTGGGTGTTCTCATGTCCCCTGCTACTCCATCAGGGCCAAACTGCACCCCAGGGGACACAACAAAGTCTGTGTGCCTTGGTCTCACACCTGAGTGAGGAGGTATGATTGGCATCTAGTGGGGGGAGAGGCCAGAGGTGCCACTCAACTTGAACCTCCATGTACAGGATGGCCCCACCACAGACAGAGACCAAACGCCAGCCGTGCCCAAGCTAAGACACTGCCTTAAATGGCAGCTGATGGAGACACATATACTTCAGTCCCCAACCCCTGACAGAGCCCCCTGCAGGAGTGAGCCCAAGTCACCTCCAGGACTCTGCATGGCACTCAGCCCTCACCTGGGCCTTTCCTGGAAGCCTCTTCCAGCCACTCACTTGCAGTCCCACGCAGTCCTGGCCTCCCTGTGGGCCTTGGGGAAACCCAACCTGAGACCAGTGGCCAAGAGGTTTCCCTTGGTGGCAGCTTCACCGAGAAAAAAGCAGCAGGAAAAAGTGCTGAGATCCATCAGCGAGTCTGTCATGGCCCCAGAGGGAGAAGGGCGGCAGGTGTCTAGAAGGAAGGCCGGGGGTCGGCTTTCCTCCTCTGTTCTTGGGGTGGTAACATGGAGAGCCATGGCCATTTTTAAGAAAGAAGAAGGGGTGCAGGGGCGGCTGTGGGAAGACAAAGGAAGAACCAGTGTTTGAAGAACCTGGAGCATTTGCCCAGATGCCTCCCTCTGGCCTGAAGCTGAAATAACGAGGTCCTCACTGACCCTCGCGCACGCCTGCGCGCCCTCCCCTTACGGAGTTAGGATCTGGGCAGGCTCTCTTCTCCCCAGCTACAGATGACCGCTTATGACCAAATTGAAAAATATTAATTCTCTTTGTCTCCTGCCAAAAAGGCTAAAGCAATTACAGGCCTGATATGAAACACAGATGTTAATACAGTTGGAAAAATAGGCTTCCATAGGCGAGCGGAGGTCCTGATCCAAGTACGAAGAGCTTTTGGAATTCAAGCGCCAGATCGAGAGATCCAGACAGCCCGACCCCAAGTCCATCCTCCCCAGATGCATTCCAGCCTCGGGAACCCGGGTCACAGCACGCACACGGCATCTCCCCACACGGGCATCTCCCCGCGCGGCCAACAAGAGCCAGCCCGCCACTGGATGCCCACCAGCTCCAAATAATATAATTATAATCATCACAGGGAAACTTGCATAGGATCGAAAGTAGTATAATTACAGGCAATTTTCACTTTTTGGAAATTGAGCTCAGATGCTGGAGAAAGATGCAAACAAGACATTCTTTCTTTCAGTTCTGGAAGAGAGGGCGCGGTGGAAAGTTTGCTGGGGTGGACCAGCAAGGCGGGCAAGGCGCTGGCCACCACTCGCTCCTGCAGCAGGTATCTGGCACGGTGTGCTCCTGCCAGCACAGTGTCCCCGTCCCCTTGCAAGAGGCAGCGTCGCCTGTGAGCTCAGCAGGCCGCATCCTCACGCAGACGACAAGCCGTCCAGCTTCCGCTCACGAGACAGCTCCTATTGAGTCCTACTGTGTGCCTGGCTCCAGGCATGAAAGACGGACGAGAGAGAGACGGAACTCTCCCACATGCCCGGTGCCCGTTGCAGCAGACCCCCCCCCCACAGCACTGCAGGGCCCACTCGGATCGGCCAGGAGACCCACGCAGCCCACCCACCCAAGTCCATGCTGCTTCCAGTGGTGCAGCCGGAGGCCTTGCAGGAACCCAGTGAGACCTCCCCACTCCCAACACTGTTGGGACGAGGGGGCCAGGCCGTGTGCCATCGCTGCCTGTTCCCTTCTGAGGAAAAAGCAATTCGTTCCACCACTAACTACCCAAGTCATATGGCCGCCATGAGGGGAAAGGAAGGACAGGACCGGGGAGGATACTGGGAAGGCCACAGGCCGCTTTCCCATCGCAAACCTGGCCCTGGGCCCCAGCGTCCTTCTCTGTAGGAGGGGACCAGGTACCTTCACAGAGCTGTGATGGGCGGTACTCACACGTGGCCCACAGAGGCGGGTCAGCTGTCACTGTGCCCTTCTGCGGTACGTGCCCGGGGAGGCACAGCAGAGGCTGGTGGGCTGACCGTGACTGTGGCAAGTCCTGCCAGTGGCCCAGAGGGCAGCCCTTCGCCAGGCGGGGGCCCCCGGGGAGAGCAGGACTGACCCCCTCACAGGGCATCGGCCCAACCTGCCCCAGGTGGGCCAACGCCCGCACGAGTCTGACTCCCCGCAACCGCCAGGCCGGCTCGAGACCCACCTCGGGCAGGCGAGTCTGGACCACGGTGCCAACCAGCACCCATGCCATCCCCAAGACACCAGACTGGGGATGGAATACGGAAGGAAATAAAAGGCACAAAGATCAAAGAAGCCACCAAGGCCCACCAGATGGCCTCAGACCGCAGGACAGGAAGCCAGTGGGATGCTGAGCGGGCGGCCGCAGGCACTTCCAACACTCCCTGGATTGGACACAGTGGCTTGCCGTCTCTGCAGAGCTAGGTGGTGCTGAACACAGGCTTTTTCCAGAATGATCTGCGCAAACTAGTGAGAGGACCCCAAGGGGGATCAGGAGGCACTAAGGGCTGGTCACTCCCGCCCAAGCAGCTTGGACCTGGGATTTTGGAGTGGGGCCTGCAGACAGGGGACCCGACCAGGCCTGCTCTGGGCTGCTGTCCCCAGCCTCCAGGGCATCCTGGCTGTGCCGCGGCTGCCAGCAGCTCCCGCCTTGCCCTCTGAAGAGCTCCCGGGGAGCTGAACCAGCACCTCCTGAGAAGGCAGCTCCAAACCAGAGCTCACGCCCTGGGGCTGAGGTGCAGTGGCGAGGGGTGAAGCCAGGAGACGTGGAACCAGGCACGTAGGCCTCAGAGCCGGAAGCCTCCGGAGCCAGGGCCTGCAGGGATCTCCACCCTCAGCCAGCCTTTCCCGTGCCACTGAGACTGACCATCATGGTCTAGCCACGCACTGGGCTCTGACCAGCGGGAGGGACAACAGTCTTCTCGAAGAGCAAGCCAAGGTAACAGGCCCTGAACCAGAAGAGCTCTCCCACTTCCTTCTGCTGGGCACGTAGGTCAGCTCACAGGTGGGACGCAGGGAGCTCAGGGGCAGTTCTCAGCCTGGCACACGGGGAGTCACCACTCTTCATAAATCCAATGCCCCGTGAACCCGCCTTCTGTTCAGGGTTTTAATGGATTCTAACCGATCAGTGTCAGCGATTCTAATGCACAGAAAAGTCGAGAGCCACAGCTCAGACCCATCAGCTGACCCATCTGGGCTCAGGTGAGGGAAGCCATAGAAACAGAAGCACACAGTGCCACTGGGGCTCAGAGTGTGACACTGGAATCCAAGATACCTGGGTTCAAGTTCCACCTGGCCACTTAGCTGTGCAACCTCAGGTAAGTTACTTCCCATCTCTGAGCCAGTCTCTTCACCTGTAAAATGGGGATCACAAGTCTTCACAGGGTCACTTCCAAGGCACGTAACAGAGACGAAGCATTTGCCACACAGTCGCTAACAGCATGCGCCAAACAGATGCCTCGCACATGGGGTGGGGACATGCTCTGGAGCGTGGCTGCCCTTCTGCCTGAACATGCTCACCGTGCTCAAAGTCAGCCCAAACCTGCACAGTCTTGTCACCAAGTCCTGAACCTGCACTTAACACGATCGCCACCCAGAAGTCCTCAGGGGAAGACAGGGTGGGGTGAGGATCCAATGACCCACCTCCCGGGGCCACCTCGAGGTCGCCCTGGGGTGCAGGGACTCCGTGCTCCCCCTCTGCGTCCAGGCCCACGAGCCTTGCTGGGCTGAGCTGAGAGCATCCTGCATCCTCCGGGAGCTGGGAGAAGCCAGCAGCTGGGAGCAGTTCCGTCCCTCAGAGGCCACCCCTGCCTGCTAGGGTGGCCAGGCTGGAACAGCAGGGCTGAGACCTGAGGAGCTGGAGCACGCTGGCCCAGGTCAGGGGGCTCTGCAGGAAGTGCCTCCTCAAGAGGTGAAAGGTCAGAGCTGTGGGCAGGTGCATGTGCCCCTGGAGGGCGGGGCTGTGCCCTGGGTGGGCTGCGGCAGCTGCTTGGACAGCGCACTCCCCACCCGAGGCAGGGCGGGGACGAGAGTGCTGGCCACGGCTGAAGGGAGCTTGTGAGCCACACCTCGGCCTCCCCTGCCGACCTCTCCCCATGGGGGACAAGCGGGGAACAGCCCCTCTTCCTCAGAGTGACTCAGGCTGCAGCTGATCCAAATCTTGGCACAGGAGACCACTCTGAGGTCACCCTCCTGGCAGCCAAAGTCCCTGAGACGGAGCAAAGGACATTTTTCATCCAACTGCCGACATCATCTCGACCTTGGTGGTGGCCAGGGGGGCGGCCTCCACTTCCCCGAGTTCTCGGAGGCCGACTCTCAAAGCCCCAGCATGTCCTACAGATGGGGTGGCACTGGAAGGGTCCCTCCCTGGGCTGGGAAGTGAGGACGGAGCACCCTGGCCTGGTCTCATGAATGAAGAGGCTGCAGGGAGCCCCCTGCCCCAAACGCCCTCCCCAGCAGCTGGGACCAACGGGGCCGGGCAGGCCCAGCCTCGGGAAGCCAGGCCAGCGTGTCCAGACTCAGGCCCGTGATTCAGATGAGGGGAAGACTGAGCCCTCGCCACCCCACCCTCCACGAGGTGCCCAGAGCCAAGGCCACCAGCCCCAGGCCCGCCTCATAGCCCCCTTGCTCCGCAGCCCGCCCAGGGCGGCTCCCACGCGTCTTACCAGCTGTCTGGGCCGAGCTGCATGCAGGGCCGAGGGCCAGGGAAGGCCTCCAGCTCGGCTCATTATCGGAATTTAATCTGGATTCCGAGAGATCAAGAGGACTTGGTGGAAAGCGACTCCCACAGGGGAGAGGGGCTGAGGCCGACCCAAAGCCGGCTAATCCCGCACCCGGGGCTTTCCTGGAGCTCAGGCAGAGCTTGCCAGGGGGCCAGATGCCTCGGCCCTGCACAGCTGGGCAGCCGCTGGCGCCAGACCACGGCTTCCTCAGCACAGAGACCAGGGTGGCTCCAAGGCCGGGATGCGGGGCAGGATCTGAGCTCTCCGGGGAACTCGGAGAAGCCGGCGACCCTCAGCTGCCCAGGCAGCGTGGCCGCCGAGGGCAGCGCAGGGGAGATCCACCTGCAGAGGTGGGAGGCTGGGAGCCTGAGCATCCTGCCAGACCTCCTCCCCTGAGACGGCAGAGGCCAGGGTTTAGCACAGCCAAAGCCGAGGACATAGAAGGCAGGACGGGCCTGCAGCTCCCGCCCCTGGGAAGGGCTCCCTGTCCCTGCGATGAAGCGACACTGCGGAGCCCCCAGTGAGCACCCACCAGGTGGCAAGCGCTGTCCCCGTGGGCCCACTCCCTTCACCCTCCACCGGCCCAGGAGGGAGGGCAGCCCCAATTCATACAGGAGGCTCTGAGGCTCCTGGTCCCCAAGGCCACACTGGGGCCTGGTGGAAGGATTTGAATCCATACTCTGAATGGCTGGGTCAGAGCCCTCGGAATCACCTCGCAAGGGCACCTTGGCTCTAGAGTCAAATTCAAAACAAGCTTCTCAGAAACGAATAAATAACTTTTTAAAGTTTTAACCTTCTTGATTCTGGAGAAGCAAGCAGCTTTGCTTCCCTCTCTGAGGCGACCCCGAGCACGGCCTCCTCCCACCCTGCCCCCTCCTCCATGCCCAGTGTGTCCTGCCTGTCCACCGTCCCCAACCCTGTGGTCACCTCCTCTGCTTGGACACTTGCTGACAAGAGATGTGGCCTCCCAGCAAGCCAGGAGCCACCAGAGACAGACTCAGCCCTCAGTGACCTGTTATGCCAGCCCGGCCACCCGACTGGGAGCTGGGGACACCTGTCCCACCCTTCCCTTCACCAGCCACAGTGACTCCAGCCTTCTCTCCCACCTTGGACACCCAGGATCCACCCCAGGGTCTCTGGAAGGGACAGGAGGCAGCTACCTAGAACTGAGGGAGGACAAGCGCCCACGAGGTCAGCAGCTGGCAGAGGCAGGACGAAGATCTGGGGCCCCAGAGAACGGTCAGACAAGAGCTTCCAGGAGAGGCCCCGCCTTGCCCTCAGCAAGGCCCACGCCTCTCCCAGCCTCCCTGTCCCTCCTCATGGCCTCCTGACCTGAGGACTGTGGCCCACCTCTGCTGCCATTCCGCACCCTCAGCGACCACCCTACCTGAGGCACACCTGTCTGCACACCTCCCAGCCAGTCCCGCAGTTGCCTGGCCTGTTTGCTCCTCACCTTCTGGACCCCGCGTGGGGTCAACACACTCAAGTCCGAACCCTGGCACCTGTCCAGGACCTCATCTGAAAACAGGGTCTCCGCAGACGGAGTCGGCTGATCCGTGCAGAGGGCGGCGGGTGGCATGAGAAGAGGAAGAGCCGCATGGGAGAGCCCTGAGCAAGCAGGGAGCCACAGGACTCAGAGGCCGAGCACAGGGCTGGCCACCTGCAGCCAGGAGGCACCAGCCAGCGGCCACCACCACCAGCAGCAGCAGCAGCAGGAGGTGAGCAAGGAGCCAGACACGGCTTCAGCGTGAGCAGGGCCCCTGAGAGCCTCACGCTGGACTTCCAGCCTCCAGAATTCAAAGAACGAGGTCCTGCTGCTTCAGGCCCCCCAGTCTGGTCCTGCGGGGGCCTCCCTGGGAGAGGCAACGCCCTCCATCAGAACCTCAGTGAGGCTGCTCTCCTGACCGCCCTCACTGGCTCTGTGATCTGACTTCTGAGGACAGCGCCTGGCGTGGGGGTGTTCAGCGGAGCTCAAACCAAAGAAGCATGGCGCCCACGGCTCTTCACAAACAGCAGCCTGACCTCCATGACAGCAGCCCAGCCCGCGTGCTGATCCCTGACCTCCATCCAGCACCTTCCCCACACGGAGCAGAGACGGCACGCGCTGCAGAGGCACCCCAAGGCCCAATGACCACGGGCCAGCAGCAGGGCAAACAGTCTGGCACAGAGACCTGCATTCGAGGAGTGTCCAGGCGACCCCTGCCCCTGGCCCAGTTGTATTGGGTCAGAGCCACTCAAAGCCACTCATTCCCGAAGTGCAACCTCTCCAGAGCACTGTCCAGAGGCAGGTCTGGGGAGCCTGCCAGGAGGCCCAGGGTGAGTGGGCTCAGGGTGGCACAGGTGGACCGACTCAGTGCTGCTGACCCACGGCCTCAGGTGCCTGCCTTGCCCCAAGTCACCAGCCTTCATGAGAAAAACCAAACCCATGGTCTGTGGAAGGGCCCTGGGGTGGCCAGGCTGGGTCAGAGCTGGCCTGCAGGCCTGAGGCCCAGGCTTTGTCCCCAGCCCTGCGGAATAAAAACTAAAGAAAAGTTCTGAGGCATTTGTCAGAGTGCAGACACGCCTCCGTAACCCCCAGAACGAACCCGACCCTCTTCTGGAAGCTGCGCCTAGGGACCCAGGTACAGCCTGCCAGGCTGCTGGGCACCTGAGTGCCTCTGGGAAGACCTGGAGGTGAGTAAACAGGGCCCGCCTGTCCCTCGTGCCACCCCAGCTCCTTCCCGGCACCACCCCCTCCAGCAGGGAGGCAGCACAGGCTGGCACAGCACACCACCTGTCACCTGTCAGATGGACAAGGACTGACAGCTCGGCTGAGCGACCTTGGTGAGCGTCCAGGAGCAGGCTCCGTCCTCCCTGGCTGCGGGAGAGACGTCCATCCGTACAACCTGGGCCACAGCCCACATCGTGTGTGTCAGCGCACAGTCCAGGACCTCAGATGGACACAAGTGTGTCGGGGTCACCGTCCGCATCAGCAGCAAGAGAGGCCCCCACAGCGCAGCCACCCCACGGGACAGTGTGGGGCAGGAAGGACTGACGGTAAGAGCAGAGAGTGCACGGGGGGCTCCCCGGGGAGCACGCGGACCTTCGCTGACCTGAGGAGTCTCAGGGCTGCGTCAGGGACAGGAACGGCCTCCACAGTGGCGGGGGAGCCCTGGGTCTCAGCTTTCCAAACACAGGTGGAAATACGTTTGCAGGCAGAGGCTCCAGCTTCTCCCCAAACCTCGGCCCAAGAACCCACGTGGCCGTGTCCCCCTGGGTGACCACACGCTGTGGCTTCAGGTCACCTCCATTCTCCTTCAGCAGAGCTACCTGGTAAGGCGCCAAGGGTGGGCGTGAGATAAAGGCAAGATGCAGCGCCACCCGCAGGGTCCGTCCTCTTGTTCTGTCTTTGTTTTCCACAGTGCCCGGTGGGACCCAGGGCCTCAGGCATGCCAGGCAAGCGCTCGCCACTGATGTTTGTGCTCCCCGTGGTCAGGGGGACCCAAGGCAGCAGCACTAGTGGGGGCGTGTAGGCCGCTGTCTGTGGCTAACAAGGCCCCTTCCTGCCTGGAGCCAGGGCTGAGGGTTGGAAGCACGCACCACCCTTCTTCATGACCACCCTGTCACGGCAGCAGGGGACAGTGGCAGCGTCACAGCCAGAAGTTAAAGCCTCTCCGCACCAGCTGCACTCCTGGCCTGGAGACTCCTGGAGGACTGGCACTTCTCAGGCTGTTTCTTGGGGTCAGGGTTGTGTTCCCTCTAACGTTTTATTACAAATGGCCACTTTCACTGGTGGCCTGACATCATGCAGGGCCTCAGAGTGAAGGTCAGAGAGTGGGAGACCATCACCAGGACGCTCCCCCTTGGCCTGCCAGATCGAGACCACCGCAGATCCCTGCGTGGGCCACACACCCCGGGCCTCCTGGCCTCCTGCCTTCCTGCCCATATCCTCTGACAACCACTGTCTCAGGAAACAGACACGCGCCATGTCTTTGAAGAGACACCTAGTCCAAACGTGGCTGGTGTCCCACGGTGGCAGCTATGTGACGGCCACTGCCCTGTCGGCCCATCCTGGGCCTGGACTCTTTCTTCCTCAGCAGCTGGAGGCAGCCCGGCACCCAGACCCCAGCACCCACCTGCCCAAGTGCTCCTGAAGCACCTGGTAGACGCTGATCCGGAAGGTCTCGTTATCGAAGCGCTCCCGGATGTAGTCCTTGTAGATGCGGAACTCAGCTGCGGTCACGGCTTCCCCTTCTGGGATCTTGGAGAGATCAAACCGGAACTCGCGGTGGTGGTAGCGAGGGTGGAAGAACTCTCTGTCGTGCTCCACTGGAGGGGGAGAGAGCACACCAGCACCGGCGCCCGTTAGTCTCTGGGCCTCACCCTCCCGGCCCGGAGTCCAGCACCCTGCCTGCGCGGACTCGCCCACCAAGAACCCTGGTAATGAGCCACCCCATGCTGACTTGCAGAAGTCCCAGGTCGGACCCCAAGGTCATCAGGGACAACCACAGCATCACTCCCATCCAACCTGCCGGGAAGAGTGGGCACTGCCCACAGCCACCCAGGAGCCCTGGCCAGACTCAGGTTCCAGCAGTGCAGGCCAGGGTCCAAGTCCACCCCCAGCCACTGACTAGGAGTGTGGCCCGGACGAGGTGCAGGCAACCCTTCCGGACTCAATTTCAGCTTTTTAAAAACTGACGGCCATCCTCCTCCACGGGTGCTGGGAGGGCGAGTGCCAGTGTCTGACTCATGGACACAGCTTGCCTTCTGTCAGGGCTGGGTGGCTGCTGGCTGCTGTCGGTGACACGGAGCTTACTGTGCTGTGCCACCCTGGGACACCTGAGCCAGTGGTGCTCAGCCCTGCTGCACAGACGTCACTGTGGACGCTGCTGAGAAACAAGGATGGCCTGACCCGCGGCGCTGGTGACGTTTGCTGACCAGCCCTCGAGCCGCGGAGCTGGCCAATTTCCCTGGTGTAAAAGCTGCCATCGGGCAGATTCCGAGCTCCGGCCCCACGTGGCGCTGGGGAGGGAAGCGCATGGTGAGCTCAGGCGGCGCACTCGGCCCTGCGGTGGAATCACAGCTCTGGGAAGCGGGTGGGAGAGCTCGCTCTCTGTAAAGCACCCAGATATTTCTAACCAGGAGCTGGGTTTACAACCAGAGCCTGGGCGAACAGCAGGACGGGGCAGAGGCAGAGCCAGGGGCCCGGGAAATGGCTTCAGGACAACATCAGGGAAAGGGCCTCGCCCAGCCTCCTCTGTTGAGGTTAGACTGCAGTAGCACGTCCGCTCATAGGGACCAACACCAAGACGGACACAGTCCAAGAGCAGGTAAGGAGGCCAGGTAAGGAGCCTGGGCCAGTCCTGCCAGCTGCTAGCTCATCCAGCCCCCATGCCACCCTAGGTGGTGGGCACATCACATTGGTAAGGCAGCTGAGACCCAAGAAGTGTCACGTGGCCCCCCAGGGGAGAGCTCATCCACCCCCACGAGTGGCTGCAATCCTCATGCAGATGACCACCATGTGCAGATGGACACCATGTGCAGATGACCACCATGTGCAGATGACCACCATGTGCAGATGACCCCTCTGGGCAGACGACCCCTACATGCAGACAATCCCTACATACAAACCACCCCCTACATGCAGATAACCCCAACATACGAATGACCTCCTACATGCATGACTGCACATAGAAATGACCCTTCCACGCAGATGACCCCTACATGCAGACAGATTCATCTCATGCCGGGACGTCTCCCCTGAGGATGCTCAAGCCTCCCATTACCTTCTCCATCTCTCCAGCTGTAGGCCTCAAGAAGCAATGACATATTAACCCCAAAGCTCTCATGATCAGCCCTGCTCTTCTAACACTGGCTCGGCCGAATGGACGCTCACCCACCACTGTGCTCATGTCTGAATCCTCGAGTCCCTAGGGGCCTCCCCTCCCCACAGCCCATCGTCCACACCAGGTCCTACCAACGAGCTCTTCAGCCCATGCATTTCTCTGCAACTCCACAAGTCGAGTCCCAGTGCCTCTGCTAGGAGGTGGGAAAGGGCTATTGTGGGGACACACCCTTAGGGGACCCTGTTTGGAGGCGCTACTAGGGCACTGGGGGGCATCGGGGGCACTGCAGGTCCCCTGCTGAGACAGCGCCCACAAAGTCTCTTTCTGCTCCTCCCGCAGCGGAGGCAGGCCAGGCAGGGCCCAGGTCGAGCATGCCTCTGCTTTCCGCAGGGGGCCGCCCAATTCTGCCTGGAATGCAGTGAGTCCCCAACAAAGGGCAGGTCCTCTGGGCTGCAGGGCAGACCAGGCCATCAGAATGCAAATGCAGTGACCCACCAGAGCAGATGAAGGGGTGGGCGCCCTCCAGTCAACAGAGGAAGCCAAAGAACTGGGGTGCAAAAGTGTGTTTCCTGAGTGCCCCCCCTTGATGTGTCTCACGCTGGGCAGGCTCAGCCACCACCTGAGGGAACCAGTGAGGCCCTAGGAGGCCACGGGCGAGGTAGGTGCTGAGCTCTGAAGCCCACACTCTTTTTTTTTGAACCGGGGATTGAACTCAGGGACACTCGGCCACTGAGCCACATCCCCAGCCCTATTTTGTATTTTATTTAGAGACAGGGTTTCACTGAGTTGCGTAGAGCCTCACTAAGTTGCTGAGGCTGGCTTTGAACTCACGATCCTCCTGCCTCAGCCTCCCAAGTCGCTGGGATTACAGGCGTGCGCCACCACACCTGGCAAAGCCCACACCCTTGACCTTCACACTCTGAAGGCCTGTGGTCCCAGTTGGCAGCTGCACCACTGGCTGGCCGGCGCCCCTGGCCATTGCTTAAGTTCTATATACCTCCTCTTCCTCCAAGAGCCACAGAAGCTGCAGTGCCAGCCACCGTGACAGACTGCTAAGGGAGAGCCGGGGCGGAGAGCCCCGTGCAGGAGGCAGGGTGCACGCGGGCACTCCACGGTTCAGCTGCGACAAGATCACTTGCAAAAGAAAACAAGAATCACAATAGACTGAACAGAATGGCGTGTTTGAGTAAGCATGACATGAGCAGAGGTACAGTCACTGAAGCCACACCTGGCGAAGAACATGGACAGAATCACAAACCGGAGGCTCGGGGCAGCGGCTGTGTATGACCCTGTTTTCCCTTTAGTACTGGGGATTGAACCCAGGAGTCCCACTGGGCTATACCCCAGGCCCTTTTTTATTTTATCTTGAGACAGGGTTTCTTCAAGTTGCCTCAAACTTGGGATGCTCCCGCCTTGGTCCCGGGCGTGGCGGGCATTCCGGGTGTGCCTTCGTGCCCGGCTTATGCAAGACATTTCCAATGGATGAGCCACTGCTAAGACAGGGAAGCTACCCAGGTCTTAAAGATTTTCTTCTTTAATTAAAGGAACTCACAGATAAAGCGGGCAACTAAATCTCTTGCAAACCCTGGTGGGCTCTTCGGGGACAGCTTCCTGGGTGACTTCCTTCATTACTACTTGAAGACAAGGCATGAACCACGGGCGTCCTTCTGTTCTTCGTGAGCTCACCCCCACCACACACACACACACACACACACACACACACACACCCCGAACCATAAGTGATTCAAAGTGCAAACCAAATTCCAAATCTTGTCTTCCCACTCCACAGCTGCGCTCAATGCAATTTTAGCTCAGGTCCAAAGTGAGTTCGTTGCCAGCACCGAGGTGGCCCAAAGCTTGCCATACTTAGGGACTAAAGCACACCCAAGTTTGAGGTACTCACAGTGAAAAAATACGGCTTGACACTGTCTTCCTAAGTTACCAGAATTGATTACTCAGGATTTGGGTTTTAAGTAAGTGTCCAGAGTTGATATCTGTGCCTATAGAGAAAAGCCTCCCCCAGAGCCCTGGAGCCCAGGGAGCCCAGGGAGCCCAGGGAGCCCAGGGAGCGCCTTTGTGTTCTAGGGCCCCGCTGGTCAGAGTTCACAGGTAGTAAGAAAGGACACTCAGATTAAAAGGGCCCAAATCCCCAAGACCAAGGGATAAGTCCAAAGAAAATGGATTCTGGAGAACACCATGCTGACGGCAGCTGCCCTATGTCCATCCCCAAAGCCAGGTCGGCATCCTTCCTTTGCAAAAGCTGAGCCACAGCCCTGGACTGACCCTGGGAGGGGAAGTTCTGTGCTGGAAGGCATCAGTAAAGGGTTAGAGGCAGGAAGGAACACAGCCTCCTGCCTGGGTGCCTCTCTCATGAGCCTCGGACATGTGGGGACAATCTGGGTCCCAGATGGAAGTCACAACTGTCCCCACCTCACCAAGACGCATCTGGCCTTCCCTCAGCATCTGAGAGCTCCCTTCCACCTTCATGTACAAGAAATGCTCCTGGAAACCCCTCAGTAGGTCAGAGACCTCCAAGCAAGGGGATGACAAGCAAGCCTCGCCTCGCAGACTGGACGAGGGCAGCCTGTGCGTAGAGGGAGCCCAGGTGTCAGTGTTCGGAAGAGTAAATATAGAACTGGATCCAACACCCTCAAACTTAGGAGTGGGAACCCTGATACATACAGACTTACGCGTGCATAACAATACACCACTACAAGACGATGCAATAAATTCTTACAAATGTGATAAAATGGACATAAAATAGAAATATTTCCCCTACTTCCCAGGGGATCCCCTGAGCTGGGGGCCAGCTGGATGGGAAAGCAGGGCGGCTGGCCCACGGCACTGTGAGGCCACAGGTAGACGGCACGTCTTTCTCTTGGAGAGTCCCCATTGCCTTCCCAGGCGAGCCATGGGGTCATGAGGCCGCCATCTTACCTGTGACGCCTTGCTCCTGAGGGACAGGACGGGAGGGAGGGAGCAAGCCCTGAGTGCGACCAAACATAGCATTTCTTTTATTTTTATTGGAAGCTGGTTTGCTTTGTTTTTTCTCCTTGAACTTTAAGGATGTGACCCAGCTCGCGGGGCAGCCATTCCCCAAGCAGAGAAAGCTGGGGTGTGAGAGAAGTTCCAGGCAGGTGGAGAGCTGGGAATGGAGAATGGAACCTGCCAGGCCTGGTGGTCCCCATCCCCCTGAAGCTGGGGCTTCAGTTCTCCCAGCCCGTGAGCTCTGCAGGCCTCTGCAGCTGCAGCCTCTGAGCCAGGTGAGCGGCACCCAGAAGGACCGGCGGCAGGCGCATAGTAACTCGGTCACTCCAACGGCCTTCTTTAGACACGGATGATGCCCAAATGCGAGATGTCACCTTGAGTGATCTCTCAGGAGCAGGGGCAGCGACTGCCTCCATCCTGCTCCCCCAGACCCAGCCGATGCTCATGGGGCTTCATGACTGCTGGGCCAACAGACGCCTCGTAGCTAAGCTGCTGTCTCACCTCCAGCACCTGATTAATGACGAGCATTCAGTACAGAGCCCAGGCCAGAGCCGACTCGCTCATCACCAGCACCCTGGACGCAGGGCTCCCTCCCAGCACCAGCCCCTCCTCCCCAAGGGACCCCATCCTGCTCCGACACCAGGCCCCCGCTGCCTCCAGCCCTTGGCCACAGAAACACGACGGTTCCTTTCCGTGCTGCCTCCACGCCCAGCTCACCATGCCGCGCACAGCGTGATACGCTCATGCCCCTGCAGTGGGGGACCCCATCGTGTGCACAGGTTGGGATTTACTATTTCATGGGCACTTGGGGGTCTTTCCAATTTGGGGCCATGAAAACCTGTGCTACAGCCGGGTGGTGACCCAGGCCTCTATCCCAGCCACTTGGGAGGCTGAGGCAGGAGAGGGCATGTTCTAGGCCAGCCCCAGCAACTGAGTGAGACCCTGTTTCAAAATGAAAAATAGAAAGGACTGGGGATGTGGCTCGGTGGAGGACCCCGGGGTTCATCCTGGTTCCTCCAGAAACAAAGGAAAGGGGATGCTGAACAGTGTTCTCAAACGTGCGGCGGGAAACGCCTTGACGCGGAATGCCAAGTCCACTTCAGTAACATGTCCAAAGGCCCTGCGTCCACACTGGGGGACACAGGGTGTGGGACAAAGGAGACACACCAGAGAGGGAATCCAGTGACTGCCTGCAGGAGATCGTCACAGGAAAGGCGCTGGATGGACTCCGAGGGAGAATGAAGCTGACCCACCCCAGAGGCCAGGAAGGACCCGGCAGGCAGCAGCGGGAACAGCACCCACAGCCCAAGGGACTAGGAACAGCTCGTGGTGCATCGCCCGGGAAGTCTGCTGGGAATGATCAGAAAAGACAGCTGGCCTTCACCAGGAAGGCTCTGGAAGGCCGTGCTGAGGGCTGGTCACTGACCCCATGACAGGCCATGACACCGTCACGCAGGGCAGTGCCCTGATCAGCTCCCTGGCAGACACAGGAGTGGAGGTCCTGTGGACACTGGGCCGTGGCAGGCGAGAACAGAAGCAGGGAGCTGGCGGAGGCCCGGCGGACGGTGCAGGTCTGGGGACGCCCCTGCTCCCTTCCTCACCCCACACAGGCATCACTAAGCGATCCCCACACGCACTCAGGCCACCACTACGGATCCTGGCTGGCCCAGAGGGGACCCACCTGCCATTCCCAGCCCTGTTCTGGACTAGGAAAGAGGTGGAAGGACACGACACCCTTCTGCAGGGGCTTGGACAAGCCCAAGCTGACCAGATCCAGCGCCACCCAGGAAGCCGCCAGGGCCCTCGTAGAGAGATGCAGAGCCACCCCGCAGGAGGGAGAAAGGCAGACAGGTCACTGGGGGTGCCCGGGACTGCAGCACAGAGGGACGTGGGGTCCGCAGCCCCAGCAGCCAGCCCGTGGCGGGAGCGGTCAGTGGGTTTCAGATGAAGGGATGCGGGGAAACCGGTGGTGAGATGAGGAGCAGCAGCAGGGAGGACTGGGAGAGTAGGCAGGGCTGGCGGGAGAAGTCCAGACCCCAAGCACTCCGCCCAGGGACAGGGACAGGCAACAGAGGGGGCCCGGGACAGGGTCAGACAACAGGAAGGCCTAACCACCCTCCAGAGGCCAATTCAGATCAAGGGAACAGGGACACTGCCCACTGGACCTGGGGACAGCCTTTCAGAAAAGACACCAGAAGAGCAGACGGGAGCCAGCTGCCCAGCAGAGGGGACCACAAGCCACGTGCAGCTGTCCCCCTACCTCTGAAGCCCCTCGGGAGCTGCGAGAGTTGATGATGCCATATAGCAAGCTAGTCACCGGCAGCTCCTTCCTGAACTTTCGGTTTTCATGAAACACTGGTTAACCTTTCAGACCCCAAGGCCCTCTCACTGCCCTGCAAGATGCCGCTGGACTAGGAGACAGAAGAACTCTCCCACAGGCAGAGGGGACCTGCCAGTGAGGACCACTGACCCGTTAGGCATGCGATCCTGTGGAAAGTGACCTTCCTCCTGAGCTCACATGGTCCAGGTTCTCCAGCTGCTGGCAGAGTTGGGGACAGAGTCCCTTAGTGAGGAGGGACCGCAGAACCAGCTGAAGTCCACACTGGAACTGCAGCCAGAACGGAGGGTCGGTGACCACTGACCACTGAGGGTCCTGCAGCCCGCGGTCTGCCCACTCCAAACTCAGAAGCTACCAACCCAAGCGCCTCCCTTCCTGTGGGGACAGGCTGAGGGACTGAGTCACCCTCTCACTTCACTGGAATCCATTTAAATCCAGGCGGCCACACGCAGCCACTGCCTTCATGCCGGGCAGCCTGGAGAGCGGCACCGGCTCAGCAGACGGCTCTGGGGACAGCACGTCCACAGCACTGCAGACGAGTCCCACTGTGTGCCCTGGGACGGGGACACGGGTTTCCTTCAAAGCGATCCCAGCGTGGCAGAGTCCGGGAAGCAGGGAGAATGTCAGGCCCGGATGGCCCCTGGTGACTGGTGGCTTGTGGCTCTTGGTTCTACAAAACAGGACGACCCCACTGGGGTCGCAGGGTCCCTGGGACAGACGTGCATCGTGGGCACTCGCAGAGGAACATCATGCAGGACCCTCACACACACGCCACGCTCGGGAGAGCCAGGCTCCGCTCCAGCTCCGGCCGGCACAGCCCCTCCCACAGCCAGGCCACTCGCTGGGCCCCGGCTTCCGCCTGTGACAAGCAGGACTGAGGCAGACCAAGGAGCCTCTACTGTGCTGCGCTCAGCCACCCCACCCGGGAGCCTGACCCAGGAGGCCGAGGTGGGGCTGGGGAAGGCCGGCTCCCTGCCCGCTCCAGGGCCGTGGGCCCCGCTTTACAACCCGTCGGGATGGACCGTGCGTGTCCTGGATCTGGCACATTGGCAGCCCCAGAGACGTCGCCGTCGCCTTTGGCCGTGTGCACGGGTCCACCACCACGCCAGCTTCCCGAGCAACGTGGGGACAGTCTTTGGTCACTCCCGTGGGGCCCTGGAAGAAAGAGTTCTCGACCCACCCAACTTGGGAAGCAGCGGGTGGAGCAGCGGCCGCGGACCCGACGGTCCGGACAGAACACAGGCTCTGCCCCCCACAGCAGGGACTCAGGACAAGTCGACCCTGCTCCAGGAGGCCCGGGTGGGCCTGTCCTGAGAGCCACGGAGCAGCTGGCGGGGCAGGTGGTGTCCCCCTCCCCCACCCCACGCAGACCCTCCCCACGAGCAGCCAGACGCCCGGGGCGGCTGGGCAGGCACAGTGGCTTAAGGTACTTCAGACGCAAATCAAATCAAATGAGAATTGATGATCCGCACTGAGGTCTGGGTCCCATCAGCCGGACTCCTTAGGCCCAGGGCAGCAGGTGCAGCCAAGGCGACCCGCCTGCTGCCTCCCCTTCAAAATAAGAGTCTCCTGCAAGGCCTGGCTGCAGCCCTGCCTCAGTGCCCTGCAGGGTGGTCAACATCACCTCTGGAAAGGGGGCGGGGGCTGGTGCAGAGAGGCCGTGGCAAGCAGCTGTGGTGCACGCGGAAGCCTCCCAGGACCTCACCGGGTCCGTGTTCGCTCGAACAACCGAGCTTCAGTTCCTGGTCCGACTAACAATGGCTGCACTGCGGGCCTCTGGGCCTGTTTGTGGTGTGAGGAGGCGCTGGGCTCAATCCAGCCAACTGCAGGAAGGTCCCACTTGGTGTCCTGCACAGACGTGACCAGGACAGCTGCGAGCAGACCCCAGGCAGTCTCCACGGGGTCCTCTTGCCTCCTCGTGGCCCCTAGGATTTACTTCAAACGGGATTTGTGGATGATGATATCTGAGTCAAGTTCACCAACTGACAGGAAGTCTGGGCTGTGAGAACAGGCGGTGCTAACTGCGTGCCTGTCACCGGGGCCCTGGGGACACGTTCTGCGCCTCCATCCGGGCCTGGCCCTGGGTGTGCTCGCTCCTCAAAGCTCAGGCTCCTGACTTCACATTCTGCACACGTTACGATTCCTAAGTGGCCTTATCCACAGTAAGCGGGCAGCTCCGTCCCCCGGGTCGCTCCGCACGGCACCCGGCCCTGTCTCTGCATAAGAGGTGCCACCTGTTAACAATGTCTCTTCGGAGATCGACCACAACACCCAACCAGCGTGAAGACACCGGCTTCGGAAGCATCAGAGCCAAGGACGGGCATCAGGCCCCACCCACAGGCTGGCAGAACCCGCTGTGGCTCCCTCCCGCCAGCCCTGACCTTTGAGCCAGGGACACGGGTTTGGGAGTGATGCTCAGATACCAGACTTTCAAATCTACACGCATGAACTGGCCACGCGTCCCCGGGCCAGCCACTCACCTCTGCTCGGTTTTCCAGGCTGTAAAACGGGGGTGATAATAGCCCCAACACACACCTGAAACGGGGGGTTCAAAAGTTAAAAAATAGCCGCAGAGGGTGGAAAGGGGCCCAGGACAGTCAACCTTCAACAAATTTCAGCGGCGCAGATTATCATTATAATGACTAACTCGGCTATAATTAGATAGCAGACACTCCTACGCCCCCAACTCAGCCACAAGCCAGAGGCTGGCTCCCAGCAGGGCTGTTTACGTGGTCCCATCTACCTTCTGCAGCAGCTGATTCACAAGTGCACACATGACTCAGGCTGCCTCCCTCCCAGAAAAACTTCAGTTGAGTCTGGAGCTCAACCACACCATCAGGAGCTCAAGTTTCTTTGGTCTTTTTTGCTCTATCGTTTTCTGCACATTGACTTTTGAACCCCAGGTTTCTTGCCTCATGCTTACAAAATAGTTATCACGGCTCCAAGCATCACATCCTCATAGAACCCCCATTTGAGGCAAGAAAAGCAAGGAAAGACAGAGAGTTCCGTTTGCTCCACCATATCAGTCATCAGGAAGCAAAATATTTTTCGGAACCTGCAAGGGAAGTGGGGAAATCATGCATGAGGCCAGCGGGGCAGCTGTGACCTCAGGTTGCTGTGAGTGGCCACCTCGTCACCAACAGACCAGGTGGCAAGGAACGAGTGAGGCAGAGTGAAGAGGGAAGCTGTCCAGCCACAGATGGCAGACACGGAGAGGATGATCCCAGCCTCCTCCAGGGCCTTCCAGCTGCTGGTTCCCGTGTCCTTCCCAATGCTTCCCAATGAAGGCTTCTCAGGGAGACGTGGAGTCACCAGGATGAGACACACTGACCTCACAGGAACCCAAGGGGCAGGAGGGGCACCTCAGTCACCTCACTTCCCAGTGGGCCTAGAAGGCACTCGGCAGCAGACAGGACCCTGGGGCGGCCCACAGAGCACCCAACCCTGAGCGCTCCCCATCATGATCTCACTGAGCCCGAGGCACCGGAGCCCCAAGCCGCCCGGCCACAGAGGGGCACTGAGGCCCAGAGCACACTGACCCCTCCAGTCACGCACCACTGACCCGGACTCCCGGGCAGACAGACCTGCTGTCCCCAAAGCTGGGAAAGAACGGGTCATCCCTGATCCCACTTCCTAGCACGTCAAAATAAACAGGCCATCTGCCGTCTGAGGAGTGGCTGGTGCAGGTGGCCCTCACTGAGGACGGAGAAAGGGCGAGGGCCAGGTCAGAGAGCTTAGGGGACAGGGACCCACCACACCCCTAGGTCAGGGGAGAATGAAGATCAGACGGATGGGAAGGAAAACGGGAAGACATTCCTGTGAAACTTCAGGAACGTGACGTTGTAAGAGAGCAGCCAGCCACAGCACAGTCTACTGTGACAGGTCCCAGCGGCCTCGGGGACCCGTGTCCCATGCCAATAAGAGCGAGCAAGAGGCGGCCGTCCAGCTCACCAGGACTCTGAGCTGGCTTCCCGCCGCCTGGTGACCTGTCCACACAGATGGCTTCCCACTCCAGCCAGTGTCACGCTGGGAGCCACCCCGACCCACATCCCCAGACAGGGCCATGCCCAGGGCTCCCATCACTACGCAGTATGCGACGACCCCTGCGCAGCCGCCAGGGAGCTAGGTAGGCAGGCCGCCTAGTGACGGCAGGCCACCAGGGCTGGTGCCACCAGAGACCTGGACGCACGCTGCCCTGAGAGTGGGAACTGCACACACCCAGGCTGCACACCACACAACCCAGGGGAGAAACGTGCTCTCCGCTTCATGGCTTGCCCAAGGGCCCAGGGCTGTCCAGGGGCAGAGGAAGGATTTCGGCCCAGGTGGTCAGAGTCCAGAGCCACAGTCCTAACGCCCTGGCGCGCAAGGAGGTGGGAATGGCGCAGGTGCGTGCGCTCATTGCCTGGGAGACCCCTGGGCCTCTCCAGGCAGCAGTGAGCCAGGACAGCAAGTGACAGGGACCAGCCTGGCCAGGGCAGAAGAGCAGGTGGAGCTGACCGTCACAGGTAGGGGACAGTGAACCTCGGGGGCCTGGGCATCGGCAGTCCCACAAAACCACTCTGCCCTGCGACTGTGGGGTGGACGCTCTGCAGTGCGTGTGCCAATAAAACTTTATTTAGAGCCCTGCTGCACGGCCCTAGGTGGCTTCACTGTGCAATCCCCACCCTCTTCTGCCAGCTGACCGCTCAATCTGGAATATACCCAGCCCTCCAGGCTCCCCACGGCCGGCCTCTCCCTGCCTTGAGCAGCTGAAGCTGAGGAGCCTGAGGAGCCACAGGCCTTGAGGGGCCGAGAAATCCCTCTCTGCCCCTGCCCCACCCAGGGACCCCTGCCCCACCCAGGGACCCCTGCCAGAGAGGTGGGCGGAGCTGCCCGCTTCCCTGGGGGAAGGCTGGGCAGGGCCGGAGGGCTGCTCTGGGTGTCTTTACTGTCCCTCAGCACAGGAGGCAGAGGTGCAGGACAGCCCCTGGGGCCGGAGCGAGGGCAGCAGAGCCGGCCTCCCTGCCTCCAGGGCGCTGGACCAGGCAGGGCTGCCAGGCTGCTATGTCCATGGTGATCCGTCCCCTGCCTCTGCCCTGGGCCAGCAGGACTCAGGCAGAGCCCCCCAGAGCGCCCCAGCTGGAGGAAAGTGGCCTCAACTCTGGTTCCTGTGGCCTCTGTCCCCAGGGCACTCCTGGCAATGTCTGGAGATACGCGTGGCCCTGAACTGGGGCCGGGGGCTGCTGGCGCCTGGGGCAGGGGCCCAGAGGTGGGCAGGCCAACAAGCATCCCACTGTGCCGAGACCCCACCCGCCCCAGAACAAGCTGGCTGACCTGTCCCTGGTGCCCCGCTGGACTTGCTTCCCAGATCTTGGGCCGCGGCCCCTCCCCGGCCTCCCCCCCTCCCCCGCCTCCCTTCCCCCTCCCTCCCGCCCCCTCCCCACCGAATGAAGACAATGAGGAGCGGGGAGTGGGCACGAGGCAAGTAGCGTTTACTGTTTCCTCTGAAGGAAACGAGCGAGCAGCCTCCACCCTATAAACATTCACTAGCCCTGGAAGGTTCTGAGGCCCGCTGCCATTTTTTAAGGGCTTCTCCTTCAAGGTCAAGTCACTCAGAAACTGGAACTAGAGATGGCAGGACGGCAGCAGGAGGGCAGTTCAGGGCCAGGAGGGACTGGGAGACCTACAGCCTCCCCCGCCCATAAACCAAGGGCTGCTTCACGTCGGCCCCTCACCAACAGCACAGGGAGCTTTAAAGGTCCCAGGACCCTGCTCGGGGTCCCTGTCACTCCCAAGGAGTCCCCACGGTGTTCACGGGTCTGAAGGTGGATTCGTTTCGGGCTGCGGGCGCAGTGCCCACTCACTCTCCAGGGTTAGCCCGGCTTGGGAAACCCAGGACCCGCCCGGGCTGCGTCCTGCTGCCTCCAGCGGGGGCTTCTGGTCCGCTGGGGGGCTCGGGGAAATCCAATCACCAAGAAGAAGGCAGAGAAAAAGTCCCAGGTACCCACGTGCCACGACGAGGGTCGCTCCCTTTTTGCTTTCAGATGGACTTTTTATTTGGGGACAGATTTCAAGAAAGTAGCAAAGGAAGGCCACAGAGGTCCCGGGTAGGCCTCTCGCCCATGCCCCAAAATGCATGTCCTCCCTGC
>JAJEJO010005738.1:302378-329149 GCA_020662805.1 Glaucomys volans
CGTCATCTGCGTTCTGTGCTAAGCTCCGTCCAGATGCCACTTCCTTTTCTTAGCATTAAAGGAAAGAACGCTCAACGGACAGACAGGTCTGTCTGGAGCCGCTCCCGGCCCCCACCCACCTCCCGGGGGGCAGCGGTCACCCTGCAGGGAGAGGGTCCTTCGGCCAACAGCAGGCAGAGCTAGGCGAACCCTGAGCACGTGCTCAGGTGACAGGGCCGCAACCTCAACACCTGGTGGGCTGCTCTCCCACCTTCTCTCCTGAGTCCACCTTGATAGGTGGAGAGGACGTCCACGCACTGGACCTGCCCGACAGCATCCTTCCCAGACCTGTGCCAGTCGCGCCTCCCATCCCTGCTCAGGGACAGCTACCCTCTGGCTGCTTCAGGAACCACCAGCACCGGCGGCAAGTGCTCTGGAGCACGGGACAGGGTCCTGCGGTCCCTCCCATGCCGCATCTCCAGGCAGGGCTATTAAAGTACCAACCTGCGGCTGCCACTGGGATGTCCCCACGGAGGGTGTGAGGTGCACGGGGAGCCCCCACATGTGGGCAGGCAGGGGCTTTGCCCTGACTTTTATTTTCAAGCCGTAAAGGGAGGAGAGAGGACTGATTGTCAGCAAGATGGAGAACAGAGGTCATGGGCTGGGCTTCTCTTCTCAGGGTCTTAACACTGTCTCTCCGCTCCCCGTCCCTGTTGGCACCACCCCACCCGTCCAGGGGGCCAGAGGGAATGGCTCTGCCCTCAGCAAGCGCTGGACTCAGGTGTGGAGACTGTTTGGGCTGCTGCAGACCCCGCCTTCCTAAAACAGAGGAGACCCACTCACCCTGCGGAGGGCTGCCACAGGGGGACCTGGACCCTCCACCGGGCACCGTCCCGTGTGGATTAGGAAGAGCCTCTGAGGCCCAGGGAGCAGAAGCCGCTCTCCAACATGGGCGAGGGTTTGGAGAGGAGGAAACAGCCCACTCTGTCTGGAGGAAGCCGCAGCGGCCTGGGCCTCCAGGACCACACAGCACAAGGCTCCGGACTCCGAGAGGAGATCCTGCCGAGGCCAAAGCTGCCTTTGCTGAACACGGGGCCGAGAGGGGCAAGGTATGCACAGGCAGGAATGGAAAGAAGGGGCTTTGCCTGAACTCGTGAATACCTGGAGATGGAAGCTTCCAGAAACACTGGTCTCCACGGGGGCACAAGCCCTTGGGGGAAGGCAAGAGGGCTCCACGGTTTGCAGGGAAGTTAGAATTGGTAATAAATGTGAAAGATGATTGACAGCATGGAAATGTACCAGCCAGGCTTCACTCACCGCCCAGCGGGTGGCAGGACCCAAGACCAGCAGGTCCCTGTCTGTGTACCACAGGGGACAGCACACGGCTCCGTGTCCACTGCATCTCCTGCACCTGTGTCTGCTGCCAAGTGACCACCAGCCCTTCCCCGATTGTTCCCCTGCCCACCTGGAGTCAGGCCTGGCCAACGAAATGCAGAAGGCCGGTCATTCCTACCTGCTGGAGCACAGCCAGTGACCTCTCAGGACCTGAGCCTGGGAGGGGCCCACACGGCCGTCCATGTGCCAGAGGTGGTGCGACTCATGCAGCCATGACTGGAGCAAGGAAGATCCAACCTCTGTGACCTCGGGCTCTGCGGCCATGGGGTCCTGGTCACCACTCACAGCACCTGATAGACTAAGGCTAGGCCTTGAGCCCGGTGCTCAATCCTGAACCGACAAACAGGAGGGGGAAAAGCAAAGGACAACCCATCATGCTGCAAATTTTAGTGACCACAAAGGAAACTAAGCCAACACTGTTGTTAATTAAAACTGTATTGGTCACAGTCACACTGGGGTCACTCCTCTCCAGGGCTCCTACCCCCCCTCCTGCTCTCACTAGCCTACACGTCATGGAGTAGAGGGGATGGTAACACAGTCCCCTTACATGGTGGCCGTGTGTTTAGGGCATGTGCTCGAAAGTGCTCAGTGGGACGCAGCATCAGACACAGGACGCTCCTAGAGCGCCCTGCTGACACCGAGCCCCAGTGACACCGGGTGAGGACAGCCGTGCACCCTCTCCACCCAGCCTGGGCAAGGCAGCAAGGACACCTGGAAGGAAAACAGTTCGAGAGTCCTTTACCAAAGGCCAAAACACGCGCCTCGGAGCCTGCAGGACACCTGGGCTGCTGGTGGGAGGTCACCGGGCGCCAAGCACGGGGACCCTGGGGGCAGTGGTGTCAGGCTAAGTGCTTGGAGCTTCTGTCTTGCTTGGTTTTTTGCCAAATGACATGA
The DNA here is from genome assembly GCA_020662805.1 of Glaucomys volans. Taxonomy (NCBI): domain Eukaryota; kingdom Metazoa; phylum Chordata; class Mammalia; order Rodentia; family Sciuridae; genus Glaucomys; species Glaucomys volans. Next base: position 304,647 of record JAJEJO010005738.1, read on the forward strand.
CACAGAGAGGCTGGAAGAACTACCAGACAGCACAGGCCTCGGTCCCAGGCCTCCCAACAGGCGTGTCCTCAGGTTTGGACACAGTGCAAGTTTGTATTCACGGCCAAATGTAATTAAGTCGGACAATAGCGACTGGGGAGACGGAGAGGGGACTCTCGGGGCCTGGAGGTGCCAAGTCAGACTTCCCAGCACAGGAGAGCGGAGGGTCCCGGGAAGCCTGGAGTGAGAGGCCCAGCGGGGCTCAGGCCCCAGGGCCAGGAGGGCTTCGTCCAGGCCCCCCAGCTGCAGAGGGGCGGGCTGCCTGGCACCTGCCGCATGGGAGTGGAGAGGTGACGCTCTGTTAATGAGTGCCCGGCGTGTCCCTCCCCGAGGGGAAGGGCTCTCTGACCGGCTTCCAGAGGGGTGGGAAGAAACTCTCAGTGATGCGGTTTTTCAAAATTAAACTTTTCCATTGTGGAATCTCCTCCATTCACAGGTGCGATGGTGACACAGAGTGTGCTGGGCCTCCTCACTCAGGTCCCCTTCTCCAGCCCTGAAAACCCTGAATAACCACAGACGCTGAAACTCAAAGGGTCAGCATTACACTCTGTTGTCTTCAAAAAAGTTTGGTGTCCATTTGAATTTCCTTGCTCTCTGAACAAGGAGGGAAGCACAGTTCCAACTGAGGGGCTGCTTCCTTGACATCCTTAAAATAAAGTGAGTAGCTTAACCTCAGTATTTTAAGAGTAAGTACTTAAAAACTGAAATTTGGACCCACACATCAAAGTGAAGCTTGATCTGGCCACCCCAATAAGAGCTACCTTGGATTGTGCCAGACTCTGCCCACGGATGATACAATTTCGGCTTCTTACATATCTGTTAAGGAGGAGATTACTAACCAACTTTTATAAAGGGAGGAGACAAACTCAGAGATGTTAAGTAACTTGCCCAAGGTCACACAGCTAGTATGCAACCACAGTGGAAACAGACACGAGGGTTTAAACTGTCTAAAGAGAATCGCTGTGGATGCCATTCCATTCTCCCTTCCAAGCCACACCCACGGCTGTCACCAAGAACTTCCGTTACACGGCAGTGAAACCCCCCAACCCCCCACTCCATATATCACCCAGAATTAGCTGCAAAGTGTCAGGAAACTTGGCCAGGCAGCCCCAAGCATCGGCGAGGGCTGGAAGCCTTCACTGTGAAGCCCTTTATAGAGAGCCGCGGTTGGCAGCCCCCCACAGCCCCCGCCGCTGCATGGGAACAAATTAACATTGGCATTCCAAACACCGGAAAGGAAGGAAATTGGAAACACAGTTCATCCTTGGCCAGCCCTTTGAAATACTGTACCAAGCTACCGACGTCGATTAATGAGAGGCAGGGCTGTGCTGAGAGCTCTGGTTTGGAAATGCATTAACACACGTTGAACATGTTTGTACAGCAACTAGATTATAAGCACGCTGGCTCCAAAACAATCAAGCAATTACCCTAAAACTGGTGCTCTCCAGCCGCCATTAATTCAATCCACTCCACGCGGATCAGCCCAGGCTTTGCGCCGCTCCCCACAACGCCTTCCGATGCGATCGCTGGAGGCCGGCGTGGCACACACTGCCCTGGCCTCCCGTCAGGAGCGTCAGATCCGAGCACGCCTAACACCCCGGGGGAAGCACTCCCGGGCGGGGCACCCTGGCGTTCACTGGCCGTGGCCGCTCGCCTTGGGGCCGAGCGGTTTTTCACAGAGAAGGTTAACTAGGAAATATCTGTTCCCCATTAAGAAATACCGAGGCGCATTTTTGTCAAATAGTATTTGTCAAATGCCATTTGCTGCAGAACCCGGAATTCCAGCCCAGCCGAACACACGGCCCCCAACAGCCCTGGCTGTACCCGGGATCGTCCGCCGAGAGCCAGCCCTCCGCCTGCAGAATCGGTGGCAGGAGTGGGGAAGGAAAGTTCTCTGTCCAGGCTGCCCGCACACAGGACCCCATGCTGGCACCGCAGACCCAGAGGCGGGTGCCCCCTGCTCAGCTTGGCAAAACTGTTTAAGGGAGAGGATCCTAGACGGGCGAGTGGAGTCCAGGGCTCGCCCCGCCACGGAAAGGATCGGCCAGTTTCTTGCAAGCCCAGGTTCCCCAGGACCCGGCCTCTGAAGACATACCCACCTGCGTCCTGGCATCTGGGCCCAAGCCCCAGATGTCACCGCGTCTCCTCCCTGCTCCGTCATCCCGCTGACATCAGCCCTCAAGTCCACGCCGATCTGGGACCCATCAGGCTGGAGCCGGTGGAGGGTGTAAAGCTGGTGTGTTATCATTCTCCCCACAAATTAACAGTTTCTATGTAAATATTGGGATTTCCTCACCCCACAGAGGCCAGGGAGGCGCAATGGCACCGGCGCATTTGATTTAAACTAATTAAAAGCAGAGGGTCGTGCAACTCAATATATTGATTTTGCCAGTGGGGCTTAAATCTTTCATAATAAGTGTACACAGCTGCGGCACTCCCACCAGCCCCGGGTGATTCCTCACATTCCTGCTGACAATGACATGACAGGTCCCACACATCCCCTGTGCCCTCACCCGGCGACACTGCCACAGCGCGTTAAGACGCAGCTCAGCAGCAGCCCCAGCGAACGCCGCAGACCCAACTCCAATAGTGACCGCGGCCAGCAGTTTGGTGCAAAGGGCTCCCCATTCCCATGGGCGGGCTGGGGAAGGGCGGAGGGCGGGCGGCATTAGGACACGCTGATGCTCACGATGGGCCAAATATGACCTTACCGAAGGCGGGAGGGCGAGATAGCCAAGCGATACGTGTGATCAATCAACTCAGACGGGACTCTCCCTGCAATGAAATCATCACTTGTCTCCGAGTTCAGTGGCCATGTGATATTCGCTCACATCACAGGCACGCCGGTGGTCAGGGGATCGTCCACCAGCTGTGTTTATCTGGGTGAAGGCTGGATGCGTCTACACCGCCAAGGTGAGGCCTGAATCTCAGCCCTCACCAGCTGCATCGCAGAAGAGCTTTCTTCTCTGTGGATGCAAAGAATCATCCCCCCTCGCTGCCCCGGAACCAGCTCGTATCTGGGCCCTCGGATGGAGCACGCCACAAGGCAAGGACAACCCGGAATAAAAGCCAAAAATAGCCATCCCAGCTGGCATCCAGGGCTCGGGCTTCCCCTGCCTCGACTCCAGGAGGGAAATACATAGAAGATCCAAAAAGTTCAGATCTGGGTCACATCCATCCTTGGGAAAAGGGGAGGGGGGAATCTTTGATTTATATAAGCAGGAAAATGAGGTTTAAAAGAAGTGATTTTGAAAGGGTTACTAAAAACACAGCTGTTGGTACACTCCTGTAGCGAAGGCGCTCTGCAGAAAAAGAAAGAAGGGAAGGAAGAAAGAAGAGGGAAGCCTGTGTGACATCTATATTAACCTTTGGCTGCTTACCAGGGAGGGCCGCGCGGGGCTGGAATGCGGAGCAGCCCCTTCCAAACTCTAACACAAGCCAGGTTACAGCTGCAGATGCCTGCGGCCAGGCACCGCCGCGCACTCCCCGAAGGACATTTCTAAACTGTAACAGAATCTTTCTCTAATACTCTACAGTGGTAGGGCCTGTTCCGAAGGGGCAAAAGGAGAGCTCGTAATGCCAAACACTTGTCAACAAAAAGGACAGCCAGATGGTATAAAGCAAAACTCCAACTGCACTCCCTGCCCCTGCTCTCAGGCTGCGTCAACAAACGCCACTTTTATACGCTGGCTCCAATAATGCTGGGTTTCCAACTTTCTCTTTTTTTAATTTAGCTTCGAAGATTAAACAAATTTCATTCCTCCATAACCTGACCCAGAGATAAACACGAGTCACACACCCCATGCCAGCCGGCATCCTTAGAAGATTCCAAACAAGCTGCTGGGTTTTCCCAAAGACAGGGAAGAAGGACTAAGAGTTCGAGGCAGTCTGCAGGATCAGCATCGCCTGGGGACTCTTTAAGTCAGGGTAGCCTGTTTTGAATTCCAAAATTAAGTCTACGCAGAGGAGTCAGGGGCTTGTTAATCCAAACCAGTTTACAAATCTTGCCATTGAACTTAACGGGGGGGCCAAGCCTGGAGGATGTGAGCCCCACTCGCAGAGCTCAACTGGACGCCCACAGGGCTGAATCACACCCTGGCCTTGGTCATAGGTGCAGTCTGAAGTCCCCACTCCCAGCACCTGGTTTTGTCGTAGAGTCTAGTTTCCCCTCGAGTTTAGATCCTGCTCAGCCTGGCAAAAAGCTCGAATTCCAAGAACGACTTATAGGAACAAAACCAGTTTGGCTGCAGACAGAAGGAAGAATAAAGGCCCCAGGTCTGCAACAACCTTCAGGATTCAGGCAGGGGTCCTCCGGCAGGCAGCCCTGCAGGGCGGCAGAGGTATGCGTGCAGGGGAGGGGCAGCAGGGGGAGTCAGCAGCCCCCCAAGATCCTCATGGTGGGCCCAAGAAATCCTCCCCATGGTAACAAGCCCGGACTGGACACAAACTTGCAGGGCTGCCTCCCACTTGGGTGCAATGTGAGAGTCAGCTTGCTTGAGGAAACGCTGCATGGTGCTGGTCAACAAGATTGGCAGCCCAAGGGAAAGCAGAGCCCAGCACACTCATCCCACCCGACCCCTCTCCCAAATATCACCCCCAAATCCCTCCTCTGGGGAAATTTCAAGTCCTTCACAAGAAAAGAACAGGCAGTTAATTCCTGTGGTACTGCAGAGGAGAAACCAAAGGCCACCTTAGGGGCACCTACAGGAAGCCTCTTGCCAAACTGCAGCCCAGGTCTTCCCTAACTAATCACCTCGAGTTTAGGGGCAGAGTGGAAAAGAAAACAAGGTCAGTGCGCTCTGCTAAAAGCCACTCTGCCATCTAATTTGGAGTGATGTTCCGGAAAGCTAGACCCGAGAAAGTCCGGACCGTCTTACAAAGCCCAAAGCCAGCCCAACTGATTAAGAGGCTCAGACAAGCCGGTCTTTGTCCTTTCAAGATGAAAGAAATAGATTCAAAGGTGTGTGTACAGCCCGAGGAAAACCACCCAGCTATGGCTCTCTCCAGCAAGCCCCAGCTTGCTCCCAAAGCCTTGGGGGGAGCAGCCTGCCCTGTCCCAAAGTTCCCAGGAGCGCCCAGTTAGCAGCCTGGTCCTTCTCTGGGACGCAGAGCCCAGGCTCCGCCACAGCTCAGGTCCAGAAGCACCAGGGCACTATTTGCCTGGGTTTGCAGAGCCTGCTACAGAAGCCAGGATTACAAATACTTTTTTAATGACCCTAGCCAGGCTCTGAATGCATCCGCTGGGACCTGCTGTGTTCAATGAGAGTCACAGGACTGAGCAGAACAAGAGACGTCATAAATCCGCCCCCCCAGGGAAAGGACCCTCCTCAACTCCGGCCTCAGGAGAACTACGGAACTCTCACATTCATTAGTGCATTAATGTGCGTGTACTTAGAATTCTCCTTTCATTTCTGCTACTGCTAATAAACACACAGGTTAAACACTCACAAAGACAAACGCACAGACACTGAAAAACTGACCCCAGCTCCCACCACCCTAAGCCCCGCCCCCAGCCCAGTAAAATCTCTCTCCAGCTCACCGGGTCCTCTTCCAGTGGGGCAAGGATGATGTACAAGAGCAAGCGTCATCGCGCTGGCCTGCACCTTGCACTTCCCATACGTTTTAGGAGGCTGCTGTGAACCAGGGCAGATGGGGCTGCCTGCTCTTCCCTGGTTCTTCAGTATAAACTTTCAATTACTTTGGCAACTCAACCCACCCTTACCCCTTGCTCTCTGAACCTCATTTCACTATTTGATTTTGACTGTTATGAAGGACAGACAATGGCCTCCCGGGAACCCCAGGGACCTTATCTGGAACGGGAAGCCTCGAGGCAGACCGCGCTTACCGGATCGCCCCCTCCACGCCCCAGGTGCCCAGCTGGGGCTCCAAGCAACATTATTTCCAAGTTGACACAGCGCCCGTGGGCGTGTTTGCCGTCTTGACTTGGTTCGGGGTTTTCGCAGCAAGTTGCACAAGTACAATGAAAGCGGCTCGGGAAACAGCACCATCAGGGCGTGTTATCTCGGAAACCAAATATTTGATGATCAGCCTACAGCGCGCGGCCGGGGGTTAGTTTGAGCAAGTCCGGTGAATGTGCGGCAGAAATGGAGGGGGCGCCACCGGGGCTCGCTGCCGCCCCAGCCTCGGGTGGGGAACCGGAGTCCACAGCCGCCCCCGCGACGTCTACTCGGCGATCCCGCGCCACTCCATCGCTAAAACCCGTGGTTTGCGTGCCACACGTGATAAACGCTGAAAATGGATTCTGCCCGCCCGGGACCTATCATTAAATATTTAAAATAGCTCGCAATGGCAACGTTCTTCCCCAGCTCCAGCCAAGAGAGCTGAGAGGTGGGCGCCGGGCGGCTGGGCGAGGGGCCGGAGGCGCTGGGGCACGCAGCAGGCTAAGGCAGACGCACCGCGAGGGCGCAGGTAGGGCTTGCCAGGCGGGGAGGGTGGTGCGACGCCCGCGATGCCCCAGCCGGGCAGGCCTCGGAGGGGTCGAGGAGGGGCGGGAAGGCAGCTTCGCCGAGAAGGGCCCTTTAAATCCAGGTAGCGCGGGCCGCGGCGGTCCGGGACAGCTCACATGACCCAGCCCAGCTCTTTGAACTGAGCCGCGGCGGGCGGGCGGGCGCCTCCTGCCCGAGAGATGGGCCGACGGCATAATGCCGAGGAGACTTCGAACCGATCCCTCCTTCCCAGTAACCCCCACAGGCCAAGCTAAGCCCGGCCCGCACTACCTGGGATCGGGGGTGGGGGGTGGCGCTCAGCTTATAGTCCACTGGGGCCCGGGTGGGAGACCCTCGGTCAGGCACTGCGGTTTTGCAAACGGCCAGGAATGGAAAGATGGGGCGGGCTGGAAGTAAGAAGCGGTCCCCTCCCTGTCCCAAAGCGTCCCTGACACAGATGCACACCCCTCCCTCCCTCCTGCCCTCACTCACCGAGGTTGACGAAGCTCATGACCATGTCGGCGTCGGTGAGGAAGTGGCTATCTTGCAGGCTGGCCAGTGGGGGGCCCTGGGTACTGAAGACGGCCTTGTAGGGGTAGGAGAAGCCCTGACCGTCGGGCCCGCCGCCCTCCTCCACCGCCATGGCATTGTACAGGTCCAGCATGAACATGGGCGCAGAGTTGTGCTTGCCCTGGAGGTGGGGGCGCGGGCGATGGGGCAAGCCCAAGATGGAGAGGATCTCACGTTGCATCTCCCGTCGCTCCTGGGTGCGGAGGCGCCGGTGAATGAAGCTTGAGTGCACCTCGTTGTCCAGGCTGAAGTCGGCCAGGGCCGAGCGCAGCAAGAACAGAGGCGCCCAGAGCGCCACTAAGCTGTGTGGCGCCGCAGCGCGCAGCGAGCGCACGTGCATCGCGCCGATTCTACGCGCGATCCGGGCTCCCGGCACCCGGGTCCGCGCCGCCCCAGGTGGCAGAGGGGGTAGGCGGCGGTCCACGCCGCTCGGTCACTTGCTGCAGACGGGCCCCGCTGCGCCCGCGCCAGACATGGCCACTCCCCGGCCGGCTGAGCTCTGCCCGGACCCCCGCCCCCTGCTCGGCGCTGGTCCGGGGCCCCTCGCCCCGCACTCGCCGGGACGCACCGCAGGGCTTGGAAACCAGCTCCAGTGAGCGAGCGAGAGAGCAAGGAGGCGGGCGCGGGTGGGAGGAGCAGCCAGCAAACCTCAGAGTCCGGATAGCGAGTGCCGGGGAGGCAGCGAGGCAGCAGGCGAGCGAGCGCTCCTTCCTCCGGCTCCTCTCCCGCCTTCGCCCTCGGGCGCGGGCGACCCACCCTCTTCCGACCTCCGGCGCGGACAGCAAGGGCCCGGAGTCGCCCCTCCAGCCCTGCACGCGCTTGATCGCACGAGAGGCCGCGTCGGGAGCCCCAGAATGGTACGCGCTGGGGCCTGGAAGGAGGAGGAGGTGGAGGAGGACGGGCTTCCAGGGCCCCTCCCGCGCCGGCGGCCTCCCACCTGCCCTCGGCCCCGCCCTCCCCCAGCTGCGCCCAATGGGTTCATTCATTCCTTGCAGTGCACTGGATAAATATTTACCAATCGCCCACCGGGTGCCCAGCACCGGAACGACAGCCGCGGGGATGCGGAGGGAGGAATCGGTGCCGGCCCTGCCCTCTTGGGACTCGCAGTCGGGGCAAGGAAGGCGGTCTGAGCCGGCCGACGGGGTTACGGCTGCGGTGGGAAAAGGAAAAGCTGGGGAAACGCGGGAATAGGAGCAGGCCGCGCGGAGGCGGTGGCCCTTGACCATGACTGTCCCTGGGTTCCTCCAACACCCCTCACTCCCGCCACTCGACCCCTCCTCCCCAGCATGGCTTCGCGCCTGCCGGAATTCTCCGGGTCTCCCCGCCCCCCCCTCAGGTGCCACTTCCTGCTGAAGACCTTTTCAGACCAGCGGAGCTAAGGTCGCCTCCTCCCCTCACCCCACGTTCACTTGTTTCATTTTGTTATTTCTCTCATCTTTGTCCTCCTGTCGCCCCCACTAAAACCCCGGGATCTCCGTAGCTCCTGTGCTCACTTGCCTGGAACGCAGAGCCCGGGAGCCGCCATGGCTACACAATCTGTATTCGTTGAGTGCATCTTTGCCCAGGGAGTGCTTCCCCATGCCCTCCTGGGCTTTGAGACACTCCACCCACCCCTCAACCTGAGACAATCCCCAGCCCACCAATGTAGGACCTTTCAGGTGGACCCCTAACATGCAGGGCACCCCAGGGACTGAGCCCAGAGACCTCACGCCTGTTCCCCCTCATCTTCTGCCCATCACAAAGAATGTGCAAGCAGCCTTCCACCACACTGACCCCTCACAACCCAGCACTGTAGATCTTCTCTGCTCTGGGGCTGTTAAGGCATCCCCACTCCACGGAGCTTGTTCCTCCTCTGTGAAAATGAGCCTCACCCTGGGTTCAAACTTGCACCCTGCCCTCCCGGAGCTGGGCTTCCATGGAGAGTCCTGAGGCGGGCTAGCCTGGTGGTGTAGGCTTGAGCTTGGGCAAGGGGCTTTTGTTGGGGAGGCTCTGGCTAGGCCTTACTTGGGGCTGGCCCTCCTGGAGCAGGAGGGCTGGGGAAGAATATCCTGGTCTTCTGCAGTTTCCTTGAGCAGAGGTGCCCTGCATGAGGCTCTGTGGGTCTTCCTTGGGGTTTTTAGACAGCATGGCAGCCTGGGAGGCTGCAGAGGTGGAGAAAGCAGAGGCCTGAGGTCAGGTTAGGAGCAGCACCTGAAGTCTGCAAGAGCCAGCCATTCCCACACCAGCCTCAGCTGGGAGACAACCTGGGTTCTGAGCTCCTGGCAGGTCAGGGCCTCAGAAGGTGCCCTCAGAAGGGCACTGGCACCCAGAAGGGGCCCACTGACACCTACACCCAGGACTCCCTCCCTACTGCTGAGGCTCGGCAGGTGGCCCTCCGCTCTGGGTCTCCTGCTGAACCCACCACGCTGCAGTTCTTAATAACCAATGAACCAAGGACCCCATTTTCATTTTGCACTAGACCCCAAACTTCATGTGGCCAGCCCCAGTGCCAAGCACGGTGCTGGGCAGGACACCGCAGCAAATGATCCCAGGTGGCGGACTCCATGGAGAGCGAGTTCAGGCCCAGAAGATGGAGCAGGAGCCTTCAGAACGGGTTAGGGACTGGAGCAGAGGCAGTGCTTGTCACTACCTTCCTCCAGAAAGGGTGCTGCAGCCAGCAGAGGGGGCACCCGGAGGGCAGGGGAGGGAGCGCTAGGGTGGCGTGTGCTCTGCCTTTTACCCACACTCCAGTCCTTGCAGGCCGCGTCTCGCTGGCAGGTAGGGCTGGTCCACGGCCCCGGTGTGCTTATGATTTACATGTGATCCCCGGGTTGTCGGGGGCCAGTCTCTCCCGAGCCAGGGGGAGCCCTGCAGCAGGCTCTGGGGTTCTTTGTGCACCTCACCTGCGCCTGGCCCGTGGCAGGTGCTCAGCAGCCGCCTGTTGACTGGCCATCAGCACAGGCAGACCTGAAGGGCGCCGGCCCGCGGAGGGGGTGGGGTGGCCGGGCTGCTGTGCAGGCTCCTGGCTGAGGAGCCACCCAGGCCCCTCACCCGTGGCCCCCCTCCAAGAAGCCAGCTTTTCTCCTGGGTTCTCCATGCCCCAGCCCTCTGGAGATAAGGTTCCTCTGAACTCCACACCCCCATTAAGCCTTATCTCTCTGTGATCGTGCTGGGGGAGGGGCAGCTGCTTTCTTTTTTCTGCTTCCTCCCCCAAAGAAGTCCCCAAGCCTGGGCCTGGCCCTCAGTGAATGCTTGCGGAGCCAGTTTTGATAGGGCCAACCCTCGGCAGGTGCTGGCCTGGGGGCTGAGGCCACCAGGAGAGGCTTCCAGATTGTGTGAGGAGCTTTGGGTGGGAGGTGGCAGCCTGGCGTGCTTCAGTTCTCCCACGAGGACCTACAGCACCTGGCTCCTCAGGCTGCTGGAGCATTGGGAAACTCACTGGACCCAGGTAAGGGGCACCAAGAGGACTCCTTGATGCACGTGCCACCCCCGGATAAGGAGGAACACGTGTCAATGGAAAGCCTCCCGAGTTTAAAAAACACAGAACTTCCCATGGCAGTCTGCTTAGGGGCAGGCCGGGGCCAGGCCGAGAAGAGCCGACCTGCCTGGACTCTGAGAAAGAAGCCACAGTGCCCAGTGAGAGCCAGGGAGGTGGCCCAGAGTGAGAGGGCAGTGGCGGCCTTCCCTCCTCACAGCAGCCCCCAGCCCCCAGCTCAGGCTGGCCAGGCCGGGACTCCCCTGGGGCCTATCTCCTTTCCCCAGCAGCCAGCCCTCCCTGCACACACCCCCAGTTGTGGCTCCCCAGGCCAGGGCACCCAGCTCGGGCTCCAGGCCCGTAATCCGATCCGCCCCAGTCTGTTCCACACCTGGGCTGCCTTCGCCTGGATGAAAGACGGCTGGAGTTGTGAGGGGTGTTATTGTGTCTGGGGCCCCAGCCCAGGGCCCTACGCTGGCTCGCTGGCCTCCCGGCTCCGGCGAGGAGTTTTCATTTCATACATCATCAGTCACATCTTGCAGAAGTGATTTTGACCAAGTCAGCATATGTCTCCAAGGCAATAAAAAGAAGAAAAGAATTCTGCTGACATGCTGCTTGGCGAGGTGGGAGCCTCGTCTTCACCCGCAGAAGGCGGACTCTTATCCATCTGGGGGGCAAGGAGGGGGTGTGCAGCCAGACTGGGGGCTCCCTGGGGTACCCAGCGCAGCCACAGGGGCCTGGGAGTCTGCTCCCTCTGCCCACCCCACCTGGCCAAGGCCAGATGATCTGGACCTCAGACCCCAGCAGGGGATAGAGAGCTATAGCTCCCGCACACGCTTGGAAATCCTGTGTTTTCGGAAATCCTGCAATCAGCCAAGAAATCCAACCTGCCAAGGAAATTATTTTAGCACACCTGTGACGACATTCTCCCTCCCTTGCAAATCCTCCTCTGCACAGAGATGCAGTTCCCTTGTGCTTGTGCCTCCTGGGACACTTTTACACAATTTTTTAAACAGTGAACTTAGAGGCCCAACATCTTCCATTAACCCTAAGCACTGGTGGCAGTGGCTAGTTCCAAAATACAGAAAATACAGAAAGACAGATGACAGACAGACACACACACACACATAGGAGTCCAGAGAAAGGGGATATCATCACACATTTCCAGGGGCTCGCACAGGGGAGCGGCTGTTCTTTCCTTTACTAGAGAAAGCCCAGTTTGGTTTTGAGCATCAAAGGTCTTTGGAGCAGTTGAAGAAAGAGCCCTTTCCTCTCCTCCCGAAAGATGACCGACCGAGCCCCCGGCCTGCAGGGAGCTGTCGCTCCTGCAGTGGTTCCTACTGTGACTCCGGACCTCAGCCCACGTCCTCCTCTGCTCCCAGTGGCCTATTCTGCTCCTCACGTCACAGAGAAGGCCAAGGTTCTGCAGCAACTTGCCTGAAGTCCTGCAGCAAGTCCAGGACCAGCCAGGATCCACAGTCACGTCTGTGTGCACAGCCCAGGTGCTCAGCTGGGTTCAGTGACCGGGAGCCCCCTAGGATCTATTCGGATGAAGCCTCCCACACAGTCTGGGTGGGGCTGCCACTCTGCCCTGGCGACCAGCTTCCCTGGGCTGCTGGAGCTGCCTTCTCCCGACTCCGTGCGGAGGAGCAAAGCTCTGAATTTCTGAAGGTACAACTAACAAACTGAGGCTTCCAACTGAAAATTAAATGTCTGCAGCTCCACCTCTAAATGTTTTCTCATCAACTGATTGCCCCTCCCACGTACCTTATAAGGTATTCACTATTATTTTCCCCACTTACAGGTGAGCAATCCGTAACACTGGCGGGCACTCGCCAAAGCTACACTGATGCCACATGATACCGTCTGATTCCAGGACTCAGCCCTTAAACCCGGGGCCCTCTAAAACAGAGGTGCGTCTGCTGTATCTCCCAGGGCGCGCGGAGGCCTGGACGCAGTAGGGGCCGTCAGAGTTGGATGGATGCCCAGAATGCCTCTGAACCCCCTTCCATCCCATTAAAGCAGCCGTCCGTCCGTCACGCTCTGAAATGTCTACAGGTGACCAATGTAGAGAGCAGGGCCCACATGGGGAAGCCTGGGGGAGATGTGCTGACTCCACTGAAGGACACGGTGGGCACAGGTACAATGACAGGTGGCAAGGGGCACCAGCCTCGATGCATTTGGAGGGGGTGCCGGAAGCCTGGCACCCACACCCACCTGGGTGATGCACCCAGGGTGTGCTTCCAGGGTTGCCAGGGTTCTCACTGCCTGGAAGCCGGGCACCTGGTCTGCCTGTGACAACTCTGAACGTTTCTGTGTTGACATCTAACTCAGCTTGACATCTAACTTAACTACCAAGCCGAGGAAGACACTTCCACTCCTCTGGTTCTGCAAATCCAGTGTGCCCTGGCCTCCTGAGGGGCTCCGCTGGGTCTGAAGGGTGGATCCAGACCCTGCCCCAGGCATCCACCCAAGACCGTGGGCCGCGGAGGTGGGTGCTTTTCAAGGCGGCTCCATTTGATTCCTTATTCAAGGGCACAGCGAGAGGCTGGACCAGCTGACGTTGCACAGGCCTGTGACTGACCCAGGGAACTCCATCCTGCAGGAACACGGACGCCCAGAACTCCCGGTGCACAGCACAGTTCATGGCTCCCGTCCCCAGCCTCTCCCTCCTCCTCTGGTGATTTCGGAACTCTTTCTTATGTTTGGGGATTCCCCGTCTTTGAAGCAGAACCTGCCCGGAGGTGGGAGCTGAGCAGGTGGGAGATGAGCTGTCCCGGCCTCCTCTGCTCTGCACTGGAGTGTGTGCACGTGAACAGTCCCAGCCAATCAGAGGTGGCCTCCCCCAGCTGTCAGTGCAAGCCGTGCTCCCAACCGCAGAGTCCCCAGGCCTGCTTCTGTGGCCTTCCTGAGGTCCTGGGAGCCCCCCAAGATCCTTTGGTGAACTCCTTTCTGCACCAGCCCAAGGTGGTTGCCACCACCTGCAGGAAGGAGCCCTGTGGGCACCGGATCTGCCTGGGCCGTGAATGTCCTGTCAGTGAAATTGACAGACCTTCTCTCTTTTCAGTAGCTCAAACTTTTGATCAGGAGGTTTTCCACCCACACCCAACACAGAAAGCAGTAACTGAGCTGCTCTGGTTAAACTGAGCAGGGTGAGGCCAGGGTCCCCATTTACCAGTTCCACGTGAAGGTCAGGTATGGAAGAAAGGAGTTTTGAGTCTAAGTATGTCCCAAACAGTGCCCGGGGCATGCTTATACTGCAATTTATTCACTGTTCATGTGAAATTCACACTGAACAGCCTGTGTTTATCGGGCAAATCTGGCAACGGTCTGCCCCCACCCACCCCCAATCTTGACTTCCCTTCATTCCCCTTTCTCTGCTCCCAGGAGTCTAAAGAAACCACTCTGGGAAGCACCCCAACGCCTCACTCCCAGTCCCCGTATTTCAGGTGGGACAACCCCAACCCCACCCCACTCCCAAGTTCAAGAGTGGGCATGTGACCAGTTCTGGCCAGTGCATGTAATTGGCTCAGCAAAGGTCAGATGATTCCCTCCAGGCCTGCAAGACTTAGCTTGGAATTTTGCTGGAACTCTGGGGAAGAGTCCTCTCCTCCCACAGGAGTGGCCAGGTCAGGGTGGCTGGCAGCAAAACAAGTGTGGGGACAGGAAAGCAAAAGAAGGCAGCAGACCAACGGCACCGGTGATCCCCTGGACCTGCTGTGCTGGAGCCAGAACCATCCGGGACTTTCAGTTTAACGGTCATGTATGCGACCAAAGTCCTACACATCTGTCGTTCAATTCTTTCATCTTTTTTGGTTGTTTTTTTTGGGGGGGGTGGATACCAGGGATTGAATCCAAAGGCCCTCAACCATTGAGCCACATCCCTGGCCCATTTTTATTTTATTTTTTAATTTTGCACCAGGATCTCAGTAAGTTGCTAAAACTAGCTTTGAACTTGAGATCCTCCTGCCTCACCTCAGCCTCCCAAGGCGCTGGGATTACAGGTGTGCGCCAATTCCTTCACCTTGAAGATGGAGAAACTGAGGCCTAGAGAGAACTTCCAGGACCACATCTCTCACGTGGGTTGGGACAGGACTGGGATCGGCACACGGCTCCCGGCTCGCTGGAAGCACACCCCTCTCCCCACGGTGCCTCTTTCCCCTTCTCACCTCCCTGCTGGATTTCTATTCTTTTTTTTTTTTTTCCTTTAATCATCCTTCTCTGTCCTCTGTATTTTACCTCTCAGGCCTCCCTTGGTACAGCCTCACCCTGAACTGCTCTGTCCTAACTCACGTGGAAATGATGATCCGGGGATTAGCAGATGGGGGCACCTGGCACTCCCATGCAGTCTCGTTAGCGTCCAGGACCTGGTGCCAAACTGGGCCGTTTATCTGCGACCGCTGCCCGCCCCACCCCCAGCTCCGAGTCTGTGTCTCCAATTCTCAGATGCGGAGCACACAGGCCGCAGGACTGGGCCAAGGCGCACAGGCTGAGAGCACAGAGCCCCCACTCACGCCCAGGCCGCCTGATCCGCCCACTGCTGATTCCCCTGTCCCCCTCGCGGAGCCAGCCCAGGTGTCACTTCCATCGCTCATACAAAGCCTGGCCTCTGAACAGGGTGGCGGGTTTAGCAGATAAAAATGCAAGTCGCTCAGATACATTTGCATTTCAGATAAACAGAAAAACCCCTCAGTGTAAGTACGCCCCAGACCATTGTATCCGAAATCAAAGGTACCCGGCCTCTGCTCTTTCCACCGGCACTTCTGTGCCAGGGGTCTCCTGGGCACCGCGAGGGGCATCAGCTCTGTCCTGTCTTCTTCCATGTGGCACATTCTCCCCGGGCCTTTGCACCTGCCCTGAGGCTGCCCGGAAGCTCATCCCCAGCACCCACATCCCCCCTCGCCAACTCTGGGTCCCTGCTCGCCTGTCATTTCAGCAGAGAGACTTTCCCTTCCCACCTGCTGGAAACCTCCCATGTTGTCTTTTTATCCGTACAACCCACCACCACCCAAAATATGGAACCTGTTTATGAACCTCTCCCCTGCTGAACGTAGGCGTGGATTTCTTCTGATCTGTGCACTACCATGAGCCAAGCACAGGACAGCACCTCACACGTGGTGGGGGCTCGGCGGCTTGCTGAGGGGATCCGTGAACCCTGTGAGCACGTGGTGCTGTCAGGAGCGCTGCTCTTTCCTAGGTCCAACCTTACAATAGGTCTCATTCGATGCCCTTTTTACAGACGAGGAAACCGAGGTTCAGAGCAGTCTACCCAGGGCTGCGTGACCAGGAGGCCTGGCACAGCCCAACCCCCTTCCTCACCTGTGAATCAGCACAATGACGGCACCTTCCTGAGAGGCTGTGGGCTGAGGTAGAGACCGCTTGGGCCCCAGGGGCTGTGAGCAGTGGCCACACGGGCCACCTTGCCCCTTTCCCAGCGAGAAATGATCAGGCAAAAGGATGTCACTTCAGGCCACCATCCCGAGCTGGCAGAGTGACGAATGTTGTTCTCAAAGCAAGACCACTAAGCCGAGTCATCAGGCTCATTCTCTGGGGCATTGGAAGTAGAACATTCTATGAAAACGAGGCTACGGAAATGAGGTGTGTGTGGCCACAGCAGGTGACAGGTGACAAGCAGGCTGGCATTATAAGGGAGCCCAGGCCACCATGTCAAGAGGTGCAGCTCATGCACTTGACACTCTTTGATCACCATTGCCACTCTCATCTTTGAGAACGGTGACCTCCAGAGTTGTGCAGTGCACACCCTGAGTACCGTGCCCAGCCGCCCTGGATTTTTACTCATCCACTGATTGATTCACGTGCACTTATTATGCACACCATGTGACAGCCTCTTTTCAAGCCCTGGGGTAGCAGCAGTGGAAAGACATGCAAGGTTCCTCCTGTTTAGCTGAGGGGGACAGACAAGAAATGAATGAGTGACAGGAGCCAACAGGGAAAGAGAGCCAGGCAAGGGGACAAGAGGGAAGGGGGCAGAGGCCTCTGAGGAGTCAGGTCTGGGAAGAAGCCAGGCAGGTGACGAAGAGTAGAGGCCCTGGCTGGAACAGAGGCCCAAGGTGAACCCCAAGAGCAAATGGGCACTTGGTCCAGAGACACTTTCTAACCTCGGCTTCTCCTAGGGCCTGATGGCTCCCTGAGCCAGGCCCTGCAGGTCTGGGTGACACCACCGTGCCCTCATTCCTTGGGTGGCTTGAGGGGACCCCTCAACCTGGGCTTGGGTGGCTCAGTGGCGAGAGCTTGCCTAGCACGCATGAGGCACTGGGTTCGATCCTCAGCACCACATAGAAATAAATAAATGACATAGAGGTGTTGTGTCCGTCTACAACTAAAATAAATATATATATATATATATATAATTTAAAATCTCTCAGCCCAAACTCACCGCCTGGATCCAGGTCTCGACCCAGGCCTTGCGGGCCTGGCCTCCTCCGTCAGAGCCCTTCCTCTCCGGCCAGGGCTTCCCCAGGCCCATCTGCCCGGCCGGCCCAGCAGCCAGCTGAGGCAGGCCAGGAAGCCTGCTGCTCCCGGACTCCAGGGCTCAGGGACGTCCTGGGACTGCGCTCAGGTCCACCTCGTCGCTCAGGTCCACCTTGGGGCTCTTCCCGGTAGAAGCTGCAGGCCCACTCCCCCCCCCTCCCCCCCCCCTCCTCCGCGATCCCTGCTCCCCACCTCCCCCACGTCTCTGGCCATGTGCCCCTGATTTTGCTTTTATGGAGTAAAATTCTTTGATTCCCAAATGCCATGTGGCAATTTGCTGGGGGTGGGGTGGGAGCCAGAGGGACAGAAGATGCTTCACAGGCTTCAAAAGCCTCATTATAACCAGAAAATTCAATTTGCAGACATTCGGGTCTTTCATTTCCACGTTTGAAGGAGAAGGAAAGAAAGCAGTGGCGTGTGGCCATCCTGGATCCCCCTGGTTGGGGAACAGTCCCAGAATCCGGGGCCTGGAAAGCCTTCCTGGCATTAGGCAGCGGTCCGAGCAGATAAGGCCATTGGTGTGTGAGGGCCAGGCTGGCGTGGGCAGGTGGAAGGTGACTCAGAAGTGGCCCTGTGGGCACAGCCCAGCAGGCAGCCACCTGGTCCTCTGGAGCTCAGCCTCAGTGCCCGGCGGGGTCTCCACCCCCGGGGCCCACTCTCTGCCCTCCCTTGCTGTCTCTTCCTGTCAAAAGGCTGGGACTGTCCTGCAGGAAAAGGACGTCCTGCCCAGGACCTCTGGGTCCGACGCGCTCAGGAGAGGCTCCTGTGTCTGGTGGAGACGCAGCAGTGCCGGCTGGTCGGCTCCGTCGGCTCTGCTGTGTGTCTGTGGTGCTGGGGTCGCACCAGCGCCAGGCCCGGCCGCGCGCTCTCTGGTCAGGAGTCTGCCCAGAGCAAGGGCAGAACAGCAGCCCAGCCAGAACGGACCAGGCCCGCCTGTCCCCAGCAGGGTGGCAGGTGACTGCTGTCTCCGGCTCCATCCCTGGACACCTGTCTGAGGGTTGGTTTCCTTCCGCCCTGCTGCAGACAGACTGCCCGGCGCTACCGGGCCCCTCCAGTGGCTAGAGACGGGCAGCGCTGGCGGGTGACCCCGGGAAGGGAAGCACCAGGGGCACATGGCCAGAGGGAACCAGGTCTCAGCCCCCGAGCAGACCAGGGATGGTGGGCAGCGGTGACCCATGCCAGGAGGTCTGCACCAGGTCACGGCAGAGGTCATCACCGGGTCAGCCCACCACGTGGTGGCATTGGAGCAATTGTCCCCAAGGGCACAGCAACACAGGAGAGGAGGCCAGACAGGTGACAACCAGGGCAAGTTGGTGGCGGAGCCCATGTGGTCAGTGCCAGTTGGATCCTTGGGGTCAGCACTTGCCATTGGAAGGGCCCCGTCTCAGGGTTCCATCCTGCTGGCTGTCACAGGCCATCACACCGACACTGGGACCCCAGGTCTGCGAGCTCCTGGACTCGCTGTGCCCAGGGGTCTCTCCTGTCCCCGACCAGCACAGGACTGTCCGGTCAGCACCCAGGACGCACCTGTCAGTGGAGGCACCGCCCAGCCCCTCACTGTCCTGTGCCCGGCGCTTCTCCACCTCCTGCGGGGCGGCTTCCGTGGGGGTGGGGGCGCCGCCTGGCTCCCGGGAGGACGAGGGACGTCGTCTCCTTGGCTTCTAGCTTTACTTCCATTTCTTTCTCTCCTGGGATTTATTTTTCTGGCTGTTTGCTCCGTCCTCGTGTAACCAGTGCTTCCTGAGCGTCGCTCTCAGGTGCTGGTCCAGGAGGGAACAGCGCGGGCCACATGTGCCGACTTGTGAGACCTTTATCCTCACAGGGCTGTCAGACAGGTGACCCAGTGACATAGGGAGCAGCTCAGAAAGGACAGGGGCTATGTCAGCTACAGCACTCAGGAACAGCCCTCTGGAGATGGATCTGAGCAGAGACCCCCGAAGGCAGCAGGGAAGGGGGAGAAGCATCTGGGTCAAGGGAACAGCAGAGCAAAGGCCCTGTGGCAGTATTCCAGGTCTGTTTGAAAAGTAGGTCGCCAACCTTCTCAGATGGGTTGGATGTGGGGCAGAGGAGGACAGAGCCCTGGAGGCCCAAGGTGGGGGCCTGACCGCTGGGTGGAGGGCATGCCCTTATCTCCACCTGTCTGCAGCGCACCCCCCAGTGCTGGGCTTTTCTCCCCCGACTTGTCACTTCATGGTCACAAGGGGCTGCCACAGCTCCAGGCGTTAAGATGGAAGCCAGTAGGAGCAGAGCCCTTCCTCTGCCCCTCTTTTCTGAGGAGGAGACCTTGCTGCACAGGGACCTCCCCTCACACTCCTCTGGTCAGCACCGGTCACGTGGCCATCCCTGGCTGCAAGGGAGGCTGGGAAAGGGAGTTCCCTGCTGGCTCAGCTGCTGTTGGAGACACTGACTGGTGGCCAGGGCAGGCGGGTGGAGAGTGGCCCCCAGCACAGGAGGCTGCACTCCAAGCCCTGCAAGCCTGCAGGGAGGCTGCCGGGTGCCGGCGCCTAGAGGGAGAGGAGCAGCCAAGTTCTGACCCGCAAAAAGTTCTGTGCAGAGAAGTGCTAAGACGTCGCCTCGGGACCCAGCCCCACTGCTCGCTGAACTGAAAAATCCAGGTGTTAGAATCAGTCCCGGGCCCAAACCCGTCACCTCACTTCTGCCCCTGTCCTCAAGATGCCTGAGAGGGTGAGCGATTTCCTTCTGAGGTTCGTGGCCCTGCAGGACGTTGGCTTATCCAGCAGCAGAGACCCACCCTCAAGGCCCAATGGGGGATGACTGTGTATTCACCTCTTTCCATCCAGGAATTCTACACGGAGGATCAATGCAGCTTTAAGTCCCTCCTCTTAAACTTACTGCTCGGCTCTCCTTGGCCTATGGTATGCAATGTGGCTACTCCAGCTCCAGCTATCACATCACCCTTCCAGTAAGAATGGATGGAAAAAAAAGGAAGGATGAGAGGCATCTACCCCCTGAATCTGTCCCACCTTTTGAAGAAAATAATGGCTTTCTTTATATTGTCACATCCATCCCCACATCTCAGCCAGCACAGGATCAAAAGGCACACTTAACTGCAAGGAGGGCTGAGGGAACAGCGGCTGCCTCAGCACGTCACACGCTTTGCATGGTATCGTCCAGCATCTGTGTGAGGCAGGGACCACGCACCTCACTAGACGGGGAGCCAGCCAGCTGGCCGAGGACCACGCGGGTTCATTGGAACAGTGGTGGTCTTTGCTTCTTCGCTTACGTATTATCTATGGCTGGTTTTTTTTCCTACCATGTCAGGTGAGAAGTCTGACCAGGCCCCCATCATTCGTGGAGCCAAAACACATTTACAGTCCCACCCTTTACAGAAAATGTCTGCCCAGCCCTGCGTAAATCCCCGCGACTCCACGTGTGGCTGGTGAGCGGCACTGTCAGCCCACCTGGGCCTGAACCAGAACCCGCCACTCCAGGGTGACCCTGGACAGTTTCCCATCCAGCACCCTGCACCTCGAGAAGAATCACTCCTGTTGCTTATCTCCTGCACGTTGGCCCCAAACAACCCCCGAGATAACCCACAGGAAGCGTCCTGTCCTTGCTGAGGATCGTGTCTAATCACCAGAGGCAGAGAAGACATGCCTCAGCCAGACACGGTGGCCCAGGCCTGCAACCCTGCAATCCCGGTGGCTCGGGAGGCTGAGGCAGGAGGATGGTGGATTCAAAGCCAGCCTCAGCAACTTAGCAAGGCCCTGTCTCAAAATAAAACATAAAAAGGGCTGGGGATAGGGCTCAGTGGTTAAGTGCCCCTGGGTTCAGTCCCTGGTACTGAAAGAAGAAAAAGACGTTTCCTCAGTGGGACACTCTGAATTCCTCAGGGGAGGAAGCAGAGCTGGCTCTGGCCTGCCGGTTGGCAGGATGGAAGTCCCGCTGACCTCCCGCTGACCTCCCACTGGCACTGAATTCTCTTTGGGATTTTGACTCCACATCAGGCACCTGTCCCCATGTCGCCCTTGGGCTGGTTCTTGTGGGTCCTCCTCCCCTCCGTGGGCTGGACCTGCCTGGGTCTAAAACAGCAAGCTTTGTCCCTCTGACCCCTCGGGTTGAATCAACCCGGGAGCCTGAAAGAAAGTGGCTCTGGACTGCGTTGGGCCCCGGAGGCCAGAAGAGCTGGCAGTTGGAGGACGACCACTCTGGAAATCTGAACAGGGAGGTCAGAGGTCACACCAGGTGAGCTCGGCACCCAGGCACCCCTCAGGGCTCACCTTGCCAACATGGGGACCATCAATACCTCCCAGAACTAATTTAGAAGATTTTTCAATGACTGCTTTCCAGTGGTCTCTCCAAAGACAAGGTGACACTGACCTTGTGGCACGACCCACAGAGCTGGCTGCAACAGCCCACCCCCATGACACCCGAGCAGCCCCCCCCCCATGGGCTAATTCTGCATCTGGAAGGTTCTGCAGGGTCACCCCAAATGCCCCCGCCTGTGTGGCACTTCTCACAGCAGAAGACCCCGGCCATGGTGCTCCCCAGGGAAGCTCCGCACAGTCCCCTCCCAGCACATCCGCCCTGGGCTGCCGCAGAGTCCTCGTGGACCTGTTCCCACAGCGTGGAAACCAGCGTGTCCTGTGGGGCTCCGTGCACCAGGGGATCACCCCGAGCTCCTTCGGGAAGAGAGCTCCAGCTTCCAGGGGCTTCCGAAGGCTTTTAATAGAAAACACTTGGGCCTAATAAAAAGGCCTCTGCCCGTCTTCTGCTGCAGCCGTAAATTATCTGCTCCAAGGATCCGTCCAGACATCCCCGCCGAGGCGAGGACTCCGAGACCCGGCTGGATCCAGCTCTGCCGCTGGGTCCAGATAGATTTTCAGCTGCTGCCTCCCAACCGCAGCCAGGGGGACAATAAGAACAGAACTTCTTTTGTTCTGATTAAACTGTGTTTAATGGTCCCTTCCCGGCTGGGCCTCAGTGGGAGCCGCAACAAGGCGGCTCATTGAGACGCCCCGAGAGCCCAGCCGGGCAGAGGCGAGGAGCCCGCAGGAGGGGCCGCGGCCCTTTGCTCAGCCTTGGTGGTCCCGCCACAGAGGAGAGCGGCCCTTTTGTTTGTCTAAGATGGAAAAGGGGAGGGTTTCTGCGAGGCCAGGACTGTCCCTCCAATTTCAATAATTAGTGCCTGCAAAGCGTTAGTGCCTTGCACGCACACACACACTCGGTGACATCAGACCTCGTCTGCAGGGACAGGGGTTCCCAGAAACTGGTGGAGCAGATCTGCCAACGGAGCCACATGTGGTGGCCGGGCCCAGCATCCGACCAGCCAGGGGGTCGCGCTCAGTCCTTTGTTTCTCCGGAGCCCTTGGGCTCAGGAAGAGCCTGGAGCCCAGGAGAAGGAAACAGGGCCCGGTGCACCCGCGGCCTGCCCCCCACCAGTGCTGGGCCGAGCTGGCCACCTGCTCCGCCCTCCACGAAGCCCTGGGGGATGGGGTCTGCCCTGGGGGATCCACAGGCCACACCAAGGCAAGTGGCCGCAATAGCAAAAGAGAGGAGTCATCCCCAAGGAGGGTGCCCTGTGGCCGGCCACGAGGGGCCACGCGTGCCTTGTGCCCCACATGAGTGACGTCCAGGTGGGGGGTTCCTGGCAGGGGTCAACCACGCCCCCACAGGGGATGTCGTGTGGCCAGGTCTGGGGACATTTGTGGGTGTCACCCAAGAGAGAGGTCTGCCCACGTGTCCACAGGGCTGGGGCTGAGGACCTGGGCTGGAGGAGGGGCCAGACCCATTCCAGCCCCCACCGGCCTCGAGGGTGGGGGGACCTGGACCCACAGGTGCATGGAGGTGAGGGAAGGTCCCGTTGCATTCTGACCCACGGAAGCACATCTCCTTCGCAGACACCCGGGGACAGTGGGCAATCGGTGGCTCTCAGAAGAAATGGTCTGGGTCTGCTTTTGTCACTAAATCTTCTTAGATTACGTGGGGAAACGGAGCCCAATTCAAGTTCTGTTAGGTGACAGTCTCTAGAGGAATGAATCACGCAGAGAGATGACCTGTGCCATATGGAGGTGACTCGGGCTCTTGTGCACTTGGCGGGGGACGTGCTGGCCCTTCACCAGCTCTGCCAGGCTCAGCCTCCCCGCAGCCCCAGAGACGCAGCTGCTCCCACCGCCAGGGGCTGTCTGGAAGCAGAGCTCGCCTAGGATCCGACACACTGACTTACTCACCAGGTCTCCTTCCCCCTTGGAGCACCGGGAGGGCTGACAGGAGGGGCTTCTTGAACAGGGCGCAGGTGAAAGGGAGACCAAGTCCCCTCTAAGACCCGAGGCAGCCTGGCCCGGCCACCGCTCAGCTCCACACCTGGGGCTTCTCGTCTCCGCAAAGGGGCCCAGGGGTGGACCATGGTGTCACTCAGGGCCCTGAGAGTGGTCAGCAGTGTTGGCCCTTTTAGGGTGCAGCCTGTCCCTCTGCAGGCTCTGGGGAGCCTGGAGTGCTGGGGACCACCCCTGCCACGTGTTGTTGGGGACCCCACGCCCCAGACCACAGTTCCTGAAGGCGCTGGGGAGGGGGAGTGCAAGGAGTCCCAGGCACACAGTAGGCACTTGATAAAAGCTCGAGGAAGGCATGAGGGTGAAGAGGACTGCTGGCCTGGGAACCGGCCTCTAGGCCCTTCTCTGCAGTGGCCTCAAGTGGACGTGGAGAGGCAGCCTCTGTCCCCCTGCAGCAGGCTCCCTGCCTTGACCTCAGGAGACGCTGGCTCCACCCACTTCCTCCCCCGCAGGGTCCTGGCCACCTCTGCCTTGGCCCCTGGGGTGGCCAGGTGTCCGTCCTGGCCCCACAGTCCATGCCACAGTCTGCACCTGCCCAGTTGGCTGGCTGCCCTTCCGCTCTCCACCCACCCAGATGTTGCAGCCCCCCGACGGCTCCTCCGGCAGCCCACGCAGACCCCCTGCCAAGCAGCCCCGTCCCCAGGTGCTGCCCCTCTGCAGGGCCTCCTGTTGGCCAGCTGGCCTGCTCTCCAGCTCTAGGGAGTGGACGGTGTGTTTCTAATGCCCAGAACAGGGCACTGAGGACCAGGGACCTCCACAAACACGTCCTGAGCAGGGGGAGGTGGAAACCGGTGCCTGGTCAGCAGACGGTCCAGGGTCCAGACCCGAGGCCAGGTTGGCGCTCCCGTCCGGGGAGCACACCAGGGCCAGCCCCTGGCCCTGAGGGCAGCCCACCTGCCCCTGCTGGGCAGGCGCTCAGCAGCATGCGCAGGGAGCCCCACTCTGGCCTCGGTGGCCACCGTGGATGCTCGGGTTGCTGCCCACACCCGAGCCCTCCACATGCTCTGCTCTGGGCTTGGGCGGGACCTGCTGCTCCTACCAAACTGGCCGTGTCAGTGACGCAGAGCTCCCTCCGAACAGGCAGGACCAGCGTGTGCGGATCTTGCCGTGCAGATAAGAGGAATCAGTCAAGCATGCGCACAGGTGAGTCCCCTGAGTGAGCCCCCACAGGTGAGTCCCCACAGTGGGTCCCACTGGTGAGCCCCCACA